>JBBPFJ010000186.1:123464-288217 GCA_037975025.1 Excoecaria agallocha
ATCTCCATCTGGCCCATCTTGCTCCTTAATAGTGGTCTCCATCTCTATTTCTAATTCTAATCTAAGTAATCTAATTACATATTACAACTTGAAAGAAATACAAACCAAAAATAAGTGGTCGGAACATGAAAGTCCTCATTGGGCCAAAACATGCATAATGCTCAATCACATTGGGCCTTGTCCATAACTATCCATCATGCCAATTATACACCTTTATATGCATTTATAATGCATAAAGAAATGGATTACCAACTTTGTTTCAACTCTTGAAACAAGTTTTTGAGTTATTTTAACAATGTGATCAAATTAGGAAACTTTTTCCATTTTGAAAATTTCATTTTAGGAAACCTTTTGCATGCATGTGTTCTTGCCTTAATAATCAATCCAATTGATTATTAATTAATTATTAATTGATTATTTAATTAATTAATCATATTAAATAATTAAAAGAATCAATTTGGGCTTAAGATCAAGGGTAGGCCGAAACCCACAAAATAAACCCTAAATGTGTTCACATACAAACTAGTTTTGTGTCTATTAGACCATTTGGGCCTTTTGGAATAAACCAAGTCCGTAAACATAATTAAACCCATTAAGTGGTTTTAATGAATTAAAATTAATCAAATTAATTTAAGGCCCATTTTAATTAATCCAATTAATTAAAAACACTTTAATAAATCATATATATCAGATTTAGAAGATAAAAGTTGTTCTAACCAAGAACACACCAAAAAATCACAAGAACACACGAAGAACACCAATTTATCAAACTTTTTGATTAAATTAGTTTTCATGCAAAACTTGTTCAATTTTAATTTCATTCGATCCTACAGCTTAATATCACATATTAAACATATAAAATATCATCTAAATGATGTGTTAATGGATCCATAAGAAATTAAATTAGAATAGCCTCTAATTCTGTAAGGGTTTCACGCAAAACCCTAGGTGTAATTCTTCAAAAGAATCGTTTTTGTTTCGGTTAAATTTATTTGATCACACGTATATCTAGAAATCAATATTTCTCATTCATGAACAATTAAATCTGATATTTTAAAGTTCATGAAATAAATAACTCAAAATAAAATAAAACTTATTTTGCAGAAAAACATAGAATTGTATATCCATGGCAAAACTGAGGCTCTGATACCATGTTGGAATTTATCGGTTACATACATCTCATACATAAGTGGAATTTAAAATTTTTTAACCAATATTACTAATATTGCCATGAATGTACAATATTCATATTAATAAGAATAAGAAAAATCACCTTTGATTTTTGTTGTGCAGTTGATTTTCCTTCGCACCGGGTTGTCGCAAACCACAGTATCCAAAAATCGAACACCTCCAATGAGTAATCCACACTAGAGATTGATAAATTAAACAAAAAAATTGGGTGTAGAACAAGGAGTGGCCGAAAAACCCTAGAGCTATCAAGGAAGTGGTGTAAAAGGGAGAGAGAGAATAGAAGAATAAGACTTTCTTATGTGTTTTGTTTACTTTGATTTTAAAAATCTATTTTGTGTGATTTCTTCTCTTCTTCATCTATTTTCTTTTTGGTTGATTAGTGGTTTATGGTGAGAAACACCCCATCTTACCATTAGACCCTGAAATTGAGAGGACATTCCATAGGATTAGAAGGCTAAGAGACAACATGAATAATCCAGAAGAGCCTATGAATGATCCACCACCTAGGATTGAAGAGCAAAATGCACCCCCAAGCTCCCGGGAATGGGTATCGACCTAGAACCATAAGGGATTATGCTATCCCTAGGTGGAATGAAGAGCATAGAACTATTAAGATTCCTCACCACCAACCCTTTGAGATTAAACCTGCTACCATCACTATGGTACAAAAAAACCAATTTTCGGGTTTGGATATAGAGAATCCAGCACAACATTTAGACATGTTCTTAGAAGTAAGTGACATTATGCAAATTCCTAATGTATCGACTGATGCAATCAGGTTAAAACTCTTCCCATTCACCCTTTTAGGAAAAGCTAGGGATTGGCTTCAAATGCTACCAAATCAATCCATCCATTCTTGGCAACAAATGCAAGAGAAATTTCTTTGCAAGTTTTTTTCCACCCACTAAGACTGCCCTCATTAGGAAACAAATTAGTGATTTTCAACAGTTTTATGAGGAGCCATTTCATGAAGCTTGGGAAAGATTTAGGAGACTTTTAAAAAGTTGTCCTCATCATGAAGTTCCTATTTTTCAATTGATGCACATTTTTTATGCAGGTGCCCATCCATCAACAAGATCTTTGCTAGATGTAGCCTCTAATGGAAGTTTCATGAATCAAATTCCCGAGAATGCATTCTTACTCCTTGATGAGATGGCCACTAATGATGCTCAATGGGCAAGCTCTAGAACATCTCAAAAGAAACAGGAAGTTCATAATGTTGACAAAATAGCAATGTTAAAAGCTCAATTGGAATTAATGGAAAAAAGACATTTAAAAGAAATAAATGAGCTTAAAGCTAAAAAATGTCTCTATGTTGTCTAATGAAGTTGATTCTTATGCAGGAATTACAGGATCTTTGAGAATGAAGAATGCTGAAAACATGGTTGAAGAAGTGAGTGCCTTGAACCCATATAGCAACACTTACAATGCAGGATAGAGAAGCCATCCAAATTTTTCATGGAGAGAAGGTAATCAAGGTTCTTCTTCTTCTAACCCAAATCCTAGACCCCAATTTAACCATAATCCAGTTTCCAATAATCAACTTTCGTACCAAAACCAAGCTCCACCATATTACCAAAACCAGTACCCATCACAAGCATACCACCAACCACCCGGTTTTCAAAAAGCTCAACCTCCCCCACCTCAAGAAAAGAAATATAATATTGAGGAAATGATTGCAAATTTCATGGCATCCCAAAACTTAATTTTAGCTAGTCAAAATACTAGATGGAAATCACAAGACATTTGGATGAGAAATCAAGAGGCATCCATTAGAAACTTAGAAAACCAAATGGGGCAACTTGCTAGTTCTTTATCAAACCGTGCTCAAGGGACATTTCCATCCAATGTCGACCGAAATCCGAAGGAGGAAGCCAAAGCAATCACCTTAAGAAGTGGGAAAGAGTTAGAGAAGACTGAACTTGGTAAGAATTCTTCCAAAAAGGTGGAACCGACAATGAAAGTAAGTGTTTCTAATTCTGAAAATAATGAACAAGTGCCTTCTACGGTCGAGAAGGGTAAAGGTAAAGAAAAACTTGTTTCTACTGTTCTTGATGAGTCTCAATTACCTTTTCCTGTTCTAGCTAGAAAAGAAAAACAAAATGAGCAATTAAGTCGATTTTTAGACATGTTTAAAAAGCTGCATATAAATTTACCATTTGCTGAAGCTTTATTACACATGCCTAAATATGCTAAATTTATGAAAGAATTGTGCACTAATAAGAAAAAGCTAGAAGGCATAGGAATGGTTCAATTATCTAGTAATTGTAGTGCTATACTAACCAACAAAATTCCTGAAAAATTGGAAGATCCAGGTAGTTTTACATTACCCTGTGAACTAGGGGGGAATTTTGTTGGAAATGCTTTATGTGATTTAGGTGCAAGTATTAATTTGATGCCTTATTCAATTTGTAGGAAATTGAATCTAGGTGATTTAAAGGAAACCCGAATGACGCTTCAATTGGCGGATAGATCGGTAAAGAGGCCAAAAGGAATCATCGAGGACCTATTGGTAAAAGTAGGAAATTTCATATTTTCGGTTGATTTTGTGGTGATGTACATGGAAGAAGATAGAAAAGTGCCATTAATTGTGGGGAGGCCATTCTTGAACACAGTAAGAGCTTTAATAGATCTTCATGGACAAACGGTTACTTTAAGATTTAACGAGGAGAAAATGATTTTTAATGTTAATAAAATTTTAAAACACCCTTCGTATGATTTTGAAGAATCCATTTGTTTTGTAGATGAGATTCACAAAAGTGCCAACACAAAGCAAGAGGAAGTCATTCTCAAAGACGAGCTCCAAAATTGTTTAATGCATCCAAGGAAAGAGGAAGAGTTGGATACAAAGGAGAAAAAGTTGATACAAATTCTAGAACAAGAGCACAGTGAGGATGAGGAAAAAAAGGATGAACCATCCCCTCTTAAGGGGGATTCTGAACTGAAAACACTTCCATCACATTTAAAATATGTATTTTTGAGTAATAATGCTAACCCGGTAATCATTTCATCTTTATTGACAGATTTGGAAGAAGAAAGGCTCATTGAAGTCCTCAAAAAGCACAAAGGAGCAATTGGTTGGGCAACATCTGATTTAAAAGGAATTAGCCCAAGCTATTGTACACATCGTATACCCATGGAGGACAATTTTAAACCAGTAGTGCAACCTCAAAGAAGGCTCAACCCAACTATGCAAGAGGTAGTGAAAAAGGAGGTATTGAAACTACTTGATGCAGGTATTATCTATCCTATCTCCGATAGTAATTGGGTTAGTCCTGTTCAATGTGTGCCTAAAAAGGGGGGAATGACTGTAGTAGTAAATGAAAATAATGAATTAATTCCTACACGCACAGTAACGGGATGGAGAGTATGCATTGATTATAAAAGGTTAAATAATGCCACTAGAAAAGACCATTTTCCATTGCCTTTTATTGATCAAATGCTAGAAAGGTTGGCAGGAAATAAATTTTATTGTTTTCTAGATGGATATTCGGGGTATATGCAAATACCTATAGCCCCAGAAGATCAAGAAAAGACCAAATTCACATGTCCATATGGAACATTTGCATATAGGAGAATGCCTTTTAGACTTTGTAATGCACCTGCCACATTTCAACGATGCATGATGGCCATATTTCATGACTTTATTGAAAAATTTATGGAAGTTTTTATGGATGATTTCACCATTTATGGGCATGATTTTGATTCTTTTTTCCATAATCTAGCAATGGTTTTAAAAATATGTCAAGAAACTAATCTTGTGCTAAATTGGAAAAAAATGTCATTTCATGGTTAGAGAAGGCATTGTCTTAGGGCATAAAATTTCTGAAAAAGGCATTGAAGTGGATAAAGCAAAAATTGATGTGATAGAAAAATTATCTCCACCAACTAGTGTAAAAGGCATTAGGAGTTTCCTTGGTCATGCTGGGTTTTATCGTCGATTTATTAAGGATTTCTCTAAAATTGCCAAGCCACTCTCTAATTTATTGCTTAAAGATGCTGCATTTAACTTTGATGCTGAGTGTTTGCAGGCTTTTAACCTATTGAAGCAAAAATTAGTTAGTGCACCGATCATTGCATCACCCGATTGGAGCTTACCGTTCGAAATTATGTGTGATGCAAGTGATTACGCAGTTGGAGCGGTTTTAGGACAGCGAAACGAGAGGGTTTTCTACACCATTTACTATGCGAGCCACACACTTACTGGAGCCCAAGTTAATTACACCACTATGGAGAAGGAAATCTTGGCAATAGTCTTTTCATTTGAGAAATTCCGATCTTACCTTTTAGGATCTAAAATCACAGTTTGGTCAGATCACGCTGCATTAAGACACCTTTTTGCCAAGAAGGATTCCAAACCAAGACTTATCCGATGGGTGTTACTACTTCAAGAATTTGATATCGAAATCAAGGATAAGAAAGGAGCAGAAAATTTTGTAGCTGACCATCTGTCTAGATTGGATCATGCTAACATCGAAAAGGGAGAAATTCCTAATTTATTTCCTGATGAACATATTTGTGCTTGTTTTACTTATGAAAATTCAGTTCCATGGTACGCTAATATAGCCAATTTTCTTGCAGGTGGCTATCTCCCTAAGGAATTTACTTGGCAACAGAAGAAAAAGCTCATAACGGATGCCAAGCATTACCTTTGGGATGATCCATACCTTGTCAAGATATGTCCGGATCAAGTATTGAGACGGTGTGTACCGAAATCGGAACAAAGAGCTATCATGCACCAATGCCATGGTGGTGAAGTTGGAGGTCATCATGGACCAAATAGAACAGTTCAAAAGATACTCCAATCAAGTTTTTTCTGGCCTACTTTATTTGAGGATGTAAAATCTTTCATAGCCACTTGTGATAAATGTCAAAGAGTAGGAAACATATCCAAGAGAGATGAGATGCCTATGAACAATGTGCTAGAAGTAGAAATATTTGATGTTTGGGGCATTGATTTTATGGGTCCTTTTCCAAATTCATTTGGGTTTGAGTATATATTGGTAGCTGTGGATTATGTGAGTAAATGGGTAGAGGCAATAGCTACTAGAACATGTGATGCAAAAATTGTGCTGGAATTCATTAGAAAGAATATCTTCACTAGATTTGGAGCACCTAGAGCTATTATAAGTGATGGGGTAAACACTTTGTCAACCATCAATTCAAGACCTTACTTAAGAAATTTGGTGTCAAGCATAAAATCACAACCCCATATCACCCTCAAGCCAATGGCCAAGTGGAAGTATCTAATAGGGAGTTGAAATCAATTTTGGAGAAAACAGTAAATAACTCTAGAAAAGATTGGTCTATTAGGTTAGATGAGGCTTTATGGGCTTATCGAACCACATTTAAAACCCCTATAGGTATGTCTCCCTTTAGAATTGTTTTTGGGAAAGCATGTCACCTTCAGTCGAATTAGAACATAAAGCATATTGGGCTACAAAATTTCTTAACTTTGATTTGAGTAATGCAGGTGAAAGAAGAAAATTTCAGCTCAATGAACTTGATGAAATTCGACAATGGTCATATAGCAATGCTGCACTTTACAAAGAAAAGACCAAACGATGGCATGACAAGCATTTAAGGGTAAAAGATTTTGTCCCGGGAATGTTAATGCTGCTTTATAATAGTCATCTTCGTTTGTTTCCAGGAAAGCTGAAATCGAAGTGGCTTGGACCATATCAAGTGATGACAAGCAGTAATCTTGGTGTAGTGATGATCAAAAGCCTAAAGGATGGATGTGAATTTACAGTCAATGCTCATCGTCTTAAACCATACCAAATCGGACAACAAGAGGTTGCTAAAGCTACCATGGTTCTTCAAGATATTTAAAAACCCGTTTGAAAAGTCTAGCTGGAGACTTCAAAACTCAGAACTTTTATTCCTTCTCTCTCTTCATTTTATAATTGAGTTTTAGTTAAGTGTTCATGTTTTTGCATTTTTTATGGTTGTTTGTTTTGATTCATGAAAAGAATGAGTAAAGCAATGTTTTTAAAAGAAGATATGTTTTTCCTCGAGATGAGTTAGTGTTTTCAAAACTTAAAAATTGGAAAAATTGCATTGAAAGAAGAGTTTTGTGTATATGTGTTTCAAAAACGAAGAAAGAAAGGCAGGAAAATACATAAACACGTGACCACGTGTGGCTCTTCCTTTGCCATCACGTGGCCACGGGTTGCTAAGTATCACACTTCACTTCCACACACGTGACCACGGGTATTTTATAAGCAAAACACCACATGGCCACGGGTTGCTCCACTGCCTTAGTTTCCTAAATTACACGTGACCACGTGTGGTCTCTCTATGAGAATCCACGTGGCCACGAGTTAAAAAGTGAGGAGGCCATATACCTACACGTGACCACGTGTAGTTCTTCATTGAACCTCACGTGGCCACGTCTTCCTTGCCTGTTTATAAATTCACTTCACGATCTTAATTTTTGCTTCATTCTCATTTCCTTTTGCTCTCTCCCGTGCCCACGTCTCACTACCATTCAATTTGCCCGTGCCCACGGATTTTCACCTCCTATCAACACTCATCATCTCCATTAACTTCCTCTTTCAATTTCTTCTCTCTTCCATCATTCATCACTTGGTTCTCCTCATTTGCATCACCATTTTAGGTTTTTACACCTCACACACACCATCTCCACTTTGTGCTACATTTTTGGGTAAATTTCTCATTTTCAAGTAAGTATTTACTTCCTTTACTCCTTAATTATTAGTTGTTTATCATCCATGGTTGTGTTTTGTGCAATTATTGTTCATGAATGTTTAGTTTTTAGGTTAATTTGCACTTAACATATTGTTTGCATGTTAATTCATTTTACTTCTTTGGATGATTATGATTATTATATGCATGTAATAGATGCTTGGTATGAAATTGGTTAGGGAACACTCTTTGTTATGCTTTTTAAATTCATGCTCAAACTTGTGCTCACAACGTGTTCGATGAAATGCCTCAATGAGTTTTTCTTTAAATTTTTTTTTTACATTCACTCTTTGGTTGGCATGTTTATAAGTTGCATTGATGCATGATGAATTCATTCACCTTTCGCAAGAGTTGTTCATGATCTTATTAATACAGGATATGCATTATGTTAACCTACTCTTTGTGCTCAACTTATGAATACATTCTATGCCTATCATGACATATGCTATTCAGTTATCATTTCATCCAATTGTGCTTCATTTCACTCACTATTCATAATTTAGTCTATTTTTGGTTATGAGTTACTACTTACATTGTGTTTTTCTTTGGTTATAGTGGCACCTCGAAGGACTAAATACCCCGATGTAGCTAGTTCATTCGGTGTCCGAATTCCATCATATGTAGACAAGGCAAAGATTAACAAATTTGATTATTTCAGCAAGTGCAATTATGTTCAGCCAACCTACTTAAGCCATTTATTCCTCAATATTCCAGCAGGAAGTTTGTGGGATTATGAGATCGAACCATTGATTCAAAATATTGGCTGGGGGAAATTCATAAAAAAGAAACCAAAGGTGTACCCGGATATGGCTAGAGATTTTCTTTATTCCTTTGAATGTTATTTCAGGCGAGATGCTGAGGATGGAACAGTGGGTTTTAAACTCGGTAAGAAAGGTTATTCTCTAACTTTCACTTAGTTTTCTGAAATTTTAGGTTTTGTACCAACTGCTCCCTGGGAATTGGAAGATGCTTCACCTGCGGAGAATTGGGAGAGAATTAAAGATATTGAATTGAATGAGCCTTGGGTAGGAAGACAATGCAAGGTACATGCTTTGAGGATAATTCATCGGTTTTTGGCAAAAACTATGTATAACAATTTGAAGAATGCCAGTACTATTAGTGTCTCTCAAGCAATGGTTTTAAGATGTATGATGGATGGCATTGCAATTAATGGAGCGGGCATTATAGCTAGTCGAATTAAGGATTTTCAGAAAATGCTAGGTAACATTAATAAAATCTCTATTGGATGGATAGCTACAGTTTTGGCAGGTGCAGTTAATCATCAGGTTTATGGCGAGCCACTTCCAGGAGATTTGTCTTGCATTGATAATAGAATGTTGAAAAGGATGAAGATTCTGATACCTAAGCCCCGAGGACATTGGGCAACCCGAGAGGAGTATTTGCGAGAGAATCATATTAGAATTGTGGAGCAAGAAGAGCAGCCAAATGAGCCAGAAGAAGAGCATGTTGCCACAGCAGTCCTGTCGCCCATAAATGAACCCACAACACCAGAATGGGAAGCACCATTTAATCACTTGAGCAGTCGGATGGATGCTCAACAAATGAGGCTCGATCAGATGCAAGGGAGATTAGATATGCTTAGGGATACGGTAATGGAAGGCAATAGACGAGTTGAGCATTTTATCAATCATTTTTGGCAGCATTTTCCACCACCACCACCTCCATTTGAATATATCTTTGTTTGCTAGGATAGCAACGTTTTGAGGAGAGGGTAGCCTCCTTTCAGGGAGTTTTTCTTCTATCTTTCTTTTATTTTTCATGAATCAAGTTTTTATGTTGTGTTTTATAGTTTGTTTTTGTTTATGTTCTGTTTGGTTGCTTAAGGTTGTAAAACTTGTTAAAATGTATATAGTTCACCTTTTCACTTAGTTTGCATGAGATGTCTTCAAGACTTGGAACAATTTGAACTTGGATATGGAATATGCATGTTTTAAACCTTTGCTTAGCAATAGAACATTTATGTTGTTTAATAAATCTTTAGATAGGTTAATTTTCAGCTTGATAAATATTTGTTAGTTTCCATCTTTTTGAGCACTTAAGACTAGTTTTTGAACTTAGGAAAAAACAATGCATTGACATAGTTAAGTGATGAATTTTAGAACACTAGAACCTTACTCATCACCCTTCAAAGCATAAAAGCAACTCAAAACAACTTGAAAAGTGATCTAGGCAATGTTTTTCTTGTTGAACCATATCTTAACTTATTTCCTACCCTATATGCATATTTATCCTTTGTTAGCCATTTTGAGCCTAATGAGGTATGCTTAATGCGTGCCATATTTATTTTTCTTGTTACACTCATTTATTTTACCATATAGCCTAAAAAGCTTTTATCTTCCCTTCTAGAATTGGCCACTCTAGGATAGGATGGATTAATAGGAATTGGGTATCTTGATGGGTGTGGTAAGATGTGTTTGATTTTATTATCAAAGGCTATTGTTGAAGTCAAAGAAATAGTGAATTGTTACCTTGTTATTACCCATGTCATTATTATATGGCCAACATCAAGGCTAGAAAAGAAAAGAGAAAAAGTGAAAAAAAAAAATGAAATAAAGCTAGCATGTATGGCAAAATCTTAAGTGTGGGGTAGTTACAAGGAAAAATGGTTATGACTTCTTGAAAAGGGGTATAAATTGTGAGTGAAAGAGAGTTTCAATTATTATTTCTCTTTTATAAGAGTTGTGCATTGTGAAGAGTTGAGAAAGTTTGGCTAAAGTTTTTAATGTTTAAGTTAATGGGATGAAATTTGTGAATTATTAGTCTATTTTATCTTAGAGTGGCTATTTTTATTGTTGATCTTTTATCCATTCTTTGATAACCAAAACCTTAGCCCCATTACAACCTTTAAAAGACCTAAGTGATTCTAAGTTTTATTTTTTTTGAGTTGTTTAGCGGAGATGATCTTCGGGTTCCGGTGCTAAATGAGAGGCTTATGGTATTTCTAGAGTTTCAAGTGCGAAACCATGTGTATACTTATGTGTACATCATTCTAAACTTGATTATGAATTTGCATTGGTGTTTTGGATTTGGAAAATACTTAAAATGATTTGGTCTTACACACACACAAGGAAACTATCTTATATTGTCTTGTTTGAAGAAAGATCTATTTAGAGGTTATATTAAGTGCTTGTGTTAAAATGCTAAGTTTGGTTATGAAATTGCATATCTTTGTACAAGTTTAAAAGTTTTGAAGGAGGGTTTGTTCTAATTTGCTTGAGGGCAAGCAAGGTTTAAGTGTGGGGTATTTGATAAGTGTGAATTATATATAGTTTTTAATGTGTTTTTAGTTGTGTTATTTAGTTATTTTGGTTTTATTTAGGTTAAATTAGAGTTATTTAGGTTAAACAAACAAACGCCAATGTGTTCCCCGGCAACGGCGCCAAAAACTTGATCGAATGCTAGCAAGTGTACTAGATCGGCTAGTAATATAGGAAAATAAGATTATGATCCAAAATATCGAACCCAAGGGAAACTTGTGATTGTATGTGCTATTTCAATTTCAAAATCAATTTTGTGTGTAAAGAGAGAAGAGAAATTCCAAAGTTGTGATGATTTGAAAACAATAATTTTAAAACTAAATTAGTCGAAAAAGCTAAAGTAAAGAAAAGATTTATTGAAAGCAAGTAAATTGAATGAGTTAAAAATCAATGATAAAGACAACTTTCACTAAAGGACTATCCACCTTAACCGATATTGATATGACTTAATTAAAAGAAAACATACAAGTGATATGGAGAATTTAGTTAATAAACCCAAGTAACTTTATTCAAGATTACCATTCCAAGTATTAAACTCTCTTATTCAGAACAATTCAATACTTAGCATAAAAGTCTGAATTAATCTCCTAGATGTCTATTAAAACCTTTCTCAAGAGCTTTAACTTCCAACTATTCTTGATTACACCTTTCTTAATCTCAATTTACTCAAATTAACACATAATCATAACTTATTCAGATTATAAACATGTATTAATCTAACTAAATTAACCTAAGAACATGCAATTCATTAATCAACTCAAATCAATTAATTAACCAATGCTCAATCAAGTTAACAATTAACTTAAGATTGAATAAAAACAAGACTATGCTTAAGAACCAAGAAATAATCAAACTTGTATTTGAATTGAAACACAAACTTAAGTCATAACAATACAAGTTAAGGATTCAAGTATCCTTTAGCAAAAGTTAAAGAAAACTACTCACAAAACATTGTTAAAACTAAAGACAAAAGTTGAAGAAAAACAGTAAAAACAGAAACATAAAAATAAACTAAGAAAAACAAAGCTGAAAAACTCCAGATTGATCTCCTTTCTTCTATGTTTTGGACTGCTATTTATAGGCAAAAACGTGGTAGATTTCTTCCAAAACTGCAGAAACCAAATAGGAAGTGAATTCTGCTCAAAACAGGAAGTCGAAAAATCCTTCGCGATATGGGAGTATTCAGTCACGTGGCCACGCCTTCATTAGTGCCTTTCCTACACGTGGGCACAGTTTCATTTTCTCCTCCTCCACATGTGGCCACGTGTGATCCTTCACTAGGAATCCACGTGGTCACGTGGTTTTTGCATTTCTTCTCCCTTTCTCATCACATGGCCACGGCATCTTTAAAATCATTCCTACACGTGACCACGTCTCAAACTCTTCATTGCCTTCACGTGGTCACGTGTCAAGGATCTGGACTGTACCTTCATTTTCTCGACCAAATTTCTCATAATTGCACTTTTGACACTGAACTTTGCACTTTTTACACTTTAAGCCCTTTTTTTTATCAATTTGACCCTGAAAATCATACAAAACACAGAATTAACCTTAAAAACATAAACATTAACAAAATAACTCTAATTTAACCTAAATAAAACCAAAATAACTAAATAACACAACTAAAAACACATTAAAAACTATATATAATTCACACTTATCATGTTTAATTACTTAACCCTAATTCCTCATTAGTTGGACTTTTATAGTCAAGTTAAAATTTCAACTTCTAATGAGATTAGGCTCTTTAAAATTTTTGGAGAATTATTAATTGGGCCTCTGGAATTAATTATAATCATTTGGGCTTAATTAAATCCTAATTAAACCTTTTCATAAAAGACTATGCACAAAACCCACAAACTAGGCCCTTTGTGCAACTAATCGGATTTAACTACCCAAATGAATTCCAAATCCAACCAAATTAAATATGTAGTTTCCATAACACTTATGTAACATATATAAATTAATTTGGTCCAAGAAATAGGCCATTAAGGCCTTCTGTATGGAGTTGGCATGTGGCCCTCTTCTGGAGGGCTTACACACCAGCTTCATTCCTCTGGCCCTTTTTATAATTCCTCTAATGAACCTATTAATTATTATATCAGTCCTATAACACTTATAGTAGTCCTATAACACTTATAGGACAATAATAATTAATCATGAAATATATTATTTCAATTAGGTCCAATTTTACAGAATATTTCTCAAAAGTTTTGCGAACAATTTTACTTGATCATAATTAATTAAACTCTTTAATTAATTATTATCTTATTCAATTCTCTACCCTCATAATAATATCAAATATTATTATCCTTATCATTTTACCATTTTATCCTTTTCTCTATATGTGTGTGACCTATTGGGTTCCTGTCCATGTTGGCAGTATAATATGTAATTGTGAATTATATTTAAAACTCACATGACTTAAACTCTTTTAAATCATTTTATCAATCCCTATTGATATTCTTAATACATCATTATACAAGTCATGATTGGCCTCTATCTAGGCATCATGACTACCCAAATGTCAGGAAAGTCAAGTGATTTGACTATACCCTTCTATAGAAACAGTTACAGTGCAATTACTCCTTTCACCACTCTTATCTCAATTAGATTCTGAGTATGGATTTCTGTCAACTCATATAAATCTAATTATTTATGTTCTATTAATTTAACCATTGTTCACAAAATGCCTTCCATGGATCTCTATCCATCTTGACATATTACTCTAGCCAGAGATTCTTTGAACAAGGCAATCATAGAAACATGCGAGATAACTTTCCTTTTTAAATCTGGGATGGTGAATTCTTTGTCAATCACTCAACTATCTTCAAGTAGGTCATGATATACCCAATCTCATAACTATGTTCACTCCCAGTTGGAAGTAATCAGTTATGGAGTCAAAGTATACCACTTGCTACTTAAGATAACTTTGGTGATCTCAAGTCTAAGGATACTTGCACAACCGCTATGAAGAGATTCCTCACTGACATAGATTTAATATCCATGTGAGGATCTATACAGGTCTCCAATGAACTTGTTCTTCTAACAAGCATCCACATGTTAGCTTTGATTATCTCCCATAATCACAGTTATGAGAACCACTACTTGAACCATTCAAGAAGCATAACATGTGCTAGTCTGTCCGAATTAACAATATCCTTATCTTGTTAATTCTATGACTAGGGATATTCAGATATTAACACATTTGCATGCAATAGACATCTCATATCATGAACACTTTTATGATTGCCTTTGCACTGTGTTTATAATATCTAGAACTTCATTTATTAATTTAAGATTTACAAACTCATGTATTTAAACATAGCATTAATAAATGAGTGATGCCTTTTATTAAGAATATAAATTCATACATATGAAAAACATCCCTATTACATGGGCTCTAGGGCATACACTCTAACACTAATAACCAGCCATGCATAATCAGTTTCTAATGGTTCTTTAAATCTAGCAACAAAATCCTACCAACATCTATTCCTACCAAAGTATTTTTATATATCCATTTCAAAACCATTTTTTCATCCTTTTATGTTACAGCCAAGGAGAAGGAAATCCTAGCAATTTTATAATATTTGTAAGATTAATGTAACCTTTCCCTTATCATTTGGAAGTTTATAGCTCCCAACTCAAATCTTATTCTTGCCTTTACTTTTTGCTGCTCTTCAACTAGTACTAGAAAAACAATACACACACACACACTTTACTTTGAATAACCAATAGATGAATTATAAAAGATAAGGGTTTACTTTATTTACATATCTTACCTAGTTAAATCACTTCAATTTTCCCCTAACCCTTACTCTTTCTAACCCATTAAGAAGAATAGAAATCATCCAATAAAATTAAAGAAAATGAAGAAGAAGAAGAAGAAGAAGAAGAAGAAGAATAAAATCAAAAAGTTTGAGGGGAGAGAAGGAGCTGGCCTTACTTAACATAGGAGTAATTTTCTTGTTTATTGATTAGTGAACTTCTAGATTCTCCTAATTTTTCAATTTCACATTGGTCACTTTAATAAATCTTTATATATATTCTATTTTTGATACCTCTTTAAGTTTTATAATTACCATTTGCAATGTAAGATTACCTCCTTCAATTTAAGCCCCAAACAAAATATGTACATGTTTTTATAACTTAACTCACACTTTTAATATCCAAAATGAATACATAAATGCCAATTATGTGCCTAATCACTATTTAGGACACAAAAACACTGAATCTCCTACCAACCAAATTAAAACACATCTCGATTATACCAAGGTACTTTTTGGGGCCCTGTACTATTCATGTAAACACTGTGGGACAAATTAAAACACATATCGATTCCTTGGTGTACCATATGGCCTCTTTCCCGATGATGTACCTCCTCTAGAGAAACTTCTTCTTTGCTTTATTTCCTTCTTAGCCATTTTAGATTTTTTACTCGTATAGCTATTTAAACCAATTGATAACATTGGTTTTGATGCATACTCACTTAAATTGTTAAAATATTTCGATGCATAATTACTTAAGCTGCTAAACTCTTTCTCATACTCAGCCACAAACATCCCTCTTCATTTCAAACCTGAGAATTTTTTTAGTTTTACTTCTTTATAAGCTTTATTAACATATCTTTGTTTAAACTCTCATTCAAAGAATTCCCATATGAGTGGAGCTTATAGTTGAGGTTGCTTAAGCACCAGTTTCCACCAATCATAAGTTGCTCCTTAAAGTAAGGACATAACATAAGTGACCTTTTGATCATCTGGACATTGTGTTTCATCAAACGTCTGCTTCATTTTCTCTAACCAAAATTATACTTTCTTTGACTCCTCTAGTGTGGTATTTAAGAACTATTCTGCCCTATGTTTTCTAATTACCTCAATAGGGGTTTTTGGTGCTATCATTCTTTGCAAAATACGAGCCATATTTTATGAAATCTTCAATAATGCTTTCCCAAGGATAGCATCAGGTATTGGCATATCTACTCATATAGAGGTTAAAGATTTTACATTTGATTGTGTCATAAATTACTTACAGTAGTCTCCTTTACTACCCCTTTAGATTCCTTTATAATCTACTATCTATAAGTAATAGGGACATTTTAATTAAGCTAACATAATTGATGATATAAACTTATACATTCATCAACTCTTGTTGGATAGAACCACCTAAACCATACTCTGATACCACAAAATATAATGCCCATCAACTAGGAAAAACTATACTGTATATATATCTATATCATAATTGCATAGCTATGTGATAATATTCAATGTCTAAGATGGGTTAGTTATCATTAGCTTATGAGAATTGTTTTATAATGCATTCATAATCATTACACATTTACATATCCATATACTTTGTCATTCACAATATCATTGTTATGAGGTTTACAAAATTTTGATTTATAATGCAATTACAAAATTGACCCCTTTAAATAATATTGTAATCTTATAAAAAAATAATTCAAGAATCATACATTAATAGCTTTTACCCCTTTTGTTGGCCTTCTTCTTACAAATCTTATCCTAGTGCCTCGCCCTTATCTTTAGTACCTACACGGATTAAAACCTATGCTAAGCTATAAAGCTTAGTAGGGAAAGTTAAATTTTGAATGACCCTCACAGTGTTCATTTCCAAGCATGCATATAAATTGAATTGATAAGAAATAAATATTAACAAATAAAAAATTAGTATCCAAGTTCAGCTCAAACCATAAGTGTATTTATACAGGCAAGGTATCCATATAAAAGATCAATCTTTTAACTTTTAATTCTACCTTATTACATGTTACTGTAATTGTCTACCTAAACATTATAGGTATGGATAATAGGCATTATAGATATTCGGAGGTATCGACCATATAGATACAAGTAAGTATTAGTTTTGTGGAAACCCAAGGTATAAAACCTGTGGACCCAAATGGGTTCAAGACTATGGCCCCAATTAGTGTTAGAGAGTATGCCCTAGAGCCCATGTAATAGGGATGTTATTCATATGTATGAAATTTATATTCTTAATAAAAGGCATCATTCATTTATTAATGTTGTGTCTGAATACATGAGTTTGTAAATCTTAAATTAATAAATGAAGTCCTAGATATTATAAACACAGTGCAAAGGCAATCATGAAGGTGTTCATGATGTGAGATGTCTATCGCATGCAAATGTGTTAATATCTAAATATCCCTAGTCATAGAATTAACAAGATAGGACATTGTTAATTCGGACAGACTAGCACATGTTATGCTTCTTGAATGGTTCAAGCAATGGTTCTCATAATTGTGATTATGGATGATAATCAAAGCTAACATGTGGATGCTTGTTAGAGGAACAAGTTCATTGGAGACCCGCAAAGAGAATCCTTATATGAATATTAAATCTATGTCAGTGAGGAATCTCTTCATAGCGGTTGTGCAAGTATCCTTAGACTTGAGATCACCAAAGTTATCTTAAGTAGCAAGTGGTATACTTTGACTCCATAACTGATTACTTCCAACTGGGAGTGAACATAGTTAAGAGATTGGGTATATCATGACCTACTTGAAGATAGTTGAGTGATTGACAAAGGATTCACCATCCCAGATTTAACAGGGGAAGTTATCTCGCATGATTCTATAATTGCCTTATTTAGAGAATCTCTGGCCAGAGTAATATGCCGAGATGGATGGAGATCCATGAAGAGAATTTTAGGAACAATGGTTGAATTAATAGAACATACATAATTAGATTTATATGAGTTGACAGAAATCCATACTCAGAATCTAATTGAGATAAGAGTGGTGAAAGGAGTAATTGCACGGTAACTGTTTCTATGGAAGGGTACAGTCAAACCACATGACTTTCCTGACATTTGGGTAGTCATGATGCCTAGCTAGAGGCCAATCATGACTTGTATAATGATGTATCAAAATATCAATAGAGATTGATAAAATGATTTAAAGGAGTTTAAATCATGTGAGTTTTGAATAGAACTCACAATTACATATTATACTGCCAACATGGACAGGAACCCAATAGGTCACACACATATAGAGAAAAGGGTAAAATGGTAAAATGACAAGGATAATAATATTTGATATTATTATAAAGGTAGAGAGGAGAATATGATAATAATTAATTAAAGAGTTTAATTAATTATGATCAAATAAAATTGTCCGCAGAACTTTTGAGAAATGTTCTGTAAATTGGACCTAAATGAAATAATGTATTTCATGATTAATTATTATTGTCTTATAAGTGTTATAAGACTACTATAAGTGTTATAGGATTGATACAATAATTAATAGGACCATTGGAGAAATTATAAAGGGCCAAAGGAATGAAGAAGTTGGAGGAAGCCCTCCAGAAGAGGGCTACACGCCAACTCCAAACAGAAGGGCTTGGAGGGCTTTTTCTTGGACCAAATTAATTTATATATGTTACATAAGTGTTATGGAACTCACATATTTAATTTGGTTGGATTTGGAATCCATTTGGGTATTTAAATCCAATTAGATGCACAAAGGGCCTAGTTTGTGGATTTTGTGCATAGTCTTTTATGAAATGATTTAATTTGGATTTAATTAAGCCCAAATGATTATAATTAATTCCAGAGGCCCAATTAATAATTCTCCAGCAATTTTAAAGAGCCCAATCTCATTAAGGAGTTGGAATTTTAACCTAACTATAAAAGGCCAACTAATGAGAATTAGGGTTAAGTGATTAAAACAAAAGGAAAGTCTTTTTCTCTTAATTCTCTCTCCCTTTTGCGCCACTTCCATTGCTAGCCGCTTGGATTTTGGCCAGCCCTAGTTGAACACCAATTTGTTGGTTCACTTTACCCCTCTCTAGTGTGGATTACTCATTGGAGGTGTTCGATTTTGGACACTGTGGTTTGCGACAACCCGGTGCGAAGTAAAATCAACTGTTCAACAAAAATCAAAGGTGATTTTTCTTATTCTCATATAGTTATATTGTGTATTCATGGCAAGATCAGAACTAATGGTTAAAAAAATTTTAAAATTCCGCTCATGTATGTGATGCATGTAACCGTTAAAATCCAACATGGTATCAGAGCCAGGTTTTGCCATGGATAGACAATTCTATATTATTTTACGGAATAAGTTTTGTTTTATTTTGAGTTATTTATTTCATGAACTTTAAAATATGAGATTTAATTGTTCATGAATGAGAAATATTGATTTCTGGATGTATTTGTGATCAAATAAATTTGGTGGAAACAAAACCGAAATTTTTGAAGAAAAGTATTTGGGTTTGGCGTGAAACCCTAGGTAATGTAGGGGCTGTTCTAATTTAATTTCTTATGGATCCATTTAAAAATCATTTAGATGATATTTTATGTGTTTAATATGTGATATTAAGCCGTAGGATCGAACGGAATTAAAATCGAACAAGTTTTGCATGAAAACTAGTTTTGTCGAAAAGTTCGATAAATTGGTGTTCTTCATGTGTTCTTGATGTGTTCATGGTTAGAACGACTTTTGATCTTCTAAATCTGATATATATGATATATTAAAGTGTTTTTAATTAATTGGATTAATTAAAATGGGCCTTAAATTAATTTGATTAATTTTAATTCATTAAAACCACTTAATAGGCTTAATTATGTTTACGGACTTAGTTTAAATTAGTGGATGACTTGGTGGGCCCAAGGAGCTGATTTAAATTAACTATTATAAACATTAATTAAGTTTATAAATGGTTTTTAAGGGCTGGAGTGGGCTTGGCTCATTCCAAAAGGCCCAAATGGTACAAATGACACAAAACTAGTTTGTGTGTGAACACACTTAGGGTTTTTCTTCTGTGGGTTTCAGCCTACACTTGTTTTAAGCCCAAAATTGATTCTTTTAATTATTTAATATGATTAATTAATTAAATAATCAATTTATAATTAATTAATAATCAATTTGATTGATTATTAAGGTAAGAACACATTCATGCAAAAAGGTTTCCTAAAATGAAAGTTTCCAAAATGGAAAAAGTTTTCTAATTTGATCACATCATTAAAATAACTCAAAATATAGTTTCAAAGGTTGAAACAAAGTTAGTAATCCATTTCTTTATGCATTAGAAAGGCATATAAGGGTGTATGATTGGCATGATGGATAGTTATGGACAAAGCCCAATGTGATTGAGCATTATGCATGTTTTGGCCCAATGAGGACTTTTATGTCCCGGCTACTTGTTTTTGGTTTGTATTTCATTTCAAATTGTAATATGTAATTAGATTACTTAGATTAGAATTAGAAATAGAGATGGAGACCATTTTCAAGGAGCAAGATGGGCCGGATGGAGATCCAACAAGCTTGAAGATAATGTAATTATTTTTCTTGTTTGAATCATGCATACTACCTAGGTGTGACCTTTTGATTTCCCTCTTGGCTCGGGGAAATCAATGTAGTGAAGTCCATAACTATACCATATTTGTATGCTTATATTTATGTGATAGATATAGGATGCATACCAATGTATGCCAACCATGTATGATGAGACTTAATTAACTAAAACCCTCAAATAAATACTAAGGTATATAAGCCTTCCATTAATTTGAGGAGAACCAGAGTTCTTTATAGTGTGGGTTGTTGACCACAGTCAAGCTCACATTATATCGAATATGTTCAAATCTAATTAAATGGGTCATCTTAGCTAGCCCATTAGTTTGTTGACCACAGTCAAGGCTAATGGTTCTAGAGGCAAGATTATGGAATGCACATATGATATGCATGCATCAAGAGTTGATAACCTAATGATCCAATAGTTGTGTAGAGACACAATTGTTATAGAGATACCTACCTTTCAAGGGTATGGAATTTGGCTTATTGACCACAGTCAAGGTCAAATTACATATCAAGGATTGGATATTGGCCCACTAAGAAAACCATCGGGTTTTCTCGGATTATATAGTGAGGGCTATTAATTCGCAATAAAATAGTGGGAGTAAATGGATTAATTAAAGACCTTATTAATGCATACATATATATGAACATACTCTCATATCTTTTCTTTTTCACATCTAGGTCATCATCATGAGCACATCAAACATTAATATACGATCAATCTTGGATAACAAGCTGGTTGGCAACAACTATTCTGACTGGATCAGGCAAGTGAGAATTGTTCTCAGGGTTGAAAAGATCCATTATGTCTTGGATAAAGATCCACCACCACTTCCATCAGATGATGCCATTGATGAGATCAAAGGCATTTATCCGAAAAATACATGGAGGATAGTGAAGCAGCAGCATGTCTGATGCTGGGTGCTATGTCCTCGGAGCTTCAGAAGCAACATGAAATGATGGATGCTAGAACCATCGTTTTGCATCTAGAGGAGCTTTATTCTTCTCAGGCTAGAACTGAGCAATATGAGATTGCTCGAGCTCTATTTAGTTGCAAAATGGTGGAAGGCACTTCAGCTGCTGCTCATGCATTGAAGATGTATGGGTATATTGAGCATTTGAGTAGACTTGGCTATGTTATGGATAATGATCTATACATAGATTTAATCTTGTACTCGTTGGCTCCAAGTTATGCACCTTTTGTGCTTAACTTCAACATGGACAAGATCCAAGTATCCATTCCTGAGTTAATCAACATGCTCAAGACAGCTGATAGATCATTTAAGAAAGATCTAAAAAGTGTCATGGTTGTCACTTCTGCTAAAGGCAAGAAGCAGAAGATGAAGAAGATAACCAAGGCACAGCCAAAGAATGGTGGGATCTCCAAGAAGAAGGTTTCCAAGAAAGAGAATCCCAAAGGAACTTGCTTCCATTGTGGAAAAGATGGTCATTGGAAGCGTAACTGCAAGGCCTATCTAGATTCTCTCAAGGAGAAAAAGCAAGCTGATGCTTCTACTTCAGGTATTCATATGATTGAAATTAATACTTATTCTATTGCTTCAAAACAATCTTGGGTATGATACCGGATGTGGATCTCATTTATATAATGATCTACAGGGGCTTAGAAGCTTTAGAAGAGTTGGAAAGGCAGAGATATGTTTGCAGTCAGCTACTGGACAGAACATCTCTACAACAGTTGTGGGGACTTACTATTTGCCTCTTCCTAGTGGATTAGTACTGGAATTAAATAATTGTTATTATGTTCCAGCCTTATCCAAAAGTATTATTTCTTTCAGTCATTTAATGAACGATTATGATATTTCTTTGAAGGACAAATGTTGTTACATTTTTAAGAACAATATGTTTTATGCAAAAGCTATCATTGAGAATGGTATATTTGTTCTTGATTTAATTAAAGAAGTACATAATGTGAATACCAAGAGAATGAAACATGATAATCTGAATACCTCATACTTATGGCATTGTCGTTTAGGCCATATAAATGAAAAACGCATGACCAAGTTACACAAGTCAGGTGATTTGGGATCATTTGATTATGAATCATTTGATACATGTGAATCTTGTTTATTGGGAAAAATGACAAAAGCTCCCTTTATTGGTAAAGGAGAACGAGCTAAAATGGTTTTCAACTTAATACATTCAGATGTATGTGGTCCAATGACTACACACGCCAGAGGAGGTTACTCCTACTTCATTACTTTCATAGATGATTATTCCTGGTTTGGATACATCTATCTAATGAAATATAAGTCTGAAGCATTTGAAAAGTTCAAAGTGTTCAGAAATGAAGTAGAGAAACAACTTGGCAAAAGTATTAAAATACTTAGATCAGATCGAGGTGGAGAATACTTAAGAGTTTCAGGATTATCTTAGAGATAATGGGATTTTATCTCAATGGACTCCTCCATATACACCACAACACAATGGTGTATCTGAAAGGAGAAATCGAATACTATTAGATATGGTTCGATCAATGATGAGCCGAGCGGACTTGCCTAAGTCTTTTTGGGGATATGCACTAGAAACTGCTGTTTATGTGTTAAACAGAGTTCCTAGTAAATCGGTTAATGTTACTCCATATGAGATGTGGAATAACAAGAAACCCACGCTTTCTCATATGAAAGTATGGGGCTGTCCTGCTTATGTGAAGAGGACAATGTTAGACAAACTGGATGTTAAGTCTGATAAATGTTTATTTATGGGATATCCAAAAGAAACGTTTGGATATTATTTCTATCATCCCTTAGAACAAAAGGTGTTTGTTTCAAGGCATGCTGTCTTCTTGGAAAGAGAATTTCTCCTACGAGAGGACAGTGGGAGTAAAATTGAGCTTGGTGAAGTTCAAGACCCACAAATAGAAGTTGATCAACTGATTGAACCCAAAACTGAATTTCATAATGATGAGATTACAGTTGAACCTGATTATACACAAAATCCTATAAGATCTACTAGGATGCGTTCTATCCCTGTGAGATATGGATTTCACGTTGATTCGGATAGAGGCATAACTGTAGTAGAGGACAATGAGCCTACAAGCTATCAAGAAGTTTTGAACAGTTCAGAACGTGATTTATGGCTTAAGGCTATGCAGTCCGAAATGGACTCCATGTATGAGAATAAAGTATGAACTTTAACTCAACCACCTGAAGGGATAAAACCCATAGGGTGCAAATGGGTCTTCAAAAAGAAGACTGACATGGAAGGTAATATAGTTACCTATAAAGCTCGCTTAGTAGCAAAAGGTTATCGTCAAAAAGAAGGTATTGATTATGACGAAACTTTTTCTCCTGTAGCGATGCTTAAGTCTATAAGAATACTTTTAGCCATTGTAGCTCATTATGATTATGAGATTTGGCAAATGGATGTGAAGACAACTTTCCTTAATGGAAATCTTTCTGAGGATGTGTATATGACACAACCAGAAGGATTCACATCAGGAAATGGCGAAAAGGTATGCAAGCTTCAAAGATCCATTTATGGATTGAAGCAAGCCTCTAGGAGCTGGAACATACGATTCAATGAGACAATCAAAGAGTTTGGTTTCTCACAGAATGAAGATGAACCTTGTGTGTATAAAAAAAAAAGGGGTCAGTGGGAGTGCAATTGTCTTCCTAGTTCTATATGTAGATGACATATTGATCATGGGAAATGACATTTCTCTTCTCCAATCTATTAAAATATGGTTATCCAAGCAATTCTCCATGAAAGACCTTGGAGAAGCATCCTATATTCTGGGAATAAGGATCTATAGAGATACATCTAATAGGTTGCTAGGTCTTTCTCAGAGTACATATATAGATAAAGTATTGAAGAGGTTCAATATGGATCTCTCTAAGAAAGGGTTTATACCCATGGTGCATGGGAAACACCTTTCTAAGTCTATGTGTCCGCAGACACTAGAGGATAGAGAGAGCATGAATAGAATACCATATGCATCTACAATTGGTTCTATCATGTATGCTATGTTATGTACACGTCCAGATGTAGCATTTGCTTTGAGTGTGACAAGCAGATTCCAATCCAATTTTGGAGAGGAACATTGGGCAGCTGTCAAGAATATTCTTAAGTACTTGAGAAGGACTAAGGATATATTCTTGGTATATGGAGAGGGCAGTTTGGAAGTAAACGGGTATACAGATGCCAGCTTCCAATCTGACAAAGATGATTGTAAATCACAATCTGGTTATGTGTTCATAATGGGAGGAGGAGCAGTTAGTTGGAAAAGTTCCAAACAAGAAACAACTGCTGATTCCACGACGGAAGTTGAGTACATTGCTGCTTCAGAAGTAGCCAAAGAAGCAGTCTGGAACAAAAAGTTCATAACCAAACTAGGAGTGGTGCCTAGCATTGTTGATCCGATTCCTTTATATTGTGACAACAATGGAGCCATTGCGCAAGCAAAGGAATCACGGTCTCATCAGCGATCCAAACATGTTCTCAGACGCTACCATTTCATAAGGGAAATAATAGCTAGAAATGATGTGAAAATAGAAAGGGTTCCCACAGATGACAATGTGGTGGATCCCCTCACTAAAGCACTTTCCCAGATAAAACATGATCACCATATAAATAGCATGGGTCTGAGACATATGAGTGATTGGCTCTAGTGCAAGTGGGAGATTGTTAGAGAGTATGCCCTAGAGCCCATGTAATAGGGATGTTATTCATATGTATGAAATTTATATTCTTAATAAAAGGCATCATTCATTTATTAATGTTGTGTTTGAATACATGAGTTTGTAAATCTTAAATTAATAAATGAAGTCCTAGATATTATAAACACGGTGCAAAGGCAATCATGAAGGTGTTCATGATGTGAGATGTCTATCGCATGCAAATGTGTTAATATCTAAATATCCCTAGTCATAGAATTAACAAGATAGGACATTGTCAATTTGGACATTGTCAATTCACCATCCCAGATTTAACAAGGGAAGTTATCTCGCATGATTCTATAATTGCCTTGTTCAGAGAATCTCTAGCCAGAGTAATATGTCGAGATGGATGGAGATCCATGAAGGGCATTTTAGGAACAATGGTTGAATTAATAGAACATACATAATTAGATTTATATGAGTTGATAGAAATCCATACTCAGAATCTAATTGAGATAAGAGTGGTGAAAGGAGTAATTGCACGGTAACTATTTCTATGGAAGGGTACAGTCAAACCACATGACTTTCCTGACATTTGGGTAGTCATGATGCCTAGCTAGAGGCCAATCATGACTTGTATAATGATGTATCAAAATATCAATAGAGATTGATAAAATGATTTAAAGGAGTTTAAATCATGTGAGTTTTGAATAGAACTCACAATTACATATTATACTGCCAACATGGACAGGAACCCAATAGGTCACACACATATAGAGAAAAGGGTAAAATGGTAAAATGAAAAGAATAATAATATTTGATATTATTATAAAGGTAGAGAGGAGAATATGATAATAATTAATTAAAGAGTTTAATTAATTATGATCAAATAAAATTGTCCGCGAAACTTTTGAGAAATATTCTGTAAATTAGACCTAAATGAAATAATGTATTTCATGATTAATTATTATTGTATTATAAGTGTTATAAGACTACTATAAGTGTTATAGGACTGATATAATAATTAATAGGACCATTGGAGAAATTATAAAGGGCCAAAGGAATGAAAAAGTTAGAGGAAGCCCTCTAGAAGAGGGCTACACGCCAACTCCAAACAGAAGGGCTTGGAGGGCTTTTCTTGGACCAAATTAATTTATATATGTTACATAAGTGTTATGGAACTCACATATTTAATTTGGTTGGATTTGGAATCCATTTGGGTATTTAAATCCAATTAGATGCACAAAGGGCCTAGTTTGTGGATTTTGTGCATAGTCTTTTATGAAATGATTTAATTTGGATTTAATTAAGCCCAAATGATTATAATTAATTCCAGAGGCCCAATTAATAATTCTCCAACAATTTTAAAGAGCCCAATCTCATTAAGGAGTTGGAATTTTAACCTAACTATAAAAGGCCAACTAATGAGAATTCGGGTTAAGTGATTAAAACAAAAGGAAAGTCTTTTTCTCTTAATTCTCTCTCCCTTTTGCGCCACTTCCATTGCTAGCCTCTTGGATTTCGGCCAGCCCTAGTTGAACACCAATTTGTTGGTTTAATTTACCCCTCTCTAGTGTGGATTACTCATTGGAGGTGTTCAATTTTGGACACTGTGGTTTGCGACAACCCGTGTGCGAAGTAAAATCAACTGTTCAACAAAAATCAAAGATGATTTTTCTTATTCTCATATAGTTATATTGTGTACTCATGGCAAGATCAGAACTAATGGTTAAAAATTTTTAAAATTCCGCTCATGTATGTGATGCATGTAACCGTTAAAATCCAACAATTAGGACTAAACTATGGACCCAAATGGGGTTAAGACTATAGCAGTTGCACATTACCCTATATGCTTATTTATCCATGACCAAAACCTATATAGAGGCATTAACTCCTCATTCATATCATTTTATTTAACATGGGCAGAAAATCATAATAGTACATATATATTAATATAAAATTTCACATGTAACCATTATAATGTACCACTTCATATAAGAGTGTGCATGTGTACATTTACATGCCTTTTTACTATACTTCTATAGCCTAAGTATCTAATGATTGATGTTTGAATTAATTTCAAACTTTCAACATAACATAATGTTCTTTTCCCATGCTTACTTTTTCCTTTTAATTGAAAGTAAAGTTATCCAATATATACATATGATATCATGGTATAATGTTTAAAATGTGTTTATAACATTTAGAAAATGTTTCTCTATGTTCGGGTAAAGTTTAATATCCATTTGAGGTCTATAAGTTGTTCATATGTTGGAAAATGAGAGGTACCCAACTGGATTAAACTTCATCCAGTAGAGTTGGTTGCACTCTATACATGGGATTCATTTGTTACTCGATTGGAATAAAAGGCAATCGAGTCAGGTTGATTTAAAAATCAAGTAACCTAACTAGATTTGCCACCAATCCAATCGAGTGGGCTATGATGAATCAAATCAGGATGTATAACACTCAACTAAATTAAAAAATAATCCAGCCAAGTAGGTTGCACCTAAAATTCTAACTGAATGCTAGTAAGTGCACTAGATTAGCAAAGTAATATAGAAGAAATATATTTAAGACCCCAAAAATTATCGAACCAAAGGGATTGTGATGCAAGGAAAACGATAAATTAAAAGTATGCTAAAGAATTTTCCAATGATTGATTATATTGGATATTATAAATACTAAGATTAAACAATTAAAATTTGAATGAATTAAAACTAAACTGCAGCTTAACAAAATTAAAGCAGAGAATAAAATTTTAGATTAAACCAATTAATTAAAAGGTTGCTAAGGTCTCTAATCCTCCCGATACTAAATGCAATTAATTTTAACACAAAGATAATACAATCTAAATGTGAATAACCCTAATTAAAACCAAGTTCCCATTTCAGAGTAAACTATTCTAGCTAATCAACTTCCCATTCTAGAGCAAATCAATTAACTAGCCTAAGCACAAGTCTCAAAATCCTAGGTATAGATTAACTTCCCATTTCGGAACCAATCAACTCAATACCCATTCAATCTTCATCTATTGGTATAATCTACAATGCATAAACCATAGATCTAGTGGCCTTCATTTTGGAATCACCATAAAACTTATAGCATAAACTTGTAAAAATAGAGCATGCAAATATCCAATCCAAACAAGCATAAAACTTGTTCATCCAATACAATAGAATGATAAAGTACTAGAATAAAATGGATATTAATGTAAAAGTAGTATTTACAACTAAAGAAATATTAAAAACCCTAAAAACTATAGAGAAAACTAGGAAAAAATCTAAAATATGTCCTCCTTCTTTTGCCAAATAGAATCTAGATATTTAAATTTTGATTGGGTCACAATGGTTAAAATTTTTTCTCCACCATGACCTTGTTATTAAAACCTAAAAACTGAATAGGTCACAGTGGTAACCAATTCCTCCCCACCATTACCATGGCTTTTTTTATTGAATTATGCAAAAAAATATTAGGGTCATGGTGGTAACCAATTCCTCCCCACCATTACCATGGATTTTTTTATTAAATTATGCAAAAAATATCAGGGTTATGGTGGTAACCAATTCCTCCCCATCATAACCATTATATAACATAGAGTTTTGGAAATTCTTTAGGGGTTATAGTGGTAACCAAATCATACTAGCCATGACCTGAGCTGAAAACCTACAAAATATAATATAATTCACCTTTAAGCACACTAAGAGTCATAATTTTTGAAAAATATAAAATTTGGCAAACATTTTAGAATTCAGCACATTAAACATTAAAACACTAAAAACACAACTAAAACATATAAAAACATAGATAAAAACACGTATAAAATAAATGTATTTTAGTTATTATGTATTTTAACATCTTAAGGAAATTATAACAAGCCTATCAAGACATGAAAGCCTTTGGTGAGTCAAGATTTAAATTTACTTGGGTTTATTCAATATATAGTGGCCTATTTAGCAAGCAATGTATTATGGCTCATGTAACCTAATTGGAAGTGTCTATGACATTACATGAGGTATTAGTCTGGAGATACAACTTTAGGGCTTCCTACGTGTAATCTCTTCCAATAGATCTAACCTATCATGAATATAGTAACCAGTCAGGTCATCATTTGATATACTAAATAGTACCAAACTTGGGCTAGTGATTATCCTCTAACATTTTCCTACATTGAGTGAACATAGGGTTTTGCTTCAAGAACACACCATTGCTCAAATGGGGACACCTAACCTAATTCTAAAGTCGTAACATGTTCTAATGCATCCTAAATTTTGAAGAAAGATAAAATTTCTTAACCTTTAAACCTATTTATAAAAATTTTACTTTTAGATTAAAGTCTTAAGGTGTCCTCAGTGGAAACACCATTGTGATGCATGCTAAACCCTTTTAAGTGTCCAATGGATTATCGAAAGCCCACTTTTAAAGCTTGAGATCGGATGAAGGTTTATTTAACTTGTGAAGGCTAATTGTTTCACAATGGATAAGGATTTAACCCAATTTGTTGAGTTTCGAGCCTTAAAAAGGCATGATACAACGTCTGAGGTACCCCTATTCCATTATTGGCCATCAATCTATGAAGACATCAATTAAGCATCACAAGGTATGTATCATGGAGTTGCCACCTAATAAAACATTGGAAAATGAGTTCTAACCCTATGAGGCCAAAATAAGAGATAGTTTGGGACCCCTCCCCCCTTATTTTTACCTAGGTTAAATGTTTTTATAAATAAGTTTTCAAGATTAATTATTTTATCTTTCTTCTCATGCATTATCATGGCAAAGGAATTAAAATATGCACATATCCACATTTGAAAATGGTAAAGCAAATTAACAAACTAGTAAAATATATCATAATTACTTAAAGAAACATTCATAAAATGGATAGTTTTATTTGCAATGTCAATTTAGATGGGGACATTGGTTCACATATGCATATTTACAAAAAAAGAAAATTTTTGGTGTATTTTTGGATAAAAAGGGGGATAATTAGCCCCGTGCGACTTTAGAAAAGAATCACATTAGTTAATTTAGAGTAAAAGAATCATTTATATTTATATAGAAAATCTTTACTCTTTGTGTGTTATTTTTGGATGAAAAATGGGACTTTGTTCCCTTTTTATTATAGGAAAATTTCACTCAAACTTGTGTAAAATCTTTTTGGTGAGCTTTTAAGTTAACACTCAAAAAAACATTTATTATTACAGAATAATTACAGGAATGAATAAAATATAGAAATTAAATACAAATTTATAATAACTATGACTCATTTGTCATGGCCTTCAAAGAATTATACAGCCTCAAGGATGTGTATGTAGTAATAGGGAAAACAACGAAAGGTTATATGCAAGAAAAATGCAAAATATAAAATATAATTGCAAAAATATAAATAAATGCGAAAATGTAAATAATAAATAATATATGTATACATATATACATACATACAAACATACATACGTACATACATACATATACATATACATATACATATACATATACATATACATATACATATACATATACATATACATATACATATACATATACATATACATATACATATACATATACATATACATATACATATACATATACATATACATATACATATATGTGTGTGTAATATATAAATAATAAATATAATATAAGCACAAATAAATATAAATGAGCATAAAATAAATAAATAAATAAAGGAAAGAGTGCGAATAAAGAAATACATGCATATATATATGCACTCGTTGCATATATATGACTATATATTTATTTACTGTAAAATGTAAATAAATAATACTCCCTCCATCCCACTTTAAAAGGTTGTTTTCCCTTTTTTTATATGTCCCACTCCAAATGTCCTTTTCGAAATTTAAGGAAAAAATTTACTTGTTTATCCCTATTTATTATATAATTTATTACATATATTTTTTATTATTTCTCTATTATTGTGCTAGAATTAAATTTTTGTTTTGATCAAAAGATAATGGCAAACATAAATGGATATATTGAAGAACTCATAAATATAAATGTATATAGTAAAATGAGATAATTGATGGTAAATGTGATATTTATTATAGTTATTTATTAAGGTAATAAAATTTTCTTTTATCAAGTTCTAATTAAATAAAAAATTTTAAAAATAAAAAGGGCATTTTTGTCATTTCATATCATTTTTTTATGAAATTGATGTATTCCAATCATTTTCTTATTTTTCGTGAAAAAATGAAAATAGACTTTTAAAGTGGGACGGAGGGAGTAAAAGAGTGAAAATAAATAAATATGCACGTATATATATACACCCATATATATATATATATATGAATTATATATTTATCTATTATAAAGTTAAATACCAAAAATTACTAAAATGAAAATAAATAAAAATATTCATATATATACACACACACACACTCGTGTATAAATATATAATCATACATTTATTTATAAAATAGAATAAAAGTGAAAAACTGTAAATATATATAATATAAAATACATAGATATAAAGTAATATATATATAATAATAAATGTAATAAAATAACAATAATACTAATTGATAAATTAGGAGATTTAATAAAAGATAGGCCATTAGGTGGGAATCGATTGATGGTTTTGTGGAAATAATGTTCCTTCAATGACCGATTGAGCAAGGCAATAATGAGCCCTGCAAAGAAAGAAAAGGAGTTAGTATAGACGGATTAGGCATTAACACTACGAAGCTCAAGTCAGTAATGCTTGGATCGAGAAGAGTATAAGAAAGAACGAGGATTGAGAGAATTCAACCTATCGTGCTTGAAAAGAGGCATGGTATCTATAAAGGATGTCTAGGGCCACTTGAGTAGTCTATTTAAATGTCAAAATAGACATTCGACAATGTGACACTCAGTGGCAAATGGATGGAGTGGTCGCCTATGTTAGTATGCTTTGAAGATCGAGTTCTGGACCTTTAATTTTGTAGGAGAAATTGGAGTTTGATTCTGCCTCTAAAGGTCCTTCAAATTAACTTGAAATTCGTTTTGAGCTGCTGCCTAATTGTTAGGATCATGTTCGTGTATTTTTACTATAAATTTTTGTAGAGAAGTCAAAATCCTTTGAGATAGAATTCTGGTTAAAATAGATTTACAGGATCAAAATTTTTGTGAATGTTGTTTATATTCTATAGCTATTTTATACTATGAATTTTCTAAGTGATGATAAAAACCAAATGGAGTACAGTGAACTGCTATTTGGTGAACATGAACAAATTTTAGTAATTTAATTGTATCTCTTGTTATAGAGCTCCAAATTTTATGAATACAATTTCTAGTTAAACTAGACTTATATTTCTACAAGTTATATGAAGAAATCATAGTTTAATTCTACCCTTAAATAGGTAATGTCGCTTCAATATGAAATTGATGGCAACACTATTTCCAAGAATAGTTCTTCATGTGTTTGCAATATCTTAAAATGTAGAAATGATATTGATGTAATTTTTAATGTTCCCAAAACTAGAAACATATGGGATCATGTTTGTAGAAGATCATTTTGGTCAGAAATGGCTTTTAGTAGGTCAAAAATAGCTTTAAAGACAAGCTTTGAAATTTGTCTCTATGCAAAATTATTGCAAGAATTTGCAATAATTTTTTGTATGTATCTTTGGAATACCCTTAAGTATCTTTAATGAATTTAAGCATCTTTAGAATATCATTCTTGTCTACATGCAGAAAAGATCTTAAGCATCTTAATCAATTTTTCTATGAAAAAGTAACACATTAAAGAGAAAGAGATAAGTTCATGGAACATATAAAATAATAACACATTGTAAGCTATAAGCATGACTACTTATCAAAGTATATGTATGATAAAGGTATGTTATTATTCACTCATTGCTCTAACATAATCATGCTTATATATTATAGTTGTATGATATGTCTATATGTTAAAATGTCAATATATATATATACATACATATATATATATTATATATATATATATATATCTATATATATACATATAAATATATATATATATATATACATACATATATATATATATATATATTTGTTTCCATACTAGAAACTGTGATACATGTATAGTAAAAACACATATATGTATCTTTTGATACCACATGATATTATATACATGTTTATATGTTAGTATATCAAATGTATAGTCACAAGGATATTACTTGTTTGAAATAGTATGGCTATGCATATATGATGCCAAATGTTAGCATGCTAAAATAAATGAATACATGGAAGTATATTTGATTATAGATAATATGACAAAGTATATGATGGCATTTTTATGAGACGATGTATACAAGTATATACACTAAAGATTGTATAGTTTTCCAATGATTAATTGAGTAAAATTGTATATATTGTTGTATGAATTGTGCATATATGTTTATGCACTAGAGAAGGTATATTTTTTTACATGATTATGTACACATGTAAATGGAATAATATAAGTACAGTCTTCATTTATGAAATGAACATGAACACGGTATTGCCTGCAAATAGAGTTCAATTATGGAAAGATAGGAGCTTATAGGGATTATTGTAGCTACCATAGTTTGGCCCGAATGGGTCTAAAGTATAGTTGATCCCGTTTGGATCATAATCAGCCCCCTTTAGGTTGTTAGCCGACCATCTGGGTCTGTTTGATCGATCTAAAGTATAGTTGGCCTAGTGTGGGTCTAAAGTTTTGATATCTTAGGATATCATCATTCTGGTACCTTTAGGTATCCACCGTTCTCGTTATCCACTTTTAAAACTTAGCAGACTATTTTAGACAATTACAATAATTGAACTAAAAGTACAAATGCTCATATGTCATTGTTTAAGTAATGTGAACCGTTTTAATCACAGTTATGGTCGAAATTATAGTATATGGAATATATGATTACATATATGAGGCTACATTATAAAGATGAGTACTTGGCATTTTATAATCATAGTATTACTAGACCAAGAAGTCATGCATATGAACTTGCTTGATATTGATACTCTATCAACAATCTAAATGATGAATACATGATCTTTATTGTCAAATGCTTCTTATATGATTTTATATATATATATATATATATATATATATATGTTACCTTCAAAAACATCAATGTATAGCATATGAAAAAGTATGACTTAGAGTTAAAGAGTATTTGGTTATTATATGTATGAAAATCCTTGAGATGGCTTTAAAGTATTTCCTATACCTAGGAATGCATGATATACGAAATGGTATATGATGTTTTGAAAAAGTATACCGGTTGATGTATATTACCATAACTACATGTTACTTGTTGAATATTGTGTAATTGATATGAGTGGTATGTATGACTTATTACATGATAATATAAATAAGTTATGGACTCATAATATGTGAATTTGATTTATGTTGAGATAGAAGTGCAAGGGTAGTATTGCAATGCTTTAAAGATTTTTTATAGTACACAAGGTAACGATATAATAACTTAATAATAATAATAATAATAATAATAATAAGTATTCAAGCAGATGGAAACATGTCTTATCCATGAAATATGTTATATATATGTATAAGAAATGAAAATTAATTGAATTTATTATATATTTAAAGATGTAGTTTATTAACTTAAAGTCTTATGATTATAAGAGGGCTTTTATGAATATGGATTGATATTGCCATGTCTTAAAAATAGTTAAAGTAATGAATATGTGTAAGAGTAAATAAGTGATAAATAAATGGAATAGTTAAAGAGTTTTTGACAATTGATATTGTTTTATAAGCAAGAAAGACTTGTACCTCAAGTTGATTAGTCAAGAATAACATAACAGAATTAAGAAAGTAAACTTAATTTATAAGATTTTTGGGATTAGATGAATATTGTTACAAGTATGAAACCGATAAGCAATGGAATATCAATAAGTACCTGATATTGGTTAAAAGTGTAAATAAAAGATAATATAGTCCCTAAAGATGTCTGTGAATATGGTTTAAATGATTCACTATATGCTTGAAGTTATGCTTGTATGTGATTGCATTTTGACGACCTTTGTAAGAGGTAATCCACATTTATTATGTTTTCACAATAAGCATTATAAATTAGTACGAGTGTTTTATCTATGTAGATTCTGTAGAAAGAGACTTTTGCACAGGGACATTCTCTGCATCAAGAAAGGCCAGCACAAGAATGATAAGAGTTAACGTAGGGATATTTTGTATTAAAGCTATTAGGCATATGAGGATGCATCTAATATGTGTATATTGAATTGTAACCGATTCATGATATAACTAAGTATATACGTGCACGTAGAACCTAAAGTAACACATACATAACATGGTGTGCATGATGCCATACTTGAGATATAGCATGCAAATAGTTAAAGTAACACCCATATGAATATATGATATAGCGTGATATGAGTAATAGTAACATAATGATTATATGATGAATAATATACATGCACGATAGTGTTGTGATGCATGATTAAAGTAACTTAATTTGATATAAACAATAGGTTAATAGTATAAGGGTGTTACTCAATCCATGAAGGATGGAAAGATTTACAAGTTGAGGTATCATTGCATCGAGGATTTTTGAAAGTTTGTGTTGTTCCAATCTGTAAGAGACTAAGGGATTGCGAAACAAGGCATCTTTCACATATAAATTTTGCAAAGTTTCATGCCATTTTGATCTATGAGGGATTGAAGGATTGCAAAATGAGGTCTCTTTTGCACTCAAGTTTTACAAAGATTCGCGCTATTTCGAATTGCAAGGGATCGAAGGATTGCAAAATAAGGCATCTTTTACACTTGAGTTTTTCCAAGGTTCGCATCATTTCTATCTACAAGTGATCAAAGGATTGCAAAATCAGGCATCTTTCGCACCCAAGTTTTGGGAAGGTTCATGTCATTTCAATTTGCAAGGGATCAAAGGATTGCAAAATGAGGAGTCTTTTATGCCAAATTTTGTGATGGTTTGCACTGTTCCAAATTGTGAGAGATCAAAGGATTGCAAAATGAGACATCTTTTACACTCAAGTTTTGTGAAGGTTTGCAAAATTTCAATCGTAAAAGAGATCAAAGTATTATGAAATGAGGCATCTTTCCCGTTCAAGTTTTGCAAAGGTTCATGCCATTTTGATATACAAAAGATTGAAGGATTACAAAATGAGGCACTTTTCATGCTCGAGTTTTGCAAAGGTTCATACTACTTCAATCTACGAGGGATTGAAAGATTGCAAAATGAGGCATCTTTTATGCCCAAGTTTTGCCAAAGTTCATACCTTTTCAATCTACAAGAGATCGAAGAATTGCGAAATGAGGCATTTTTCACACTTGAGTAAGTTAGACCCTAAAGTTTATAAAAAGTCTACCTATGGGGTATTTTTAAACCTTTATTGGATTTTGCTTTTTTTTCTGTAGTTCTACACTTCCTCCTTTCACCTTTTTGGATTTGGATTCCGAAGTGTTTTGATTTGATTAATTTTCCCAGGTAAGTTTTCTTTTATTGGATATCTTACCATTATATTTTAGTGTTATATTCTTTATCTTTATCTTCATCATCATCTTTCTCTTTGTTGGAACATTTTTTAGACCTTTTAAGGTACGCTTTTTGGTCGTAAATTAAGGAATTCTTTTTAGTTACTCTTCCTTTAAAGATGGTTTTGAGCGACAACCCAAGTGGGTCCAGTTCCAATGAGGCTTTTACCCTTAGTTTCTTAGAGTCATATACGGAGAAGGGTCCTATAAAAAGGCACACAGCATTAATGACTATTTGGGTGAGGGAGCTAAAAGGGAAGTCTAAGTTTCCTGTGTTAGGTTTTGATAGAATAAATAAATAAATAATTCAGTGAAAAAATTAAAACCCGTTAGGATCCATATGTTCCAATTGAAAAAATTAAAACCTGCTAGGATCCATATGTTCCAACATCTTAAAGCATAGAAAAATTATTTTTTAGGTGTTGCCTCAACTAAAATGAACACCCTCCACCAATATCCACACTTAAATGCGATGATCGGAATGGCCTAGGGTGTTAGCTCCCTTCTTTAATAGCTAGGGTTTTATTTTTTATCTCTTTTTAAGGTTGCAGAAAATGAATATTTTTCTCTCTACTCGAAAAGTGATTGTTGCTAGCTTTTTTTAATTCAGTAACTTAGGGTTTAAACACATATACATATCACTATATATAGGTGACCTAACCCTAATATTGATAGAGAAAATTTTGAGCCCATATTTCTTATTAAAATAAGAAATACTTTACTTCTTATTTAAAATAAGAATTATAATTTTAACTTTAAAATTTTATTTTGAATTTTAGTTTTTCATAAAATTATATTCAAAATGCCTGAATAAACTTTTAGTCTATTCATCACATTCTATGTGTGTGACCCAATAAGTTCATATTATGTTGGCAATGGGCCTCAATCCCATCATGGGCTTATAAGTCATAAGTGACCTCTAACAATATATTATGACTATCCAAATAATATTAATGTCAATAATCTGATTTCAACCTAATCAATAGAACATGTTATAATCCTTTTGTCACACAATATCTTATTTTAAAATATTTTATGGTCTATATCAAACTTATATAGTTCGAATATATAATTTCTCGACCACTAAATAGACTGATAATATCAAATGGCATTGATCACTCCATCAATTTAATTGAGCATGGCCATGCATTTCTTAGTCCTATCTATCGAGAGGACAAATAGGTATCTCTCTCAAAAGAGAGGAACAAATTCCATCTTGATTATTCACTATCCTTTACATGATTCTTATAATGTCTAATCATAACTTTTATAACTATCTGATGAAAGATAATGTTTGATTGTGTCAAAACATAATATTCCTCATATGGGATACTATGATAATCTCGGGTCTAAGGATCGATAGCATAACTATTATGAGATCACTAATGACAATAACCCATGTAGTATCTCATAACGGGTCTATCCAGTACCCTATTTTATGGTAATTACCTACAAGTTTGATTTATGTCACCATATACAATCATCCTAGGATTATTAATCAAACCCATACTATTCTTAATTTATCATTATTTCTTTAATGATAAATGACTAAGGATAATTAAAATAATATTAGATTGTTATTTATAAATATTATTATAATGTAACATGCCAACAATATAATAACATGAAGAAAACCCAATTTTATAAAATGAAATGTGACATTATATAAAGGTCTAAATGTTTGGCGTAGGGTATAACCACTAATAGTTTGAGGATATAGCTCTCCTTTCTTAGGCACTATTTATGCCAATGATGGATAAACCATTTGGAGATCTTCTAGAATTGTTTATCAAGTTCTAAAGTTATCTAAAGAATGGTTAGGAGTTTCACTTGCCTCCCTTTGGCTAGAGCATTCTCCATGGCTAGGGGATTGTCCTGAATTAGTTAAATTCGAATGGATGGAGAAAAATTGGTTGTTTTAGAATTCTCTGTAGGCAACTTAAAGTCATTCCATCTCTTGAACATTTTACTTAATTTTCTATTTGTCTAGTCAATAAAAAGGGATGGAATATCATTTTACCTCTAGGAATAAGAGAAGGCTTTTTAATTTACCCACTTCCCTGAAAGTATTTAGGAAGAGTTATCTCCTAATCAAAAAGGAAAGAAGGCTTAAGTGTGAGTTTACATCGATCATTAGGCCTATTATATTAAAATATACAACTTTTGAATTCAGATGTATCATTTTGATATTCAAAAGTTGATAAAGTATGTACAAGATCACGAGGATGACCCTACAAGTTAGAAGATTTTGCTTTTTAATTTAGACGAAGGTAAATCTTTTAGAACTTTGAAGGAATTTTGTTCTTGATTAATGTCTTATGATTTGATATTCTTTTTCCTCTTTTTCAACTTATATGGCCCCCAAGACAAAGAGACATCTTTCTGAATGGGGTTAAGAAGACCCATAAGTCTCATAGGAGAAAGTCGCTTGAAGGGAAGGATTAGACTGCTTGACTAGTTAAGGTAAGAAAGTTGGCTCTTAGGGATAAGGTCTCTAAAGATGTGGTAGAGGTTGATATTTCTACTCAAGCTAATGTAGAGGTAATAGTTAAATGGGTGGCCTCTGAACAAATTGCATCAGAAAAGCCACCTATTTTTTTCGTCGAAACCATATCTCTGTCTTTAATTGTATCTATTCCTCTAAAGGATGTGTTGACCTAAAGATTTATTAAAGGGATGTTCGATTTGCAGTTTGCAAGTGCTCGATTATTTAAGCAAGGGCATTTTGCTGGAGAAGGATATTAATGATATGGGTCAGATTGTTTCTCCACCCAGGGAATTGGCTAAAATAAATTTTGATGTTTACCGAGTTGGTGCTTGCATGTTGTACTTTTTCATAGGTTTTTACTAAATATTCTAAACCTTAATCTTCTTCTGCCTTATTCAGATTATGCAAAAGGCCATACAATTGTATGGCAAGAACTTGGCCTGGAAAGAGAAACTCATCACGAAGACTCAGTTCGAGTAGAAGTTAAAAGAGAGCTTAGAACCCTGTTTGGGTTGTAGTCAACCCCGTTTCGGTCTGCTTGATCGATCCACGTTATTTGTTTGACCTTAGTTAGGTCTTCTATTTTGGTGCCTTCGGGTGACCTATACCTTCTGGTAACTTGTAGTGCCTTCAGGTGGCCTAATACCTTCAGGTAACTTTTGATGCCTTTGGATGACCTATTATACCGTTAGGTGTTATTGTATAACTCGTTATCCACATCTTTATAAATGTGCAGGCTTGACAAAAAGTATAGTAATTTATAATTGACCTTCATATTAATATGGGATTTTACTACTCAATATGGAAAGGAAGTTTATTACTTGTTTTATGTGTTGACTTATACAATATTAATATGATATTAATCATTGTGCTAACATATTTGTGATTTCATACTAGTAAGGTAATTGAATTTTGAATTATAGGCATTGGTATCAAGTTTTCATGTGTAATAGAACTATATTTTATTATTATTAATATTATATTATCATGTTAAATCTATGTTACATTGATGCATGTTAAGTGTATGCCTTGATGACTATTGTGAGTAGTCATTTACATACTTTATTGTTCCCCACTAAGCTTTATAGCTTAGTACGGATTTTTTCTCTCCGTGTAGGTTGGAAGGATAGGACTTCTTCTCTGGTTGATATCTATAGTGGCACGGCCAACACAAGTTTTAGAGGATTGGAAAGTATATAGTCTTCTTTGGGGTTCCTTTTTAATCTGGAGTTTTAATTGTGTTGGAAAGTTTGAAATTCTGTAGATATTTTGCATATGTGACTAATTGTAATGTTTTAAGAGACATTTTTATTAGTATAGTTTATTAGTTAAGATATTATACTTTAAGTTTTCTCATGAAATCTTTCTATAGTATGGTTAATGATCTTATAGTATAGTAAGTCATGTTTAATGATTCAGATTAAAAACTATAAAGCTAAGTCATAGGATCAGGGTGTTACATTCCTTAATTCAATTGCACCATTATAAAATTTATCATGCTTAATAACTCACATATATACATAAATAAAATTACCACTTCGCCCTTTTTCACCCTAATTTGAATTTACTAATATAATTAACCATTAATTCACAATAATATCATAATAATCAAGCATTTTCTACTAGGATCAAAGTTGGAGCCTTACAGAACTTGATTGAAAATAGTAACTTTACTCTAGAAACTAAACAATGACTCCGTATTTTTGTATTTTTGGTATCAACTATATTAAAAATGTAATTTTTACAAGTAAACTTATGTAAGCTAAGTATAAAACCCTAAAGGTATGAGAAACTACGAACCAAAACTATAGAGAAAAACCCTAAACTTTAAAAACCTAAAAAGATATCCTTTAAAGCCATACAGAATGCAACTTTTATACTAATCTGCAGAGGGACACGACAGAAATATTTGGTCTCAACCGAGTCTAATTGGTTAAAAAAGTATTGTAGTAGTAGCACACGGCTGAGATAGTTTAGTCTCAATCGAGCATACCCTTTTGGACTAAATCATCCTTGAGCTCTACACTAGATACAACGGAGACAATTGGTCTCAACTGAGTCTTATGGTGTAACAGTGCATTTTGTGAATTTGCAAGGTGCACGACTGAGACAAATGGTCTCAGCCGAGTGCAAGTGAATTTTTTTTGTACAAAAGTCAAAATTACACCATTAAACACACAAAAACTTCACAAATCTTAATATAATCCTATTTGGTATAAAAAGAGAAATATAACACTTAAAACATGAAAAACAATTAAAACAAAATATAAACACGGATAAAAATACACTATAAATAAATAATAAATTGGAGTTATCAAATACCTCTCACTTCGCTTTTGGTCACCGTTGAGCAACTGAACAAACCAAATTCTTGCATATCCAAACTTAGAGAAAGAAATTACAAATTCAAAGAAAGCTAAATAACACCATAGCGGATATCACTAACTGTCATTCTAAACAGGAAAGAATTCAGCTTAAATCAAACTAGCTAATCTCTCGGTGCATGTGTGTTAGGCCTAATGACAATTTCTGAATTTTAAAACTCTAATGCAATTTGACAATCGAGAAAAAAATTTATATGCAAAAATTTTTGCATATGTGGTTTCACTCTTGAAACTCAAGAGATACCATAGGCCTCACCATTAGCACCGAAATCCGAAGATTATCTCTGTAAATAACTCTAAACAAAGATCATTAGGTCTCAGTCGAGATTGCAACATGGTCGAGGTATGGCTTACAAAGGAAAACATAAGATATGCAAATTAGAATAGCCATTCACTAACTCCACTCACCTTAATTACACTTTAAAAATTCCAGCTTACTCTCTACCCTTTCTTGATTTAAAAGCATTGCTAAATGCTGGGCTACCCAGAAAGCAGAATATGATTACTCAAAAATGAGATTTCTAAGAGAATAATAACATTAAAAATTCTCAATTGATAGTTCATTTGCTCATTTAAGCCACGAGCACTAAAATATCTCCTCTTAATTCAGTAAGCTAGCCCACAATTATTATGAGCTATAAATTAGATCTTTATTTCATTTTATTATTCTTTTTGGTTATATATATATATATATATATATATATATATATATATATATATATATATATATATATATATATATATATATATATATATGTTTGTGTGTGTGTGTGTGTGGGAGGGGGGGACTACTAACATTATCACTATATGCACTACATTTTGAAAATATTCCTAGAAATTTATAAGATATCCCAATGCTAATATTCTTCTTGAAAACCAACCCTCATCTTTACTCATTTTGCTTTTATTCCCCAAAAAATTTTTTCTTACTTACTCTAAGAATGGGCAGTTCGATAAGGGTAAGATAAAATCTTTTAATTCTAGGATGATTAAATGAGTGCATCAAAAATTAAAAATTTGGTATGCATTTAGCGTACCTCAATAGACTTAAAGGGGTTATGTAAGGGAAACAAATTAGTACCATATAGGTCAAAAGTCTTTTAGAGGCTTAACGATAAAAATCCTGCCTAAATCATTTCAAGCTTTATATTTGAATTGCTATGAATGCTTTGAAGGGTTTTAAAAAATGTGCGCTCTAGAATTCTTATTTGATCACCTTCATGCACTGATTTTTTATTTTTATAAAAAAAGGCCTAAAGTGCACATTTTATTTGGAGACCTACTAGTATCGATCTAATTGAACCTAAATGACAAGGCAAACATTTAACAACTAGCTACTCTCTATTAATTCAACTGTCCTAAAATAAGTTTTTCGCAGACTAAGTTCAAAGTGTCCATAATGGGAACAACTAAGGGCAAACTAAACTAGAATGCTAAGGTATTTAATAATAACTGAAGATGACAAATAATAAAAACAAAACACTAAACTAAGATAAAATAAAAGCTATAAAATAATCAAAAGCTGTAAACTACTAAAAACAACCAAAAGCTATAAAATAAAAGACAAACATAAACTAAAGAAAATATAGTTAAAGCTACAAAAGAAAGATAACTAAACACAACCTCAAAACATAAAATGGCATAACTAAAAACTAAAGAAGTTCAAACATACTAAATTAACTACTAATAATAAAACGAACATAAAAGTTAAAACTACTATAAAAACTATTGTGGTGCTAAAGTATACAAGTAAAATATCTAATAATTCTAAAATAAGTTCACAATTCATTTCCACAAAATACCCCTCACCCCACACTTAAGATTTTTACTACCCTCAGCAAAATACAAAATAATATTCACAAAAATTTAGGGGTTGAGGAAAATCCCTGAAAAAAATATTCACCCTTATGAAGGCGAAGGAGGAAAGTGGAGGTTGAATCAAGACTGCATCATCCCAAGAGTGATGATGATCTCATCCATCCGCTCCATCATCATGTCTAAGCAGCTTATAATAGTTGTGTACTGCTCAAATGAAAGGGTGATAGCTGCTGCCTTCGCTAACTGGAGCTCCAGAGACTGTTTATCCATGGCCTCTCTATAGGATACCCTATTGGACACCACTGTATAACCTGACTTTAGGAATTTTGGGTCTTCTATAAGAATGACCATCTTCTTCAACATCTTCCTGCCAATGACAATTGGGTTCCCGATAGCTTTTTCAAAACTTATGTAGTGGACTGCCCTAGCCAAGGTGGTGACTATGCCTCCGAAGGTAATTTTTGTCGACCTCTTCTTATAAGTCCGCGGATCATCTATTTTGGTGGAAATAAACATGGCTTTATTGAGGTAGATGGAATTTTCCATCGCATAGAGGATGATAGCCTCATTTGCATTCACATTGCCAAAACCCCATGGTGGTTGAAGACTACCAAAGCTAAGTACCTGTGTATAATCCTCAAATGGTGGTTCTTCAAATGATGAACCTCGGTATTACTTGCATTAAAGATTATGAGGTCCTCCTCATCATAAATCCCATTTCATACTTTTTGTCTGTTCAAATTGTCAATCCCCCATGTAGTATGGGGATCAAATCCCAAAACAGTGGAGAACTTGTTAAAGCTCATTTGATGAGAGAGCCATTAAGCCAGAAACTGACATGCCCCTCATCAATGTGACTGTCCTTCCCTATATAGATCCTAACTGTGGTTAAGAAATCCCTTATAAGATGGGGTTGGATTGTCTCCTTTTACCTTATAAATTATGCCCATCCTACATTGGTCATCAACCTTTGTAGGTCATTCTTCATGTTAATCTCTTGCATCAAGTCCATGTCGATGTGTGGAGTGGCCAAATATTCTTGTTATGTAAATGTAAGGCAACCCTCTCTAAATTTAGCTGGGACCCATCCTGGAACTTTGGATATTCTTTATTCTTGGGAGGCTGAGGATAAAGATCCGACCTCCATTCTACTGCGCTTAGGTGGTACTGCAAGAGTAAACGAATCTCAATAAGTTTTACCAACATCAAGTCTAATCACACAAAGCAAGAGAAGGAAAACTGAGTAAAGCACAACAATTGCATCATAGGAAATGAAAGCTTTTTAAATGCAACAAAAGTGGTGAAAAATGCTTTGAGCAACAAACACAAAATGTTTAAGAGCAAATTAAACAATGAAAAATTACAAAGTATAATAGAAGAAAAACTATGCGATGCATCCTATGACAACCACCTTAACCAATCCTTTTTAAGCAAAAAAACTAACATCAAATTATCATGCTTCATTCCTAATTGACAACAAAACCAAATTGGCTAATAACACGAAGGAGATAAACTACTAAAGAGAGAGACAACAAAAATGGCAAGAACATTTGAAAGCATGGCATAAAATGTGACTTAAACAAAATTTTCACTCTAAAACCAAGCTATTGTAGGCACCAAGTACACAAATACAAAAGATAACATCACATACACTTTTACACACAAACATCACATTGTAACAACTAAAAATGTTGCTCTAAAGAATAATTTATGCACACAAAATAGATGGAGCTAAGAAAAATGACAGTTTTTACTTCTTTTAGGCAATTATACCCACAAAGCATGTACACATAAAAAGTGCTAATAAAATTGACTACCTCAAGTTAAGCACATGCAAAGTAGTGACTCAAGTGTCTAAAGTAACAACTTGTTTAACATACCTCAAATAAAAGAAGCAAATTGGAAGAATTTTAATTTAAACCTAACCCTAATCATGTAAATTTGCATTGAACCACTCAAAGCACATCTCACACACATAAAAACATAAAATGCTAACAAAAAGGAATTACTACTCTAAGAAAAATCATGGAAAACTAAAACCAAAGGTTGAGATTAAATTAAAAATAAAAAAAATTGGATTACTTACTTGTTTATGATGCTTGACAAAGAGAGAATGCACTATAAAGGGATGAAATGGTGTGAGAATGCCAGATTCCATAAGGAAAAAGAGAGCAAAAATGAAAGAAAATGAAAATTCATGTCTATTAGGGTGTATTTATAGATAGACATAACAAACTGAGACCAAATGGTCTCAGTCAAGTCACATATAAAGCTCAAAATACAAATCATTGATTTTATAAAGGACACGTCTAAGACCAAATGGTCTTAGTCGAGTGACCCAAACTATTTTAAAAAATTCCGATTACACATGGAAGAAACCAAATGGTCTTAGCTGTGTGACCCATTATATACCAGAGTCAATTAACATGCACAGGGAAAAGATCAATGGTCTCAGTCGTGTGGCCTAAATTGTACACACCCAAATTCAATTGCACATGATTGAGACCAATTGGTCTCGATTGAGTGACCCCTACTGGACTGAAATCTCATATTGCACTCGATCGAGACAAATTGTCTTACACTATATCTAGACTAAGGTCTTGCACGTGACAGAGACCAAATGGTCTCAGCCAAGTGCCCTATTCTAAAACTCATATAATAAATGAGACAGGCTGAGATAAATGGTCTCAGCCGAGTCCAACAAAATTTTTACACACTTATCAAAAATTTCACACCCTCTTACATGAATATAATCATTACAACACTTAGCAAGCATTCACAATATAAAAATCACCACTTATTAATACTAAAAACAAGAACAGAAAACAACGAGTTCAACTAAAATGACAACACAATTAAAAGAAAATAAGTTTGAGATTGAGTTAGAAGAAGTTCTAAGTTTAACAAGTTGCCAGGTCAATTTTGAATTCTCATAGCACGTCCTTCACTGTTACGACCATCGAATCGACTTCAAACCTGAATTTGAAGTATGGTTTGAGATGGTGACCATTGACCTTAAATTCTAGACCATCACTTGGGTGTTTGACAGAGATGACTCCATATCGAGTGACATCCACAACTTCATAAGGACCTTTCCATCTTGACTTAAGCTTTCCTAGAAATAGTCAAAGATGGATATCATGCACCAACACTTTCATTCCTGGGACAAATTCCTTAGGCACCAGCTTGTGGTCATGCCATTTCTTTTTCTTATCTTTATAGCCTTTTGCATTGTTGTATGCCCACAAATGGAATTCATTCAATTCATTTACCCGTAAAAGATGTTTTTCTCTAACACTTTTTAGATTAAAGTTTATAAATTTAGTTATTTAAAAAGCCATATGCTCTAATTCCATAGGTAAATGACATGATTTTTCATACACATGCCTAAATGGAGGCATTCCACTTGGAGTTTTAAAAGTGGTCTTATAGGTCTTTAATGCTTCATCTAGCCTTAAAGACTAGTCCTTTCTAGATCCATTAATAGTTTTCTCCAAAATTACTTTTAACTCCCTATTGGAGAATTCTACCTATCCATTAGCTTAATGATGATAAGGTGTTGTGATTTTCGGCCTTATCCCAAATTTCTTCAACTATGCCTTAAATTGGTGGTTCATGAAATGTTTCCCACCGTCACTAATTATGGCTTTAGGTGTTCCAAATCTAGTGAAAATATTTCTACATAAAAATTTCAGTACAACCTTAAAATAATAACTCCTAGTAGATATTGTCTCTACCCATTTGCTCACATACTCAACAGCTACAAGAATATATTTAAATCCAAAGGAAACTGAAAATGGCCCCATGAAATCTATACCCCAAACATCAAACAATTCAAATTCTATGATATTGTTCAAAGGCATTTCATCTATTTTAGAAATATTTTCTACCCTTTGGCATTTATCACAACTTAGCATAAAAAATTTAACATCCTCAAATATGGTTAGCCAATAAAACCTTGATTGGAGAATCTTAGCGACTATCTGATTTGAACCATGATGTCCTCCAGCTTTTCCTTCATGGAAAGCTTGCATAATCAGTCCTTATTCTTCCTTAGAAAGATACCTCCTAAGCACTTGATCTGCACATAGCTTAAATAATTGTGGATCATCCCAAATGTAAAATCTCACATTAGCTTTCTATTTCTTCTGGTGTTACCATGTTAAGTTCCTTGAAATAGATCCACCTACACGACAATTTGCTATGTCAGCAAGCCAAGGAACCTTAACATTACTCGTATAAATAGCATAAATTAACTCATCCGAAAACTAATCATTAATCTTCCCCTTTTTGATATGCTCATGTTCCAAGCAAGATAAATGGTCTGCAATAAAATTCTTGACACGCTTCTTATCCTTTATCTCTAAGTCAAACTCTTACCACAATAACACCTATTAAATCAATCTTGGCTTTAACTCTTTCTTTGCAAACAAGTGCTGCAAAGCTGCATGATCAGACCATCTAATTACTTTAGAGCCAAGAAGATAAATTTCTCAAATGCATAAACTATTGCAAGAAGCTCCTTTTTGGTTGTTGTGTAATTGAATTGAGCTCCTATCAAGGTGTGGCTTGCATAGTAAATCATGTAAAGACTTTCTCTCTCCTTTGTTCTAGCATGGCTCCCATTGCAAAATCACTTACATCATATATTAATTTGAATGAAAGGTTCCAATCAGGAGAGATGATCATCGAAGTGAGATCAACCTTTTTTTAACATGTTGAATGCTTGCAAACACTAATTAGTTAAATCAAATGGAGTATCCTTCATTAACAAATTTGATAAAGGTTTAGCAATCTTATAGAAGTCTTTAATAAATCTACGATAAAACTCTGCATGCCCCAAAAAGCTCCTAACACCCTTGACTTTAGTTGGGGAAGGAAGTTTCTCAATCACTTTTACTTTAGCTCTATCCACTTCTATCCCTGTTTCTGAGATCTTATGCCTTAAAATAATGTCCTCATTCACCATAAAATGGCATTTCTCCTAATTCAACACTAAGTTAGTCTTCTTACACTTACTTAGTACTAAATCAAGATGCTTTATATAGCTCTCAAAATCCCTTCCATAAATGGTCAAATCATCCATAAACACTCCATAAATTTCTCTATGAAATCGTGAAATATTGCCATCATACACTGTTGAAACGTAGTTGATGCATTGCATAACCCAAAAGGTATTCTCCTATAGGCAAAAGTACCATAAGGGTAGGTGAAGGTTATTTTCTCTTGGTCCTTAGGGGCTATAGGGATTTACAAATATCTTGAATACCTATCTCAAAAATAGTAAAACCTATTTCCTGCCAATCTCTCAAGCATTTGATTAATGAATGGTAAAGGAAAGTGGTCTTTCCTAGTTGCACTATTTAGTCTCTTGTAGTCGACACATACCCTCCAACCCATAATCGTACATGTTGGGATGAGTTCATTTTGCTCATTTGTTATCACTATCATCCATTCTTTCTTAGGAACATACTGAACCAGACTTACCCAACTACTATCAAAGATAGAAAATATTATACTTGCATCGAGAAATTTTAAAACTTCTTTCTTGACTACCTCTTGCATTGTTAAATTCAATCTCCTTTGGAGTTGCACAACTAGTTTGCAGTCTTCCTTCATAGGAATGCGATGTGTGTGGTAACTTACGTTGATCCCCTTGAGATCTGAAGTCTCCTAGCCGATGGCCTTTTTATGCTTCTTTAGCACTTCTATCAGTAACTCTTTATCAACACCTATCAAAACAGAAGATATGATTACCGGTTTCACTCCATCCTCTAAAAATACGTACTTTAAATAAGGAAAAAGGGGTTTAAGTTCAATTTTTGAGTCTCTTTTTTGTAGTTCGAAAACATTTCCATTCAAATCTTCCTCTTCACACTGCTTCTTAAGTTCCTTCACAATTTATTTTTCAGTCCCTATCAAGTCCTCTTCCTTAGCCGCATGCATCAAAAAATTTCTTAATAGGTTATCCAATAAGATATTCTCTTACACCTTTTCCTTACAGTCCTCAATAGTATCCACAAAGTATAGTGACTCCTCAAATTCACATGATGGATGTTTTATCACATTGTTAACTTCAAATACCATTTCCTTCGTCTTTGAATCTCAAAGTTATCGCTTGCCTATATACATCTATGAGTGCTCTAGCTATATTCAAGAATGGCTCCCCATGATCAAAGGAACCTTTTTGTCCTTATCCATATCCATCACTGCGAAGTCCTTTGAGAAAATAAAATTATCCACTTTAACTAGTAAATCCTCAATGATTCCATTTAGATGCTTAACCGAACGATCTGCTAGCTAAAGTGTCATCCTTGTAACCTTGATATATCCCAGTTTCATCTTCCTACATATAGAATATGGCATCAAATTAATGCTGGCTCCTAAATCACATAATGCATTTCCCATAAAATTTCCTCCTAATTCACAAGGTAGTGTAAAACTCCTTGGATCCTTTAACTTAGCTGGAATTTTATTAGTGAGAATAGCACTACAATTTTTAGATAAATAGACAGTACCTACTCTTTCCAACTTCTTTTTGTTTAAGTATAAATCTTTCATATACTTAGCACATTTTGGCATATCAGCAAATGGCAAGTTCATATGCAATTTCTTGAACATGTTTAAAAATTTTTCCAATTTTTCATTATTTCTCTCTTTCCTAGCTATTGAAGGGTATGGTAAGTATGATGCATTAAATGGTAAATCAAAATTAATGTTGGCTTTACCCTTATGTTTCAGCTTTGGAACCTCTTCTACATTCTTAGAGTTAGAATTACATACATTTATTGTTGGTTTCATCAATTTGGAAGAAGATAAAGGATTGTTACCTTGCTCAACTCCTTTAAATGCACTTTCTTATTGGCCAATTGCTAATACATTCTAAACTTTCAGCCCATTTAACTCTTTCTTCAACAGCTCTAATTGAGTTTTTAACATTGCCACCTTGTCTACATTGTGAACTCCTTATCTCTTAGTTAATGCCCTTGAGCTAGACCATTGAGACTCATTCATAGCCATTTTATCAAGAAGTAAAAATTCTTCTTCTAAAATTTTATTTATGAAGATTCCCCCCGATACGACATCTAATAGAGATCTTGTAGTTGAGTTACACGCTGTATAAAATGTTGACATTGATAATGATGATTTATATGGTATTTTTTGTATGTTTTTAGGTGTTTAATTAGGTTAATTTTGTATTAATTAGGTTTAATTTGAGTTTAATTTATTAGTTTTATGTTTTTAGAGTTAATTGTAAATTTTGGTATTTTTCAGGGTTAATTTGCAAAAAAAATGACTTAATAGTAAAAAGGCAAGAAGATTTAGGCCAAAATTGTAAAATTGGAGAATTCATGTTAAGATATTATCGTGAAGTCCAGAAGACAAACTCGTGGCCACGTGAAGGAATGAAGGATGAAGAGCCATGGTCATATGAAAGACCAAAAGGAGAAACCAAGCACGTACACGTGACCACGTGGATTCCAAGTGAAGGACCACACGTGGCCATATGTGAAGGAAGGCTTGTGGAACACGTGACCATGTGTTCAATTACAAAGGGAAGGATGTGGCCACGTGTAAGTTCTCCCATGCAACGAAGGATTTGCGATCTTCTCCAATTCAAGAAGGATTCTTCTCTTACTCCAATTTGGGAAATTTAGAAGGCTTCTACAACATATTTTGCCTATAAATAGACAATTCTAACACCAAAGAAGATAGGAATAAGGAATTAGAGAGATCAATTAGAAGAATTATTTAGTTTTCCTTGGTTTTTCTAGTTTTTCTATTTTTATTTTTCCTTTTGATTTTGTTTAAGTTTTTCAACTTTTTCTTTAGTTTTTAATTATGTTTAGGAAGTAGTTTTTCTTCTTTTGCTAATGGATTCTTGAAAACTTATATTTTCATTGTTATGACTTTATTTTGAGCTTAATTTCAATATCAGTTGATTATTTCTTGGTTTTAAGTATATTCTTATCTTTGATTGTGTTGAGATTGATTATTGGTTTATTGAATAAATAACTAAAAAAAATTTTTGACATAGTTAATGATTTTCATGTTCTTGGGTTAACTCTTTAATGTTTATGCATGATTATTATCCGAAATATGAGATGATTATGTGTGAATTTTATTGGTTAATACTAAGAGAGGAAGAACTAAGAATGAATTGGAGTTGAATCACTTGAGAAAGGCTTTAATGAATATTTAGGAAGTTAAAACTAGATTTTTATGCTAAGTATTAGATTTATCTATGAGTTTAATACTAAGAATGATATACTTGAATAAAGATATCTTGTTTTATTACTAGTTTTTCCATAATCACTGGTATTTCTATTGAATTTAAGTCATTACAATGAAAGTTAAGGTGGATAGTTTCTTTAGCAAGAGAATTTCAGTTATTGTTTTGTTTTTAATTCATGTTTTAGCTTTTGTTTTGTTTAGTTGTTTATTTTGTTTAATTTTTGCTTTTAAATCAAAAACATTTGGAAAACAATCTCGGATTAATTTAATTCATACATAGGTATTATCCTTAGCAATTCATGTTCCCTTGGGTACAATATTTTGGGGTCTTAATCTATATTTCCCTGTATTACTAGCCGATCTAGTACACTTGCTAGCAACCGGTCAGACATCAATTGGTGCATTACGATCTCATGATGCGAATAGCTTTTCAACAACCTCCTAAATCTCTCCCAAACTTCATGGAAGGTTTCATCTTTCATTTGCTGGAAATTGTATATGTTATTTCATATGTTGGCCATCTTTATGGGTGGGAAAAATCTAATCAGAAATTTCTTTTGCATTTTCTCCCATGAATGGATAGACTGACTCGAAAGCATTGATAACCAATCTCTTACCTTTCCTATGAGTGTGAAAGAAAAAAGCTTCAATCTAATTTCACCCATCGATACACCTTGTATTTGGATCATGTCATTGATATTCAAGAAGATATCTAAGTGTTACGCTAGGTCATCTATCTTTGGTCAAAAAAATTGGTTCCTTTGAACCATGATAATCGTTGCCGATTTTAGCTTAAAGTATTGTTATCGAGGAAGCACTACCATTTTATGCTCCTCATTCCACCTTAGAGTGGCATAATCTTTAATGGTCCTTGGTTTTGAGCCATCGTGATTCCTTTCTTATTGTTTCCCTTCTCCTTCTTCATCCTCAAGAGGCATATATATCCAGATTTGATGGTTCATTCATATCTTCGGGTTGATTTTATCTCCTTTAATGTAAAATCCTCTCGATTTTAGGGTTAAATGGTGCTAAATGATGTAAGCAATATCTGTTCATGCACCAAAATCATCTAAAAAGAATAAGCAAACAAAGATAAAAAAACACATAAAATAATCAATCAAATATGCAACTAAACACGTCAATGTCCCCGACAATGAAGCCAAAAACTTGGTCGGTGGTCAACAAGTGCACTAAATTGACAAAAAATAAAGTGGGGTATTTTTAAGATTCCGAGATATTGAACCCAAAGGAACAAGGCAAGCACGAGAATAATCATTTGATTTGAGTTATATGTTAAAAGAATGTCCTAATTATTTGTTGAGTGTGTTTTAATTAGCAATATTAACAATTAACACAAAAGTAATTTAAACATAAAGTGCTAATTAAACAAAGCAATAAAAATAGAGAATAAGATGAATAAAATAACAATGACTAAAAATGTTGCTCAGGAATCAAATCCTCCCCTTTCCTATGTAAGATTCATTTTTACATAACATTAATATATTTCAGATGTGGATAACCCATATAAATCCCTAGTTTTCATTCTCGAGCCAACTACTCTAACTATCCAACTTCCTATTCAGGAGCCAACCAAATAGCTAGCATAAGCACAGGTCCCAAGATCTAAATATAGATTAGTTTTCCATTTTGGAGCCAGCCAACCCAATACCCATTTACTTTCCTCTCTTTTTCTAGTTTTACAATACATAAACTCTAGATCTAACAGTCCCCATTCCAAAATTTCCATTAAAACTATAGAACATGTGAAGACAAACAAAGCATGCATGATAGAACTATTAAACAAGCATAAATCCATCAAATTGAATAAGATTAACAGTATAAATACTTGAATAACATCCATACCAAGATAAGCACAAGGAAAAAAACATCTAAAATATATATATTAGCAAATAAGTTCAAATCCTTACATGGTTCAAGGGATTCAAAGATCCCCAAACAACTAAAGAACTACTCCTTACACATAATAAAAATAACAAAGAAAAGGGAAGAAAAAACTCTTAAACCCATTGAAGACTGTAGATCTGAGGTTGAAGATGCTTCCTCTCTTCTTTTTCAAGCTAAACTTGATTGAAAATTGTAACTTTACTCTATAAACTAAAATATGACTATGTATTTTTATATTTTTGAAATCAACTATATTGAAAATATAGTTTTTACTAGTAAATCTATGTAAGCTAAGTATAAAACCCTAAAGATATGAGAAACTATAAACAAAAACTATAGAGAAAAACCCTAAACTTCAAAAACCTAAAAAGATCTCTTTTAAAACTAGATAGAATGCAGTTTTATACTATTCTATAGAGGGACACGATGGAGATAATCGGTTTCAGCTGAGTCCAATTGGTTAAAAGAATACTGTAGCAGCAGCACATGGTTGAGACACTTTAATCTCCATCATGTATACCCTTCTGAACTAAATCATCCTCGAGCTCTGCACTAGACACGGCGGAGATAATTGATCTCGGTTTAGTCCTATGGTGAAACAGTGCATTTTGTGAATTTGCGAAGCACACGCTGAGATAAATGGTCTCAACCGAGTGCAAGTCAATTTTTATGCACAAAAGTTAAAATTACACCATTAAACATACAAAAACTTCACAAATCTTAATATAATCCTATTTGACATAAAAAGAGAAATTTAACACTTAAAACATAAAAAAATGCAAAACGTGATGTAAACACAAATAAAAAAAGTACACTATAAATAAACAATCAATTGGAGTTATCATGCGTAAAAGAGAAAGAGGATTGAAAGAATTCAACCTGTCATACCTGAAAAGAGGCATGGTATTTATAGAGATGTCTAGTGGAGTCGGACTTCAGCCTGAAAGTTCCTCTCATCATAAGATGGGCTTGAGGCTATTGGACCAGACTTGTTAAATGATAATATTGGCATTATCACTAATCATAATAATAATAATTTATTTTTATTTTTATTTTTATTTATTATTATTATTATTATTATTATTATTATTATTATTATTATTATTATGACTTTGATGATTACAAGAAAAATTCAGAAGGATGGGAGGATAGGCTCGATAAAATTGAAAAGATGTAGAGAATAAAAATGATTCTGATCTTGAAAACACCGTAGCTTTCACTATGAAAGGTGAAGAGAAATTGCCCCACAAGTTCAATATAAAGACATTTGATGGGATCAAAGACATAGAAATGCATGTTCGATGGTATGCTTCTCTTATGAGCACCACCGGTCTCACTAACAAATAGATCACCATTGTGTTATCATTAGCTGAAAGTCCCTTAAAATGGTATCAAGGCTTGGAAAATTCAGTAAGTCAAGATTGGGCAACACCGATTAGAGCATTCACTAAGCAATACTCATAGAATACAATTATTAAAGTATGTTTGCATGATTTGAAGATGACCAAGTAAAAGAACGATGAAAGCTCCCATATTTTCTCATAAGATAGAGAAATAAGGTTGTCCATATGAAGACACCATTACATGAGAGAGATGAAATAATCCTCTAAAAGGGCGAGAGGCTCAAGGGATGTAAGTGATTATTTTGTTTAAGAGATCAAAAAGGAATTCGATTTGGAACCAGAGTCAATTTAAAAGAAAATCTTGTCCGAAGGCATTTCCATTTCACGATCGTGAATAGCCTTTCACACTGAGGAACTGGTTTTCACAGCTGAAAATGTATAAGCTCCCAAATTTTACGTTCAATGGACAAGTTATGGCCGTGACTTGCCGCTCCACATAACATTATCGTCTTTTAAATTTGAAAATCTCTAAATACCCCAAAGCAAGCAAAGTATTGTTCGGATGGCTTTTCTAAATAGCGAAAATATACCCAATGTAATAATGTATAATGAATGCAAATTATTTGCACAAGGCAACAATTTTTGTTCAGAAGCAAAATTTTAAAAAATATATATATCTTATTTGCCGCTAGCTTTATAGGAAAAACTGTCACTATCCATTTTACACCAAATGAAACACTTAAAACCATTTTACTTTCTAAATAACCTTTTTGTGTTCAAATTTGGAAATTTGTGTCTTTGCTTTTTTGAATATAAGAGGCAAGTTGAATAATTTGTATAGTTTAGTGGGATCACTGTTAAAAAAAATTGTGATTTTGTACAGCAATATATAAAAAGAAAATGCAATAATAAGTATAAAAAAAAAGGATAAAAACTCAATTAAATCTGATTGATTTGGAACATTTTATTTGACATTTTATTTGACATCTTATTCGATTTTAATAACATTAACTATAAGCTAATAAGTCAAAGACAAACAATATAGTCATGGAACCCACAACATATGCCAAATCAAACTTTTTCTGTCCAAGTTCACAGAAAATTAGATCAAATCCCTTAATTGCCGACCTCACAAAATGCTCAAATGTCTATTTGTCATATTAAATTTTGAATTAATCATAAATTTTGTCAAAGATTGGAGCCTCATTGCCATAAATACTTTAACCAATTAGTTCTACTCATTTCTCCCCAGTATGGTAAGACACTGATTCATTTTCAACCAATTATTCAGTGTCACGTATCATATATCCTATCTCCTCCATCTTTTCTTCTCTCTCCAGTATTGTTAAAAAGTATGCTTGAGGTGCGAAGTCGAAGAGGCAACATTAATAGAATGCAGTTGACAAGAAGCGAGCGAGAAAAGCGATGGAGCGGTGGCTTTAGAAGCTTCAGGTTTTTTTACAAAAAATAAAAAATAAAAAGGAAATTAATTTTGAATAGTCCTGCGTAAACAGAACTGTAAGTAAAAACTGAAATAAAATAAAATAAAAAGAACGCTATTCACGTTTATACAACTTCCATAACAAGTGCACTTCTTCTATCTCTACTTTCTAGCGTCTCTTCTCCACTCTTCCTCTCTTCTACACTCCTGTGCTCTGTCGCCTTCTGCTACTGGTGAAAGTTTCATTCATAAGGCTCCCTTTTTTTTCTTTTTTTTTTTGGTAATCGGAGGTGGAATTCTGCCTTTTTCCCTTTCATCAGGTGCTGTCGTTAACAAATGTCAGATGTAACTGTCGTTGTATCAGTTTAACAAATTTTTTTGGCTGTAGTAAATTGATTCTTTTCCTTTTCTTATTTGTTTTTATCTTTAATTATTTTAAGAGTTATTGACAAGTATTCTGCTTTTAAATAATATCAAGTTACATATTTCATATTCTGTTTTTTAAGGATTTAATTTAATGTTTTCGGAATATTATTGTCACAACCCGCCTAAAACCATGACCAGCAATAGAATTCAGAAGGGGCTAAAGGCCATTGTAATCCGTACCGAGCCTAACCATGCATGCTTATTTCAAATAACTACAAAAATAGCTATTGCTGAAAATTACGTTTTAGTATTTCAAATATCTAGTGTCAAATTATCATAAAAATATCACGAACCCAGCCATTACATTCATCGAGTCCAAGGAGTTCGTACCTCTGAAACAAAGAAATTGAGGCTGACCAAGGCCTGAAAAAGATACAAGCGGAGTCAAACCTCAATAAGTGAATTAATATAAGAAAGCATTTTAATTACACACAATATATAAATAATACACATAAATACACATGCCATGCAGCATATAATCAAATAATATCTGAAGTGGACATGTCAGAACTTTATACTAAAATCACTAACACATCTAAGCCAAGCAACTCTTTTAAATCCTATGATCAGAGGACCGAGAGCATTGGTCAATCAAACACAACCGTGGCCTCACTTACATCCAATTAACAAATCCATAATCATTGCCCATGAGCACCACTCAACCGAGCAGCATTCAGATCAGTCATATATCATATAAATATCACCCATGCACATAGTAGTGGCATACCCACTAAAAGGCATATGCTCTAACATGTCCATTAACTTCACATGCAGCAATGCACAAAACACAAACATTAAAATGCTATACATAATACACACAAATATAAATATATCGTCAAAACTTATAATACATATACATATTTTACAAGAATTAAAATACAATCTAATATTAACTCACAGACTGCAGCAACTGAGATAAAGCCTACTGCTGACGTGCAGGTCCTTGTGTTCGATGAGAATTATCTTCGTGAACAAGGATTTATTTGCAATATAATACTATTTTTTAGACTCGACACGCTTTCCGAGAATTCTACGAAAAAAATCCGGTAGAATTTCCTTTGAAAATGGACATCTCCCTATTTTCACATAGGGCCAAACCTATTTAAAGACACTCATATAATCTCAACACCGACTGGTTCACAATCACAGATATTCAAATTTTTATTTGGCTTGATGAATTACCAAAAATAATAGTGATGTCATTTATCATTAACAATAGTAAAAATCTCATTTGAAAATATGTTAGGAATAAATCCAAACAAATAAAGAACAAATTAGGAAAGGATTGTGACAGAAGAGAGGATGAAAAAGGTATAGAACAGGAATAAGCAGAAAGAATAGAGAGAAAAGAGTGAAATGATTTGAAAAAATTCTCTAATAATAGTGATCCTCTGGCAAGAACAATTACATATATCAAAAGGAATAACTAACTTGCTGAGGTGCACCATCAGCCAAAGAAGCATGCACACCCCTTAAAAGAAATATAAAAATTCTAAAAATCTTCTCTCAAAAAAAGCAGCCAAAATAACTACTTAACTAACTTTTCTCCATTTACAATTTTACCTTTCTTCTATACGTAACAATACCCTCCCCTTTTGCACATTCTTGTCCCCAAGAATGATAAAATTCTAAGAATTGCTGTTGGATGGAGTTGTCTTCCCATGTAGCATCAATAGTGGTAGGTGTTGCCATTTGATTAAAGAGTTGCTGAATGTGAGAGTTACAGAGCAGAATTATTCTGGCATTCATTTGCAGCTTTTTGCAATTTGAGTCCTTCACCGAATTTGTAGTTCCACCGGCTGTTTAAGGAATTGGAGTGTTTTTGAACATGTAAATACTTAATTTTACAGTTTAAATCATTTAGAATCACCAAATAACTTTCTATTTTTAATTTTAGACGAAACTAATACCTATAATCTTTTTTTTTTTTTCTTATATCCTTGGCTTTATAGCAAAAGGAAGAATAGACTAGCACAAGCCCTTTTGAACGACTTGGTGTTCATGGAAAAAAAATTGTGCACTAAGATGCGGTTCAAAAACCGTGACACCATGGATCCCATTCTCTTAAACGAAATAGATGATAGTAATGAGTAGTTATTAGGGAGGCTGGATAAAGATAATCAAGAGGAGGATTTTGCATTTCAAGATAATTCTCTTACATGGAGCATGGTTAGTAGGGCTGCTGGTGTCCTCGATCCGCTTTGTGGCACTAGATCCACCAAAAATGCAAAGGGGGGAAGTTCAAGTTCTACGGCTGCTTGTGTACTCGTGGATGAAGATGTGGAGAATGAAGAAGCTATTCATATTGGAATTTCGGATGGAGGAGAGGAGGATGACTAAAATGATGATTGTGATAAATTTTAATTTCTTTATGGATTTTTCATTTCATGTTTGAACAATGTATTAATGTTGGGACTTGTTCACATTTCTTTATAAATTGCAATTATGTTATTAATGCATGTTAGTTTTTTTCAATTGTTATTTTTACGGTTGCTTTTATAGTTTTGTATATATGCATAACATATTTGTATTTTGTAAGCCCTATGCGCCTCCGCGCTTTGCTTCATGCTGCAAGATTTTTACCCTTTGCATCTCGCAATATTGACAACAAGGCCTCTCTCTCCCACCCACCTCACCACTCCTATCTCCCTTCTCTTCTCTCTCCTCCTCTCTTTCATTTATTATTATATTTTATTATAATAAAATAAATTGAAATGTCATTTCATTTCTTAATAATTATATAAGATCTTCAAAAAATTATATTGGATGATATAAATTCTCATATATGTCTAAAACTTTTACAAAAATTTTTATATCTTTTTGCGCATTACAAGTAACTAAAACTCTTTTCACCAAATTTAATATTGAAAATAATGAAACAAATAATTTCCAAGCCCAAAAATTCAAAAAAAAAATTTAGAAAAGCCATAAGTTATCACTAATTTATGATTTTCTAGAAATCAAAATGAAACATAATGCCTAGCATATAAGAAAATTTGTATCAATTAATTAATTAATTAAAAATTCATGAAACTCTTTTCTAGGTATGTGGCATATAACTATTGTTGACAACATAAAATTTCACATTATTTCCATGATTAGATTATTTTTAGTGAATTTTTTTATTCCATGCATTAACCTTTATATATTACGCATCATGTTTCATTTTGAGTTCTAAAAAATTAGTGTAAAAATAGTGATAATTTATGCCTTTTCTGAATATTTCGTATCTTTTGAGCTTATAAATTATTTATTTCATTAATTTCAATATTAAATTGGGTTGAAAGAATTCTAGTTAATTGTAATGTGCAAAAGAAGCAAAAGCTTTTGTTAAGATTTTAGACATGTATATAAGCATTTATATTTATATTATTTAATATATTTTTTTGAAGACTATATATAATTATTGAGTAATAAAATGATATTTCAATTTATTTCATTGTAATTAAATATAATCATAAATGAGAGAGGAGAGGGGAGAGAAAAGAGAGAGAGAGGAGAGGGGTGGGGAAGAATATTGAGAGGAGGGAGGAAAGAGGAGAAAGGAGAAGAGAGAGGAATATGACACGTGGCAGTGGAGTTATCACAAAGAAAGAAGAGTGAGAAGTAGAGTGACACGTGGCAATGGTTGATTGGATATGAGTGGGCCCCACTACTTGTTAGCAAAGATAAGAGTGAAACATGACATACAGCAATGAATTATTAGGTGAAAGTGGGTCCCACTGCCATGTAAACAAACAGAGTTGGTCAAACTTAACAGTTTTTTTAACTAGTCAAACTTAACAGTCTTTTTAACTAAGGACAAAATTTCCAATTTTGAAACATTAAGGATAACAAATGCACCAAATGCGCATTAAGGGTAAAATGGCACAGTTTGCCAAACTTTATGGACATTTTTGCACCTTTGGCTTTCTTAATTCTCGAAACTCATGTTCACTTAAGTAAGAAAAACTCTGAAACTAGCAATTTTATTATTCAAATTATTTTTTTGATATGCAGTTATAATAGGCTTAAATTACAAAAGGAGGACATGTGGTTTTATGCTGAATCCTAGACTCGAACCCTTGTAAGGACCAAGCCCAACGAAAGAAACCTGATGATAGGCAATTCAAAAGATATGGTTCTCTAGAAAGGTGGGTTAGATGCAGGAAAGCTAAATGGGCAAGGATCCTGACTAATGCCAATCTTCAAGAGGGAAAAAGATTAGGTTATTGTATGCTAAACAAGTCAGATTGCAACTGAATGAGTTCAACATCTACTTTTGAAGTTCTTGGGCTAACTATAAGTTGAATATGGCCAACTCCTTTGGTGAATCGCCATGAGTGTGAATATTCTTCTTCATCAGCAGCAGCAGCAACAAATATTTGGTATTTTGAGGTAGCATGAGATTCAGATAGATGCTTAGAGGGGATCTAATTTGAGAAGCATAAGCAGAGAGAGGTGAGACGCCACTCCACAGGCTATTTCCCAATAACTTGAAGATATGAAACCCGGTGGCTTTCATGGCCAATAAATTATTTTGTCAATAGCAGTTACTCTGGCAATCCTAGTTCTTAGGGGACAACCTGGTAACTAGAACTTGGATGCCTGATTGGCCTCTAAAGCTCCGACCAGTAGGTATCTAGAGAGCATCAGATGCTTATGCTATAGGAAAGGACTATCCCAGTTGCATTGGTAAACTATTTCAAATTAAAGGCTGGGAAAAAAATGCATCATGCACCCTTCTCTGATGTAATTTAACACATTGCGTGATATAAAGTGCGCATCAACTTATTACTGCAGTTGAAAGGCTGCTATAGGAATCAGACTTACCTATTTGGAAAGAACCTCTTTGTGAGCTTTGAATGAGAGAATTACATTCCAAACTAAAGCAATAGCATTAGCAGCAAGAACCTGAAACCACATTTTCATGAATCGATTGGGCAGCAAAAAGCAATTGAGTGAAACTATAGATATGAAAAAAACAGTAGTCAACATGAATTGTACCAATCATTAAGGTGCTCATCTGAACAAATTTCAAAGAAACTTCTCCGTCTACAGATTTTTCACGAATCCTATTGCAATATGGACGACCAATACATTAAGCCCCACAATGTTAGCCAACTAGCCATTTCTGGCTTAACTATTTAGTGCTGACATTCAGAACATGCCTGAGGATATTATATATAACTGATGGTTTTTTATGCATAATTGTGAGGATTTAGTTAGCAGTAACATGATCAATGAAGGGTAAAACAAAGTTCACTAGGTGTATTGCCCCTTGTGCAGGAAAGAAGAATTGCTTCAAATCCTCTCACTATCTCAAATTTTTATGAGGAAATCGGTTTTGTGAGAGGAATTGATTCCCTCAGAACTAGCAAGAGCTTCCAAGGGCTATGGGCAATCCTTTACAAATCTTTGTAAATCATTTTCTATCTTTGTACAAAGGTTGCCAACTCATTGGTTAGCATCCTTCACGAATTTTCCCATCGTGCAGCTAATGCACAATTGAACATTCACTAGGATATTTGTCAGAGACTTAATCGCGCCCCCTCAATTAATGCCAGATTTCAGAATAAATTATGACAATTGTGATTTATAAATAAATAAATAATTTTGTTCAAACCTGAAATTGCTGGGGAACAAATCGAAAATTGAGAAATTGAAAGGGAATCCACAGTTGCCAATTTGCAAGAACAGCAGAAAACCACTCCTATTTATAAGGAAGGAGATATTAGAGAAAAAATAATCGTAAACAAATCTTCTGTCACAGCTGCTTTCAGAGGTTATGCAGATATGGCAAAGTATAGAAGCAATAGAAAAACTAATGCATTTAATACTACCTGTTGAAGTTTGGGGACAACTTGCTCTGGCCTTCCTTCTAGGGTCACCAATGTAGACAAGAAAACTCCAATAAATATAGGAGAAAAAATGAACTGCAAATTAATTAACCACATTCAATTCAGAGGGTAGCTCAAATTGTGTATTTCAGCTTTCCAAATGCAACAATTATGAAGATCAATCCAAAACAAATTAGAATTAGCAGTCACCTGATCAAGTAGGAGGCGCAAAAATGCCCCTGATGCTCCACCCAACTTTACCACTCTACTCAAGTACAAATACCTAAAAAGCATCAAGTTAAGCCAACAAAAATCAGAAAAGGGAATTATAAATCCAGAAGCTTTTATTAAGCACATTAGGACTGGTATTATAGGCTTACACACTGAAATTAAAACCCACAAAGAAACAAAATAGAGGAAAAAAAACACAGAGAAAGGTACAAAGAAGAGAAAATAATCTAATGTAGCACTAGAAGTATGTAGATCACAATTGGATCAATCACAAAAAATAAAATAAAAAAAAACAACAACAATAATAATAATCAAACAAAATAAAATAAAAGAAAAATTGCATTTTAGATATAAAGGAATAAAAAGTTTGGCAAAGGCTGAGGTAACAGTTCTTCTAAGACATTATTTCAACATTGAAGTATTATATCATTCAATCTTCATTCCTCTTTCAAGGACATCTTCTTTCTCCTCTAATTAATATAGCAAATCTCCCCTTTTAACTTTAATTGGTGGAAACTATTTTATCTCTTGATACACTACCTACTATGAAATTGAAAAGATAACAAGATATGGATAATTAGAACATTACCAGAAATGCAACGTAGGACCCACCATTACGAATCCCAAGAAAGTAAATAGGAACGATCTTTTTAGGTCTAGGGATGGAGCTTGATCAATCACAAGCTGAGGCAAATAAATGGTCAGACTACTGCAAACTCCAGATTGAAAGTTTCCTCATTGTAACAAGAACATACAGTCAAAAGATTTTTAATTGTTAAAGAGAGAAAGAGAGAGAGAGGGGTCTCTAGCAGGTTACTGTTAAGTAAAAAAGGCAAGGACGTGAAAATAAAAAATAGAAACACACGCTGTATATAATTACAAGCACATAGTGTAGGGTTCAGCCAAGTTGGCTTTTTGTTTATCCACTGCAGTTGATAAGATTACCATACTTGAAAATGTAGCAGTTCCTTAAAATCCTCCAAACAGCATGTTACAGAAAATTAGATCAACAACTCCCAAAAGAAAAAAATTGTTTAGAAGTATCATTTTAATTTAGCTACATATGACTAAGTTTTAGGTAGCCAAAAACCTAGAGATCCTTTCCTCTACACATCCAAATTCAGACCAACTAATTAAGTTAGTTACACAGGATGTGCAACTTTGTTTTCATAAGCATATGCATATTTTAATGAACATAAGCTTGCATTTATGAATCATGAATCAACAAAAGTAAGCATGCATTCATGAACCAATAAAAATAAATAAACATAAGCATCCATTCATGAATGAATAAAAGTAGAAGCATATCTGACAAATAACTGGTCATTATAGAGAAGGAAATATTTCACTCAATAGTACCATCACCCACAACCAAGGAAAATCTACCTGGCAAATCAAATCCCCAATAAAAGTCAACAGAGCAGACGTCAGGGCTTTTGTCATCACAGGATACTTGGCCAGAAGAGTCAAATACCTGTAATAACAAATATGTTACGATACAACAATTAAATATCAATTATTTAAGCTGGGGAAAGCAAGATGAGCACGCACAATTCCTTCCCTTTTCACCTTCCTTATAAACATGGACACACTCAAAGGATATAGAGAACCAATAGCCACACATTTTAAATTTAAAAAAAAAAAACCCTCAAAGTTCAATGAGTAAATTTAATAACAATTAATCAAGATTTTGTTGTCATAGAAGCAGCTCAATTATTTTAAAATGAAGTTGTACACTATGAACTTTCGTCACATAACTTTGCAACAGGGTCATCAAATTTTCATCTCTTTCATTATTGTTTTGATTCCATAACAAAAGAAGCCGGATGTACAGGGGCAAGGAAGGTTCTTCCTTCTGGCATTGACCTGACTGCTCAATAATTAAACAGAAGTTTCCAGTCTTCATAAAGGATATTGTACGTGCATGCACAACATAAATTAATATAATTTGAGTGCATGCAGAAATCTAAACTGAACAGCAGTTTCTGTCCATAGTTAGGTATACAAATTCAAAAATAAAATAAATAATTCACACTCCTAGTTTGCGGGACAAAAAAAAAAGATCTTAATTGATTCATTGAAAACTAAATCCAGGCAATGACAACACAAGATATGAGGCCATTATGCTCTTCAAAATGTGAAATACGCTGCTAGCAACAATTTTCCATCAAAGAGACTCTAATCATGCTAGAGAATGATATTACTAAATTTCACCAGCAAATGAAGAAAGAAAAACGCAACCTTGTCCAGATTTTAGAAGAAAAAATATGTATCGCGTAGTATAACTGACAGTATTTTACCATGAAACGAAGGACCGGTTATTTCCACCAAAATGATCGTCACTTTTACCTCCGCCACCAGAATCCCCGTTGCCAGAGCCCCCGAGTCCGCCACCGCCAGCACCACCTGAGCCGCCATTAGAAACAGCTGAAGCACAAAACCGATTGAAATTCAGCTGCCATCCGAACTTAAAAGAACTGAAATCCTCGGGAAAGGCCCGATGACTAGAATTTAGGGGAAAGGAACAGGAACTGCAGGAAGAACAAGCCCTGAAACCAGTTAACTGAACACGGTTTAAGGAAACTTGAGTTCTTTTACCAAAATGCGCAAGAGGTGTGAAAGAAGAAGTAATAAAACGGTACACAAGAGGGGATCTACGGGTAAGAGATCCGGAATTTGGCACCATTGTTGTCCTGAGCAGAGAAATTGGGGCTTTCAGAGGTTGGGCTTTACTAAAATTGTTGTTTGCTCTTTCCTTCGCCGACTCAGCATGAAGTTACCCTTAGACTCTCTCACCTTATCATTAAGACACCTAGGGATCCCTAAAGTTCAATATATAACTAAAAATCAACCCACCTTTTTGAGTAAATTTATCTTAGGCCCTCAAATACTGTCCCACAAATAAGTCTTATTTTCAATTCACAATGTAGATATTATCATAAAATAAGATATATGATATAACAGGAATAAAAATCCAATAGGATGTCCATTAACAAATAATGTGCCTCGTTAAAACTTTTAAAAAAATTCAATAGGATAAAAACCTAATAAAAGAAAAGGCGTATACAATATTTATAATACACATAATTATTAAGCAGAATTCTAATAGCATGAAGCTTGAGACGTGTATGGATACTATCTTTAACAATAATTTGCCCATACTAGTAATAAGATTAATATACTGACATCTCTCTTTGAATTCAACAAGCTCTTTTATATAAAATAGGTAGTAGAAAGTAGAATATGGAGAACACAAAATTCTAACGTGACAAAAAAGTGATACTTTCTATTTACTCTCTCTTAAAAGCCAACCATAATAAAAGATATTTTTATATTTGTAATATGGAATTCTCAAGATATTTAGGTATCTCAAAAATGACTATAAAAGGAAAAATAGGATCACGAACAGTTAGTGGAGCAAAATTTGGAATAAAAAAGCAATTTTAGAGGAAATGCAAACAAAAAACTAGTCGATAAATTTTATAGAAATATCATGTCAAAAAATTTGGTTCAACAAAATTTTCCATAAGAAACATACTTAAAACATGTGTAACAATATTTTATTACCTTTTGAAATATTATTAATAAATATAAAATATTTATATCAATCCCCCACATGTTTCAAAAGGATAATGAATCTATATAGTTGGATTTCTCAATTTAAGATATAATGCATTTATTCTAATGTCTTTTAGACTATGAACTAGAACTAGAAAGAATGAGATATAACTTACAGAATCATCGGTGAAGCTTTAAACTTCTTGTGACACCCCCATGCCCCATAAAAGGATATGTGAGTGCACGACCAATAGGACTGACACATTCTATGAGGCCTCAAAATATATCCTAGTAGCAATTGGACATATCCAGGGTGCATTTGATTAAAGGACGTAAAGGAAATTAACCTAAAAGATAAAGGTATAATGATAATTTTGATCATAAGGCATGCATGTGCATATATAAATAATTTTGAGATATGCATTAACATGTAATTATAAATAATTGGCATGTAATTGAATGATTAGAAAGTTGGAGGATTACAAAAAAACTTTTTCATGTCCTTAAAAGTTGGACAAATCACATTTGGGCATGTGTTTTATTCTAAAAAGTGGCCAAAAAAGAGGTATAAATGGGAGAAGGATGGTCGGCCTTCATGTGGCTGGAAATTTCAAAATTTTTCTCTTCTTTTCTTTTCATTTTTACTCCTTAATTAGCATGCTATGAGCTTATGTGAATCAAGCTAAATTTTTAGTTAAGCAATGTAACACCCTTATCACTCCGATCTTACGGAACAGTGCGTGCACACCGATAATTTTTTTTTTTTACAAGAATATTTAATATAATAAATTCAACTTAATTGTTCAATAACCTATAAGGATTTCGGATTATTATTCATTTAACAAAATTTTGGCATTATAACGGCTGTATTTCTAAATATCCCCCTGAAAAATCAGACAAAACGCAGCCTCTCAGAGGCACAACACTTCTACTATAAACATCTCCACCTTCATAACTCCATCCATACATCCACATATCATATCCAATCCAACCACAAGCATAAACATATAAATATCCATATGTCTTTACAAAAATATGTCTTCCTACACAACTGTTCGTTTATATACATGCCATAACTAAATATTATACATGCCAGATTACATTGCAACTATGCAATACAATGCCTTCTTTGGATTTGTGCACTACTGCTCCTTTGACTCGTTACCTGCATGCAGCAAAAACTACATGCTGAGCACAAATTATGCCCAGTGATGACTAACAATCCTAGCACTTCCATATACCATTAAAATTCGATTATTTAATTATACTTTCAATATAACATGTTTTACTCAAAAATCTAAGAAAACAGTTATTACTTACCTAATTTACTTTTATTCTCATTTATTATTTAATTGTTTTCCAAATTCAATTTGATCTTTAAAGTTTCACGAAATTACCAAAATTGTCCCTTTTTATCTCATATTTACAATTTTGCCATTATAGACTTTTATTATCATTTTTCTTATACTATTTCTTCATTTGTTTATCATTTATGCCTTATTTTACCACTTTTTGGTAAAATTACATTTTAGTCCCTGTATCACAAAAACTTTATATTTTAGCACTGTTACATTCCCAAATTACCATTATACCCTTGTTAACTTTTTCTTACTCATTTTCACATATTAATTATACATTTGGCAAAATTATCATTTTGCCCCTACACTTTTATTTTCTTTCATTTAGGTCCTTTTTCTACCTAAACTTCACTTTTATCTTTCTTTTTACTTCTTTCAACTTATTATCACTTTCATGCCCCTATTACAGTACCGACAGAAATTCTCCGACAGGATACTCGGAACATGGACCCCATGGATCCCAGACAGACTGAAAAATGACCTCACAGATCATTTTTTCACAGAACAGATATCAGATACAGACAAAGCTATGGAGATCAGTGATCCTACCATAGCAAAGCAAGTCGCCATGACTTGCACCGCGGTTCAGATGTCCCTATGGCTAGCCAATTATATCCTGAACTAGGTTTTCACTGCCAGACTATTTCTAAGGGCATGTTTTCACTAAAATCTCAATCAAAACTTCATTTTCTTAATATTTCTTTACTTATTTATTCTTATTTTACTCATTAATTATTCTTCTTAATTATTTCACATAATTTGTGAATTATTTCCCCATAATTCATCAAAATCAATCATTTTCTCAACAAAACACACATTATTTCACATTATTTCAATACTTTCATTACTTACATAATTGATAATTTATTTCTAAAATATTCATTTAATTTCTATAAATTCCATAAAAATTCATATGTGTATTATTTCATTTCTAACATCATTTAAAGGCTTAATTTCATCAAAATTCATCAAATAAACTTTAATTTCATTAAGTATACCATTCGGCCAACAAAGGACCCATGCTATATATTCACTCAATCATTCATTTAAGCATTTATTCTCACTTAACTTAAGGTCTTTTAACACTAGTCTATCATTATTTTAGTTATACATCACTTTAGTCATAAGTTCCTTAAGTTACATAAAGGATATTCATTTAAAATCAATGAAATTACTAAGATTTATTAGTCACTTACCTATTTTCCTTGCTTTAGGAGGCTTATACTTCCTTTTCCTTGCCTTTAGGTTGCTTGGATGGCTCTCCTCCTTGAATCCCTAAAGGAGCCGAAATTTCCATTAAAAGAAACTCAACTTTTTTGATCTTATTTACTCAATTTAACTACATATATGAACTCTAGACACCCAAATATACTTAGAGATGCCAACAAATCAATTTAAAACCATGATTTTCACTTACCTCCTTAAGACACCTTAAGCTTTCCCTTAAACTTTTTCTTGCTTTAATCCTTCAAATCAAAGGTTTGGGGCTGGAATACTAGTTTAGAGGGATAGAATTAGGGGTGAGGTGCTTGAATATCAAATAAAATGAAGCAAAATTGAAGAAATCTAAAGAGAGAAATGGGAGAGTATGTTTCGGCCAAGAGAAGAGGAGGAAGAAGATGGGAGAATCTGCTGGAACTTGGTAGACAATTCTCCTTTATATAGTCCTCCAAATGGGCCAAACTTTGGGCTAAAAGTCCAAAGGCTTAATATAATTCTTTAAGGCCCAATTTCACCTCTCTAAAGGCCCACATAAAATTCTCTCACTTCCTCACTTCAATTCTCTTCAATTTTGATTCCATAATTCTTAAAATATCAAAAATAGGTAGTACGTAAAATTTCGGCTTAATCGGAGTCCGTTACTGGTCCGATTCAACCGAACGGGTTCGATTCGACAACTGTCGACTTCCCCGAAAAATTCATTTTTTTATACCAAAATATTCTACATAAAATTTCGGCAATTTTTGGAGTTCATTTACTATTTTTAAAAATTTATGCAAAATCAAGTCACCTTCCCTATCAGGGAAATTGACTCGCTATCTTTTTCGTATTTTTGACTTTCAGAGGCCTATTTGACCTCGATTTCACTTCAAATTTCAACCCCGGACTCACCACGACCAATACCTTCCGATGGTCAAATAAAATATTTTTCACTTTCGGGTCCGTTTTACGGCCCGAGTGCACTATTCACCATCAGAATTTACTGTTCACAGCCAGACCGGTGTTGAGGCCATTACAAGCAAGGTAAGTTTATATGCGATTTTACCTCTATTTCATCTCTTTATTCTACTCCATAAAAAGAGTTGAATTGTAAGGCCTGAAGTTTATATCTATCATTAATTGATTGTGTTTGTAGTGAAAGAAGGGGCCAAGGAAAAAGGGAAAGAGAAACATAGAGATTAGAAGAAACAATTGGCCAAATAGGTTTGGGAATAACTTAAATTCATGTTTGTACTTGTTAAATGCTATTTGATTGTTAAATTGATGATATTGATGAGTAATAAATGTTAGAGTGTTGATTTGATGATAAATTTGCTTGGTAGATATGAAAATTGGTATAACAATTAATTTAGAGGAAATTATGTCCAAGGGTTATCTTGAACCAACTTTCTTGAAATTGTTGTATCTCATCTTATAGACCTCAAAATGGAGTTAATCTCATTAAAGAGTAATGATAAGAGTTGTATCTATATTTTTTATGAGGAATGAAGAACCAATTATGCACTTAGTATATCTGAAATTGAGCTGAAAGTACGAATATGTTGTTGTCCCTATTAATGGAGTAGTTTGTGGTATTTTAGGTATAAATCATAAATTAAAAGTCATAAATAAATGGATTATATGCACTAACATTGCATATTGGTACATGACATGAAAATATAAGCTAGAATATAGTTTTCATAGCTATTATTAAGCATGTTATGATATGTTTGATATTTAAATGATAGACTTGATGATAGGTACAAGAGAATAAGTATAATTACTAATGTATTTATCTTTGTTGTGGTTAGATAGGCACATCGATAGGTTTACAGTGCATAGCTACTACAAGAATGACGCCAGCAATGTCTATATGTCTAGCTTATTGTCTCTATATGCTCAATATATATGGATATCTACATGACCAATAACTTCAGGTATCTACATAACTATACCTTCGGGTATTTATATGCACCTATTATCTACTCTCGTAGAAAGTATGCAGGCTAACATGAAATATGAAATCCATACTAAGACAAAATATGTGGATATAGAAATATGAAAATTTATATGCTTACACTTGGTATATAAAATAATGCACTTGGACTTTCTTAAGGATGAGTCTACAAAGGTCAAGGCCAACACTAAGCTTAAAGTGAAGTTTTAAATGTATGACTTTTGGGATGTACAATATATGTAATGTAATTACTAATATTTTTATAGTAGGAAATATATGTAACTTAAACAAGAATGTAAATGAAATTTTATTACTCATAACAGTTGTATATGTATGAAATGTTATTTTGAAGTATGAGAACATTTAAGCATGAGTACTTACTTTAGCATGAAAGTTTATTTCTAGTAATGAGAAATACGATAAGTATAAGAGTTGTACATGAGGCATACAATGTAACGCCCTGCCTAAATGATGATATGAATCAAATATAATGTTATTATTTGGCATGAATGTTATATAATGTTATATAGGGTTACAGAGATTTCTTATATAGGGTGTTATGCATTCATTTAAATTCTAAAATAAAATCTAATCACCAATTCATATTAAGGTGACAGGGAGTTTTGCATGAAATTCAAAAAATTTATAGACTCCAACATGTAAAAGTACATATTCAAATATATACATAGATTCCCTAGATATATCGATATTGTAAGGCTTCAAATTGTACCCTGATAGGAATGTGCCATGTATGTGAGTGTATCTATGATGGTTGTTAAAGAATATGAAAATAAATATTAGGTCATGGATATAATTGGCAATAATATAATTCTTGAGGATAATTCAATAATTTGTGCCAATTATGTTATGTATGCATGGAAATAAGTTAAAAATGGGCTAATGTGTTAACATAAGGTACTAATGCATGCAATTAAATGATTAAGTAAAGTTTAGAGGTACTTTGTAAATAAAAAAAAAAGTCAAAAAGCACCGCCAATGAGATGTTAACATTTAATGCTTCTAGAAAGGGAAAAGATGTGTGTATTTATTAAAAGGAAGAGAGAGGGCAGACCATTTTGAGAATGATGAATTTCCAACAACCTTCCTCTCTTCTTACTCCTAATGCACGATGTCTCTAAAAATCCTCCAAAAGCACATGAGGTCGATTGCTTACACAAAACCATGAAAAGCCTATAAATTAATATTGTGAGGAAAATCTGATTAAAGAATAAAATACAAAAAAATATCACTGAATTAAACATACATACATAATCAAAATATGCATAAAAAATAAGTTGGAACTTTAAGGATCAATAATATAATATGAACAATAATAAAAAATGCATAAAAAGGCATAAAATCAACCATAGATGCCCTTCGATAGGTGTTGGGCTGCCATGACTAAAGGAGGGATGGGATGGAAGGAAATCCTCGTGACGTTCCATCTATCACATTGATAAACAGCTGTCCGTAGGGGTTTCTTCCTGTCTATCACTTGAAGGATAGAATAGAAAGCTAAAAATTCACCAAAATCACCCAAAAAAATAAAGTTGAGGTTAAGTACTCTAATATAAGGTCCTAAAATATGGAAAACTAAAATTCTAAGCCTGAATCATACCTTGAATACACTAAACGACATTAAAATCCAAAACAACAATATAAAAGCAAAGCTTTACATTATAAAACCATAGAGGAAATCACACTTAAATCATATTATCATCATGCAGATAGATCCAAGTAAACATGGCATTCACATAAAATGCACAAGCTCCAAAATTATGGCACACAAAACATTTAATTTTAACAACAAATAACATGAATACATATATGATGAAATGTAAAGAGAGAAAGATAAATAAAGAACCTAGAATATTACCCTCGAAAGATATTCTGACACTAAAATTATTTTATAGTTTTTTCTGTTTAAGGAAAACAAAATGATTTTCACGTGTATTGTTTGTTTGGATCAAAAGAATATTGGAGACTTCTCTTCTTAGAGAGAGAAAATTTAATTTCTTCTTCTCCAAGAACTTTTTCCCCTTTCTAAGAATGATTCCCCTTTGTTAACCCTAATTTTGTTTTTTTTTTATCTTTTATACCTAAAGAGTTGAAATTAAATTCTAACTCTAACTCTAACTCTCCAAATCTGATGGGGTTAATCCTTTAAAATTCAGACTAAAGATTGTTGGAAATCTACTTTCCATTTTTGAAAACCCAAAATGTGAAAAATCTAGAAATTTAACCACAGACGGCCGCTCTTCAGGCAAAAATTCAGAATTCATAAAAATGCCCTTGATCTAACTTGGACAATGGGAGGTGGACACAGATGATCATCCCTCATATGATAGATGATCCTCGGTCACTACTGAAGCCCAAAATCATGGTTTTTAGTGCTTTTTTGTTAAAAAACTTCCAAAAAATACTTGAAAAATCATAAGATTTTCGTGGAAACTATGAAAAATCCCAATTAAAGCTTTGAGATCCGTATTCTTTATCAAAAATATATTATTTATTCATCATTAGGTAATTCTGATCTAGGTTATCTCAAGTCACGATATCTACAGCTACCCCTAATTTTGGGAATTGGTGCACTAGTGCCAAAGTGAGCATAAATTCAAAGTAAAAGGAAAAAGACACATACCTAATACAGTGGATCTCTTGGTTGATTATCTTAAAACATATACCATTTAAGGCAGCGAGTCTTTTGGTTGATTAAAATACGTGTCATCTAAGGTAATGAGTCCCTTGGTTCATTAAAACACGTACCATTTGAAGTAGTAAATATTTTGGTTGATTAAAACACATACCATATGAGGCAGTGAGTCTCTTGGTTGCTTAAAATATGTACCATCCGAGGAGTGAGTCTCTTAGTTGGATAGCTATCATCAGCTTATGGACTCGTTAATCTTGGTTCAAGTAGTTAACATTAGTTTATCGATATATTAACCCTAGGTTAACTGTTTCATTAGCACCAACTTGTCGGTATGCAGAATCAATATGAGTTGATTAAATCTAATTAGTGCCAGCTTGTTGGCATGCAAAATTAGGTTATTTGATTGTATTTGATTAGCATCTGCTTATCGATATATAGAAGCAAATGAGATTTGAGTAACATTTGGTTGGTGTCATCTGTAGACATACCTAACCTTTCCAGTTGTGTTGGTTGATGCCCTTTATAGGCACAACTGCCCCTTTTGAAGCAATATTTTATTTGGATAATTTCTAGCAAATATGCATTTGTAAGGAGTCCATGGTATGCTTCAAGCCTATATTTCATATGTATAAATCTATCTTGGAGAAAGTTTAGCTTAATACTATGATCTTAGCTAGATTCTATATACTTCCCAATGACTATATCACCACTCTACAAATTGGTACTGATGTAAGGATAACCATCATCATCAAGGCTATCGATACATCTGATTTTAGTCTATCTTTCCAAAATTTACATTGTCACCAGGCTTTCACCTTTTATCTAACAGTTCCTTGTTGTCAACATCTGTTTCATATCCCCTTAATGTGTTCAGATCAAAACATCCCATGCTTTAAAAGAGTATGGTTCATTACCTAAGAGTCCTATCGGTTTTAACCCAAATGAACATTAACTACTACCATGGTATTTTGACCATTATATAGCTTTCGTTTTGGCAGTATTCCATTTTGATCTCGTGATATTCTAGGCTTTCTAAGGCAATCAGTAGTAAAAGTTTGAAAAGGTGGCCTTTGGGGATAGTGCAACTGGTGAGACATAATATCCATCCTGGTATTAGGATTTGTTATGGAAGATCCTAATAGCCTACCGAGAATGCTTCTAAGCATGATGTAGGCCTCTTCTTACATGGTCATAATTGTAAGAGAGGTTAATCCCATAACTCAGACCTAATAGTAAAGACATATCCAGTTCACAATGAGTGTACTCTATAGCTTACTTCCCATTAGGTGTTGTCTTTCAATAACTTTAGTTTGTGTAAATTCTTAACAAACGCTTAGTGTGAAAATCATCCGAAACTTAGAAAATATCTGCACTTCTCTTTGTTGTGCTTCTCTTTTAATTTCAACTTATTCAAGTGACTTTCTATAATGAGGATGGGTGTCTTTGCATGCCTTTTCATTGAAGTGGTAGGTATATGCCCCCTGATAGGATTTCAGGTACCTATGGGGAAGAATCAATATTAGCACTCTGTTTATTGAGTATGGCTTTATTTCTTCTTTTCTGTCATTTTATTAATCGTATTTTCTTTCTTTTTCTTTTTATTTTTGACTCATTCCATTTATTTTGACTTTTTATTGCATGTTAATTATACATTTTATTGATTGTTTTATAATATCTTTTTTCAATTTTCAGGTGTGTTAAGCATGAATAAAAATAATCAAAACGCAAGTGAATACATATATGAGTTCTAGCTTTATGTACATTAAAAATATCCAAACAAAGTTTCAAACTTCGTGAATACAAAATGACAAACTATTGAGATAGATCCAGTCCTTTAAGATAGGCTGAAGCTGATGAAGGTCTAAAAGCCAATGGCCTAAAAGGTCTGGCTGGTGCCATAGCTTGCAGTGCTGCTAGAGGCTGCTCATCATCCTGCCTGAATCTAAAGTGAAACCCTAGCAATGCTGTTGTTAGAAGCTGTAGAACCTATTTTATCACCTCAGCTAATTGCTTTGAACCTTATCCAACCCTAGTGATTGCCTTAGAGTGCAGCTTAAGATACCTCATCAGATTATCCTTAAAGTACCTGATGTACCTCCTCAGCTACTTATCTATCTTGACAATTGCCTATCTCCCTTTGGGGACCTCAACCTCAATGTGAATGCCTTGCTCCCTAATCTCGATGAGCTACTCATCAACTACCTACAAGGATGCATCGAATCTTTGGCCCATAGCCACCAACTCGGCCCTGATGCCTTGCACATCAAACTGTATAGACTATACTGCTACTGGTAATGATTGTAGAGATCATACTATTGCTAGTATTGATTGTAATGTTTGATCCTATCACCGGATAACCTCCTCTACAGTAGATAATATCCTCAAAATGTCATCAAATAAGAGGGTTGATGATGGATATACTGGTGATACAGTGGATATATATGCCTCTGGGTGCTCTGATGGCGATGGAACAATCGATATAGATGTACCAATATTCCTCTGGATGTCCATATGGAGAAAATTTATCCAACCTCCTGGCTGGTGATTGTTGATATCTAATTAGTGATCGTGGATGCAATGGTGGCTGGGGTGACCTGCCTAAAAGATCCTGAAGATCTATTTGCATGTCGATCTCGTAATTAGAATTAATATCTGCCCCTTGATGCTCCTATTTTTAATCATTCGGATGTCCTGGCTATGCTGGAGGTGCCTATGGTGGCTGAGGTTGATCTCGATCATCTTCCTTTAAGCGCATTTGGTACAATAAGGTCCAAACTATATCTCTCATTGGTCTTTAGGATGGTCAACAATCTATACTAACCCTTCTGACCTTGAACCAACTTTACCATCTTTATGGTAAAAGCAGCCTGTGTATCAATATAGATATCCTCCTAAAGCGAGTCACCGAATCTGCCCTTGTTTGCTCCCAGAGCCAATAACAATTGGGTCACTACACCCCTTATACAGATCTGCATGGTGGACCATATGGCTACTCTAACTAGGAAAGTGATGATCTCATGGGTGATGTCCACCTTTTTGTGCTCTCATATCCCTTATAAACTAGTGATCTCGATCGAATTAACTGACCCAAGGCTTCCCGTGCAGCTAAAATAAGATGTAGATAGTAAGTGCTAGATGTACCGGTATGCCTGAGTAGCGAACATGGTACTCTTACCCATGTTAGACTAGTATACGGCTTTTAGGAGTGCAACAACCATCCATTGGATCTGATCCACTGTCTTATGGATGTGACAACATCTGGTACCATTAAAAGGCCTATAGCCTCAGTGAACAGTCAGCGTGTGATGTTATAGTGGGTACCTAATGCCCAAAACTGAACTACACCCTCTTTGAGTTTTGATCTCTTGAAGCCTTCATACTCTAGAGTGGCTAGAAACTCCCTAGTGACATTTGGGTAGGTCTAGAAGGTCGGGGAAAAAAACTTCATCCATCTCGCTGTGGCTAGCAACTGGTCAATCTCCTCTATCAATCCCACAGACTGTAAGAACTGCCTTGACATAAAACGATTAGCTCTAAACTGAACTCGTACCAAGGCTCGATATCTACTGGCTTGCTGAGGTGTCATATATGCCGATGTAGGTAGGGCTGGAGTAGCATCAACATTCCTTCGAGGCATCCTTCAAAAAAGTATATGTTAATCTTATGTAACTAACATGGGTTATAAGTAAATTAATATGCTAAATTAAGTCAAAAATTTGGCAGCATGTTTTCTTAAATTAGAGCCAGCTAATCTGCATGAAAATGCATCCTAAATGCCATAATACAAAATATAACATCCTAAACCCATTATTAAGCCATCTAGCAAATATTCACGATAAAAGAGGTAAGATAAAGATTTGACAATTACAAAAATTTTAACAAAAATTCGGCAGCATTTCAGCTAAGAATGTGCCTGCCCCCTACATAATAAACCTTTTAAACCAATCCATAAGCCCTCATTGGCTGCCAAACATCGCAACTTAGATTATTAACATATTAAATCAAAGTTATCCTAGACTATTTTGATGTAACTATTGGTTTTCCCACAACAGGTTTTAAAAATACAAGTCTAGATAAAGGTTACCTACATTAGTCATAAAAATATCTGCAAATTATGATATTCACATGCTCATACATAAAGGTTTGCTCCTAGCTATGGTGTCATACAAACAAATTTAAGTCTAGTTCCTAAGGCATTATTCAATCCTAAGTTACAAGGCATCTATGATTGATAATGTGAGTAAGCTAAACATAACAAGATTATCTATTAGTGTTCTAAGTACAAATAGTGTACATAGAAAAAGAGGTGAAATGACACTTACTTGTAGTGAGGAAAATGAAGAAATAAAAATCAAGAGAAAGGTAGATTAATTGCTATCATGATGTGCGCATTGATCTCCGATGAATTTCTATGTGAACAGCATGAACAATAGATGAAAAATGGAGAAAAAAACCCAAAAAAAATTAAGAGGAGAGTTTAAAAAATTACAAATGGTAGTTACAGAGGAATGGGGAAGAAGAAGAAGAAGAAGAAAGGTTTTTATTTTTCAAAATTCGAGCGATTAGAGAAGGACAGTTGTATAGTACATCCCGTATGTCACCCCTTTTTGAGTTTTTTTGACCTTTTTTCTTTTTTATTTTATTTTATTTATTTTTTATTGCTAATTTACATTATTTTTCCTAAAACACATTATTTTTACCTTTGTTCCATATGTTTGAATTTTTTTATTTTACTTACATTTGTACACACATACATTGTTTATTTTAGTTATACATGTTTACTGAAGATTCAAATACTCCCTGAAATTTATTGTGCCTTTTAAATCTCTGAACTTATCACATCTAGAATCTTTCAAAACTTTTTACTTTGGCCATAAGCCTCTTGGATTCCTTACAAAATGAAAATAGAAAAAATGCAAAAATATGTATGTGCAATACATAGGACATGTAAAAAAAATACATTTTGGTCACCCAGAGGTGACAGATAGGCTAGCTATGGCTCGTTCCTTGAGGGAAGGCTTTCTATCGGCCTTTTTTATAAATAGTATCAATTTTTACCTTTGTCTTCTTGCCTTTGACCTCTCCCTTTCCCAATGAAGCTTCTACTATGTACTTTCTCTTTCTCCTTTTTCTCTTTTTGGTCATTTTTCCTTTTAGTTATTTATTTTTCTCTATTATTCTTGCACTTAGACCATTTGAAAATTCCTATCACAATAACCTTTACAATCATAAAATTACATCGATTGTTAGATGACCTGAGAAATTGGAAGGATCCTCTTTTGGATGCGTATACCAACTTGAGATTTTTTAGGAGAGTATCTGTAAGGTCCCAAAAATGACCTTAGTCGGAATTGCATGACCCAATGTATGATTATTTGATTTAAATTGATTAAATGTGTGAATTTAATATTGGAATAGTGAAGGCAAGTGATAATTTTGATTTAATTATAAATTGTTTGGTATAAATTGGAAAGGAATTAGGATTAGTGGGGTGTTTTTGAAAATGAATTAAAGTTAGAATTTTGTTTAGTGAGGGAGTTAGTAGAGACTAAAATAAATAAGAAAATAAAGGATAAAAAAAGAAGGAAAGGAAGGAGAGAGAGAGAGCGCCGGTAGTGACTACGCCGGCCACTTTCGTCGGCGGCAACTCGCATGCCGTCTCTTCTCCATTGCTGGTGTCTACCTTCACCTACGGCGTTGTTTTTGCCTCGATATTCTCTCTCTTACCGAACCCACGTCCCCTCCTTCCGACGATCGGTGACAGCAGCTGATGGCATAAGTGGCGCCGGTGAACTCCCGGAGATTTGAGGCAGTCTTCCTTGTGCTTTTCATTTCTCCCTACTCGCCGACAGCAGGTAGATCAGCCCCCGACGAAACAGGACCTTCCAGCTTAGATCCCGACCAAATGTATCGGTGTTGGGGCGCGTGAGTGGTACCTGGCAACTACCGGTGGTCCTAGCTACCAATAGGTAGCTTTGATGAGTCTCCGATGATCGGTCCGGCGAGCTTCGATGACTGGTCCGGCGAGCATGGTGACAGGCAGATTGTAGCAAATTCGACTAACAGGTTTAGGAACTTCTTTGATCTTATATGTGCTTGATTGGTGTTAAATAAATATATAATGTTGGATATTAGTAAGGTAAATTGAAATATGATTATTATATGGGAATTATGCTTAATATCAGCTTTGTATATATTGATTTTGTTATAAGAAATTGATAATCTGTAAAAGTAAATAAGTCACAGTGTTAGTGAGTAAATATTCGCCATGTATGAGGTTTGAAAGTTTAATTATTAGTACTTCATTGGTTGAATCTGTAATTGTCTTCGAAATGAATTTAAATTGGTATACATGAGTTTGATATACCTGTTTGTGGACTTCTTGGTTGGTCTTTTCTGATAAAGTTTGAGTGAAATTCATTGTGGAATCTTGAATGTGACAAGTGAATTCTCAAGCTTTAAAGAAAGTAGCATAACAAGGGAAACAAAAGTTCCATTTATATGGGTACTCACCATATGCTTGGCGATAGGTTGTTAGCCATCATACTTCTTAGTTTTTAAGTCAAATCCTTGACTTAGAGAATTCACAGCCTCCTAAAATGTAGTGAAGGAATTTTGAGTGGCCTTCAAATTTTGTACCTTTGGGTTCTTAGTATGCAAGATAACCTTGGAATTGTAATAATATAAATTAATTTATATTTTCAACAACTGGGGTTGGATTACGGAATGGCGAAATCAAAGAGTGAAAAATAGTGAGTTGGAATTAATTGACTCAGGCTCCAAATGATCAAAGCTGTCTTGCTTTTATTGGCTTCTTCATGCCTTTCAAAATGAATGAGCTATCAAATTTTTGAGTCCTATGTCTTTTTCTTTGGACTTTGGCTAATTGCTACTCATGTCCATATTGTGAAATCTGAGAGTTCATCATCTTCACCATGTTACTTTAAGTTTGCTTCTAAGTTTTTTTTTTAAATTTGATTGGAAGCTAAAAATCGTGAGGGAACTGAGGTTTAAACTGTTGCAAGAGTAGAAAATGACAGTTGAATGGTATTTTGTCCAGGAAAGTTAAAGTGGCATATGAGGATGCTGCATAAAACTGGATATAAGTTAGTACAATCTTTGGCTAGCTACTTATTCCAGTATAAGAGGTTTTTGTTTGGGATATCTTGATTCCTCTATAGACTTCTTAACCATTCTACAAAAAGAAAAAGAGTTGGAATGTTTATAGTTTAATGAATATAGTTTTCACGGATGTTTGATGTTGGAATTCTGTTTATGTTATAAATTAAATAATCTAATTAAATTATGTGTTAATGGTTTACTTTTGATATTCTTGGTAAATTTAATGGGGTAGTTTACTGATCACTGTTCTAGGTCATGCCTAGTTGGAGTTAAAATATTAAATAAGATTTTAGCCAAATCATAACGAAAATTCATGTTTGGGTCTTCAACGTATTAGTTAAATACGATTTCCTTTGCTAACTTGTATAGAAATGTTTAAAGCTGATGATTAATTTGGCAATAAAAAATATAGTTTTTGACCGTTAAGTTAACGATTGAACTTAGATAGCTAAATCAACTAATATGAAAATGTAAAAGTATGTTCATACACAGAGTTGTATAAACCATGCGTAAAGAGTATAAGATATGTACTTAGTTATTGGTTATATCGATATGATAATTGAAAATATATGCAAAGCATGATGTTAGATGTACACAAATATATAATGAAAGTTTATTCTTTAATATAATATGAATAAATATGAATATAAATGATGAAGCCAAAACTTAGAGTTAGAATAGTTCTTGAAAGCAATTGAATTGTAATAATTAAATGATATTGAAGATTTTGTTGATAGGAATAAATCCTTTAAGGCTGTGAATCACACTTTAATTATTTTAAATTCTAGTTATAATCTCATGCTATAATAAGTAATATTTTTCTGTTTGTCATTTTCAGTATAGCTTTTCAAGAAATATTATGACAATATTATTAAATTGTTATGGAATAATTGTTTAATATTAGATTCTACAAAATGTTTTGGTAATGATATAATAAGTACAAAAGTTCAAGAGATGATCATGATGAGCCATGCAGGTACGTCCTTCTGAAATGATTATGTGTTTACGTGCTGTTTTAGGTACTCACGGTGAGTGTGATTATATATGATTTCATTCTCATGAAAACAGTCTAGTAATGCATGAACTACTATGACAAGTATAAGTATTGTTAATATGTGCCAATTAGAAAGTTTAAAGTAATTTAAATGAATTTATATAAAGTAGATTCCTTTGATGACCGAAGAGTAGTTTAAAGATAATTTGCTGAATTATTGTGAAATAATTCATGACATGAGTGAAAGATGGTTCACAAACTGTACAAAAATTTTTAAGATTCTGAATAATTGTATTCTCTGGATTGAAAAGGAGTAGAAATGATGAGAAATTTGATAAATGTTTTGAAAGTAAGTGAAAAATTGTGCCCTTAGAAAATAGTCTGGCAGTAAAACTAGCTCAGGATATAATTAGCTGGCCATAGGGATATCTGTACCGCGGTGCAAGTCATGACGACTTGCTTTGCTATGGTAGGATCATTGACCTCCATAGCAATTATCTGTCTCTGTTATCTGTTCTGTGGAGAAATGGTCTTTTGGGGTCATTTCTCAGTCTGTTGTGGCCCTATGGGGTCCACATCCCGTATATCCAGTTTGAGTATTTCTGTCGACACTGTACTAGGGGCATTAATATGAAAATAAGTTAAAAAGTGTAAAAGATAAGAAATGTTATAGTTTAGAAATAATTTGTATAAGAATTATCCTCTTATATATGTACAACAACTGGATAATAAATTGAAAGTTATAATATTGATGAGAATGTGATTCTTTAAATCTATATAAGCATTATGTATCTATATATATATAGGTATGTATACCACTCTATTATCGATCAAGTACATAATATACGGCCCACTATGGTGTTAAGTAATATCTTGTTCACCTTGTTAAGATTATTTTAATGATTACATAAAAGTGAATTAAAATGCATATTATGTTTTAAATGATGTATAGGTGTGAAGGAATTATGCCAAACGTCTTTTGTGATAACAATGCATATTGAATTGCTTACTGAGTTATTAAGTTCTGCTGCCTATATAAGTAAGATGTTCTGTCACTATTGCTTATGATTTATTGCTGAATGTAGAACTAGGATCTAAGGTAATTTAAGGTATCAATTAGGAGTGTTATCAACTTTGTACTTGTATAATTGATATTATATGTTTAAAAGATTTTCTTTAGATTATACTGTTCCCCACTAAGCTTTATAGCTTAGCACGGGTTTGGTTATCCATGTAGGTAATAGGATAGGATTTTTTCAGGTTAGGAAGCTGCTATGGTTCAACCATCAGAAGAGGGGATCTAGGTTCAGACAATTCACCTTTGAAGTTCATTGATGTAGCGAGGCGATTTTATATGTAAATTGCTTTTTATTTTGGAGTTTTATGGCGGTTTAAAAGTGTTATTTGTAATAATGAATTATCTTAAGAAATGTGATGAATGATGAGAATAGATGTATGAAATGCTTGTACAGATTATTTTTGTATTGTTGTGCCCTGAAGGGTTGAGGAAAAATTGTCTGAATTTTCAGGTGGATTAAATAAGTTTTTAGGAGTTATATTGCCGGATTTTTATTTGGTAATTAGTCAATTGGACAATTATAGTGTTTTAATTTATAAGTATTTCTTTTTGGACAAGCTTGGAATCGATGGGTTGGTTAAGATTCAAAAAAAAATTTCGGCTTATCACTTTTTTCAGTAGACTGTTCAGTAAGGGTGTTACAGTATCTTTTGATAGAAATCTGATATTTACTACTGCTAAGTATTGAGACCCGAGGTTCCATATATTTAGATTCATACATAAGAAATTATACCCTTTACCAGAGTAATTTATCAAGGTAGTTGGTGCTAGGTTTGCCCCTAATACCCGACCATATCTGCTTTCATTATTCCCAGCTATCCTAAAGAGGTGGCTCGTGCCCTGGGTATCCTTCGTTCTGAGGCTAGAGGTTTAGTAATTCGGGGGAAGACTTTTTCTTTGGAGCCTCTAATAAATGACCTCGATGACTTTGATGACATGCCTACTTTCTAATCTGGTGTCATTTTGCTTTATTATTTTGCCTGATGCCTGCTGATGCACTTCGACAATTTGATGACCGGAGACTATGCATTATTCAACATTGTATATTGCATGTGTAAGGGGCACAACCCATTTCCTCTGATTTAGGTAAAGACTATTATTGGCTTGGACGTTGTCCATCATAACCCTCTTTCTCGTCTCATTGATAGCCCCATGCTACTCTAGATATATCCTTATTTTAAAGGTAGTGAGCCCATTTTGGGTTTCCATACTAGTTTTGCTTGTTAGAAAATGCATCTTTTTAGAGTTTTATGTATTTCCTTACCTTATTTTTGCCTAAGATAAATCCAAATCATCCTAATAGCCTTTTTTTTTCTTATATGGCTTCATGAGAAGCTGAAGCTATTATCAAAGCCTCCTCTTCGGGTTAGAGCTACGGGCATATACCCCATGAGATATATTATTCTTAGATGCCTATAGTGTGAGTTTTTTTTTGATCTAGGAAGGATTAGACTGGCTAACTCAATTGATAAATGATGACATTATGTTTAGATGCACCTAGCTACACATCACTTCTATAGTTTGAGATTGAGCCTCTGGATGTCTCCTTTTATATGGATTATGTTGTGCTATCTTTTATGTTACCGCTCATTGTATTCGCAAGTTTGGGGGATCATCAGGACATTGGTAGGTGTCTATTGGAGTATCAAAGTGGTATAATTATCTTTTTGGATTACTGTTACTTATTAAAGATTTTTAATATTTTTAATAAACAATACATATAATAATAATGATATGTTCATCTATCACATAATTAGTTATTATTTGACTTTCTAATTCGTGCATTAGAATAAGTTACATAAACATATACTTTGTTACATCATAATCATATTTTGAGTTAATAATTACAGAACATGGTCATTACATTATTTTATAAGAGTTACACAAATCAAAAAGAGAAAAGTAGTACAATTTAGACATCTTAACTTCTCTTCCTAGCTGGTGTTGGCCTTGTTTTTGAAGCAATGATATATCTTGAATTTACACGGATAGACACTTGTGCTAAGCTATAAAGTTTAGTGGGGAACAATACATGTATGAACAACCACTCACAGTGGTTGTTACCAAGCACACGATAAATAATATTAAGATATAGAAATCAATATGCAAGGATTACAATATAAATCCACATATCATACTTAATTTATAACAATCATATATAATGAATATTCAAGTCTTTATCATCATTACACATATATTCATATACTATTTACTTTATACTGTGATTTACCTGCTAAAGTCCTGTGGGTGTGGATAACGGGTGCTGTGAATACCCGTAGGTATCAAAATATATAAATACCTGAAGGTATTGTTCCTGTGGATACCCGAAGGTATCAGACATGTGGATCCAACTGGGTCAAACTTGTGGTCCCAACTGGGGACAAATAAAGATCCAAACGGGGTCAAACCAGTAGCAGCTGCGACTGTAACCCTATAGGCATGCCTATCTATCCACCACTAAGTTCTATGTGCAGGCAAATAATCATAGTTCATATGTCATTTGATTCATACGATTCAATTCATCATATAATAAATTAAATCAAACAATACAATATTGTTCTTTAACTATAATGTCATAATCAAAATTACATATAGATAATCAGTATAATCCAATTATATTCAAGTAAATATTTTCATGTATCAACTACTATAACTTTACCTTTATATTGATTATACATTTCATATGCTTATGGTTGTTCATTATCATATACTTTATGCTTAAGGTAGTTTATAAGATTTAGGAAAAGAGTAGTTAAGCTTATGTCTCATATGGGGTCTTAATTTTCAAGTTTTAACTTATGAAGGAGGGTCATGGTTACTACCAAATTCATGGTAACCGTGTCCCAACACATGACATGGGGGTCACGGTTACTATAAAAATCATGATAACCGTGACCTAGTTGCACTTTTGGTCCTGAACTACGCCAGACTACCTCACGATCATTACCGTATGAGTAATAACCATGGTCTATACTTTTTAAAGGGGTCACGGTTACTATGAAAAAATTAGTAACTGTGAGGTAGGTCTTTTTTAGGGTTTGGACTGAAAACTGGGGTACCTCACGGTTACTATGAAAAACCTAGTAACCATGAGGTCCAAACCGCCCAGAGATAGATTTTTATCTCGAATTTTATGTCATTTTTGACCTATAAAACATCATTTTTAGGGTAAACTTCCTTCTATAAATGTGTAGATATGTCTTTCTAGTTTCTGAAACATATAAAATAACTCAAATCATATCTATAAATCTAAAGATAGCCTATAAAAACCATTGACTGCTCCTAGTGACAGGGTAGTAGTCCTAACCCAGATTCAAGCCAAATTTTCTCTATCCTAAAAATTGTTTCAAGTTTTATGTTCTTCATATAAAATGAATATATATGAGTTTATTTTCATATAAAACTAGAATTTCTCAATTTCACTAATCGTAGCTCAAGATATACTTAAAATAGTAAAGATTGGTCCAATGAACCCTATGCAGATTTTGAGATTTCCAAGATTTTCAAGCATAGTTCGGTTTTCAACCTATCCAAAACTTAGTTATTTATACAAACACATCTAATAACATCAATAAACATGTATTTAATGTCCATGTTCATCATACACACACACACAACATGAGAAAGTTCCCATAGCTTTCAAGGCTCTACCAATCTCTCTCTTCCTTATCTTTCTCCTTCTTCCTTTCTATCTTTCCTTTCTCCCTCTCTTGTTCATCATCTCTACCATCTACAACCTTTAACCTCTTTGGAGCATCATAAAAATGGAGAAAAAAAGAAGAAGCACAAAAGAATAAAAGAAAATAAAAGAAAACAAATGAGTCTTTAGCCAAGAATGGCTGGCAAACCCAAGAAAAAAACCATCTTTGTCTCTCTCTTCCTAGCCCTTCACTTGTTTACTTCTTATTGGTTACTAATAAAAATCTTGACAAAATTTCACTTTGGTCCCTCTCTCAATTTATGTTTCTTACTTTTGTCTTTATCCTTTCACATATCACATTTCTACCTCAAAACTCTTACTTTTACTTTTCAATTAAGTCCCTAATTTGTAATTTTTCCTTAATTAGCCACACAATCAACCTCTGTCTCATGCGAAATAACCATCTATTCCTCTTAGGGTACCATTAGGGGCATTACAAAAGAAGCTAGAAGTAACCTATTTAATCAAATGGGTATTTTGGTAAGTTTAGGGGAAATTAAAATTTTCTTGATAATTTGGTTAATTAAGTATTGATTATAATTTTATTTTGTGTTATTTGGTTGATAAATGATTGAAATTATGGCAAATTTTGGATATAAAATTTTGCCAATAGAGAATCAAGGTAAGGGAAGCCAACCAATTAAAGATAAAGGCAAAAACAAGATTATTAAGTGATTTAGAGTGAGATTTTGTAAGTGAATCACTCTAAACCATTTAATTTCATATATATTGTATATATAATTATGAAAAGTTTAGGTTAATTATGGATTAAATGTAAAATTAAGCTTAGAATTAAGAAATTTAAGGTTAAATTAATGGATTTATGGCATTTAAATAAATTTAAAATGCTTATTTTAGGGGGAAAATTCGGTCATTATTGAAAATTAGGGATCAAAATGTAATTTTTGTGAACTAAATTGAAATAATTGAAAAGTATGTGGTTATATGAATATTATGATTAAATTGAGTATAAAACACAAATTTAAAAGGAAAATTGGCATAATGTAACCAAATAGGGACGTTATGCAGCGATCTGAATCAAGACGACCCTATATAATAGGATAAGGATAACTATTTATACTGTTTATTATTCATTACCTATCGTATTACTAAACTGAACTACACATACTATTCATTATAATGTGCTTATGAGATCCACTTACCGTGCAGTTAGTTTACGAATTTCTACTAGGTCGTACTAGGGGTATATTGATAAAAAGAATAAAAAATAACATAAATGGATGAAAAAGGAAAGATGAAGGATAGAAAGGTAATTTAGCTAACATAGAGACCATATGGTAATTTTACGCATAAATAATGAACCAAAGGAGTTAAATGCTTAATATAATGGTATTTTTTGTAAATAAAGTGAAGATAAAGGGTATGGCTGTAATTTATTAAAAAGAAAAGACTAAACCATAAACATATTAAAGATAGTGAAGAAATAAATGAAATTGTAGTAGTAAGAAATAACTTAATGAGTGAATAATTATGTATTGGCCAAATGTCTTTAATTAAAGAAATTGTATGATAATTGATATCTGTGAAATGATGAAACTGATTCTGATACAAACCAATTCTAATAATGTATATTGATTAATATTGTAGTACCATAAATTGGTAATGATGCATCTATATAAACTATATTATATTGTAATGATAGTTTACCCTTAATATTAAATGTGAAATTAGGAATTATGATGTACATGGCTAGCCATAAGGACATTATTGTAACTGCGGTAGCAAGTCATGGCGACTTGCATAGTGATAACCTTGATATGGTTTCACGACTGTATTGGAGTGTTTGGGGGGAAAAAAGAAAAAAAAAGAAAAAATATATGTATATTTGATAATACTGGAGTACTAAAACCCACATGGTCCATCGTTCCGTTCAACCTATTCAGTGATGTATTTCCATAGTGTATTAGGGGCAAAAGTGTAAAATATTGAAATGTAAGAAAAACAAAAGTATAAAAAAACTAGAAAACTAATGAAATTAGGGCAAAAGAGCATTTTTGAAACTTTAGGGACTAAAGTAAAAATTTATCCCTATAGTGTGGAATAAAAATGAAAAGTGATAAAAATTTAAGAATAAAACTTGAAATTTCAAAATTGAGATTGAATTTTTCAAGTAAGGTTAAAATAGTAATTTTATCAATAAAAGTGACATTTAGAATTTAAATAAAATATAGTTATGAATAATACATGAAATAAATTGTAGTAAAATTCTAGAATTTAAAATTTTATGTTCACCATTAAGTACTTTAGTACTTAGCATGTGGTTTTGTGCTGCACGCAGGGCACAAAGATTGAGCTCGAGCTTGAGAGAAATCGGTGGAAGAGAAATTCAGCATTTTGTATTTTTCTTTGTTTGGCATTTATATAAGTATGATACCAAGTAGGATGGGCATGAGTAGTTTTTATGACTGTATTTTTTTTTTTGAAATGGACTGAACTTGTAAATATCTTACAATTTAAAGAAGTTTTGATGAGATTAAACGAAGAATTTATGTTGTATGTATATACATATACAATTATGGTAGTAACTATTGCACTATAATGGCTAATCTTGCAAAGTTTTTTTATATTATCGGAGGTTAGATTGGATGTGTATGATTATTTATGAGTATTTTTGTAAAAATTGCAGAAAACTAGAATTTAGGTTTCAGCTGTTATGCTGCCCAAATTTTTAAAAATTTAATATTAATTTATGGATTACCATAGTGTAATATGACATCGGTACTCAAACCAATATCCAGTTATCGGATGTTACATTTAGTGGTATCAAAGCTAAGGTTTAGGCGATTATGGCCAATAAGATATCTGAAAAATATTTGATATGGCTTATAAAGAATCAAATGCGGGTTACTGTGGACATCTCTGTTTTGTCATCAGAATGAATGATTTAGGCGGAATTAAATAGAAAATAAAAGATAAGAAATTAAGTTGTTCAAGAATTATGAGGTTTAGAGTATATAAATGTAGGAAGGAGGTTGTGGTACTTTAAGTACTTGTAAGTTATCCATGATAGAGGGGCAATCATTGAATGTTTTATGCATGGGAATGGGTTAATATGCATTGCCATTACACGAAATGCACATTTGCATAATATAGCAGACATGAAACATCATACATTCATTCTACCAGTATCATGTGATCATTCATGATTAATAATAAGTTTTATGCATATACCCCAATTGAAAGGAAACTTACATGGAATATAGTAAGTATATGGAAGTGAGGTAGATGTATCTGTAAAACGATAGTAATAGAGTGGAGGTAATAAGGGGTTAAGTGATTGGATTGAGTATATATACATGCCAATAGAGGAAAAAAGGGTTTGAATGAGGCAAAGTAGATTAGGATTTGCTAGTGAGCAATCCTTTAAAGCACAGTGTAGTAGTTGATACAGTATACTGGGACGACCCTATCAGTGTTTGGTAGTGTGTGTTCCCATTGATTTGACAGCCCTTCCTTTTCAAAAATTTGATATCATTCTAGGTAAGGATTGGCTCCATGCTTACCACATTATAGTAGATTGTCTATTAAAATGGATCAGTTTGATGACTCGAAATGGAACATGAATAATAGTAGATGGAAAACGATCATATTTCTTGACAAAGGTCATTTTAGCCCTGTAGCACGTCTGTTGATGAGAAAAGGGTGTGCGACATATTTGGCCATTGTGATCAAAACTGGAAAGGTTGGATTGTGTATTAGTGATATTCCTACAGTTTATGGTTTCTCAAATGTTTTTTCGAATGAGTTGCCTAGTTTGCCACATGACAAAGAGGTTGAATTCTCTATTAAGGTGATGTCGGTATTGCACCTATTCTATAGCTCCATACAAAATGATACCCACTGAGTTGAAAGAATTTAAGGTTTAGTTATTGGAGCTATTAGAGAAAAAATTTATTAGACCCAGTGTATTGCCTTGGGCTGCACTAATACTGTTCATAAAGAAGGATGGATCCCTACAGTTATGCATTGATTATAGGCAGTTGAACAAGGTCACTATAAAGAATAAATATCCACTACCTCGCATTGATGGCTTGTTTGACTAGTTGAATGGTGCAGGGATGTTCTTCAAGATTGATTTGCAATTGGAACATTATCGGTTGGGGGTTCGGGAGGCTAATTTGCAGAAGATAGCTTTCTATACCAAATATGGACATTATGAGTTCCTAGTGATGCCATTTGGATTGACAAATGTACCAGCGGCTTTTATGGATCTCATAAATTAGATTTTCATCCATATCTGGACCAGTTTATGGTGGTGTTCATAGATGATATTTTGGTGGATTCTAAAACTCCTGAAGAATATGATAGATATCTTAAGATAGTACTTAAAATTTCGAGGGACAGGCAATTGCATGCAAAACTTAGTAAGTGTTAGTTTTGGCTTAAAAAATTGCTTTATTGGGATATATAGTGTCTGCGTAAGGCTTATCAGTGGATCCCAAGAAGGTACATGCAATATTAGATGGAAGATTCCTAGAAATATGACATAAATTAAAAATTTTCTGGATTTGACTGATTATTACAGAAGGTTCATGAAGGGTTCTCCACCATTGCTACTCACCTAACTCGATTATTTTAGAAAAATACTAGATTTGTATGGTCAAAGAAGTGTTAGAAGAGTTTTGAGTAGTTAAAAAAGATATTTATAGAAGCTCGTATTTTGATCCAGCCAGTATCAGAAAAAGATTTTGTGATTCACAGCGATGCCTCTAGATAGACTGTGTTCTAATGTAGAAGGGTAAAGTGGTTGCTTATACTTCCAGACAGTTAAAGACATTTGAAATGAGTTATCCCACTCATGATTTGGAGCTAGCAACGATTGTATTTGCATTGATATTTGGAGGTATTATCTATATGGTAAGAAATGTAATATTTATATATAGTATCGGATTAACTTTTATATATATTATTTTTTATTATATATTGATGTTCATATTTACTTAATAGCATTTAATTGCATTTTCTTATATTTTAGAGTTTATATTATAATATTTAATATTATCCAAAATTTTATTTGACTTAGAATTAATAATATTAATTTTCAACAAATATCAAATCTATTTTATAATATTAGCTTGTAATTTATAGAACATGAATTTTGGCTAGTAAATTATGTTTATTTCGAAATTTTTATATTAAATTACTTTACACATTTAAAATTGAATTGAACTTAATTTATCTATTTTTTTTATAATTTTATGTTATAAATTTTAATAGTTAACCAAACAAAAAAATCGAAATCGATAGACTGGTTAACCGAATGTGATAGACTGGTTAATAGTTAGCAATTTTAAAAAATTGATATTAATGAACTGGTTAATTTTTTTATTCATGGACTGATTAATCGGTTCATGTTCACTTCTAATTAGCCCAAATGCACCTTAATTCATTTCCATTTGCTTTTGTTATTAATATTATATTTTTGTATATAATACTGTTTTATTTATCATTATTATATTATTAATATTCTTTTAATATAGTTGTTATTAATATTATTTTTATATTTGTATTTGTTTTTTTAGCCTAATTAATTAATACATGTGATTTACTTGTTTCTTACTTTATATATTTATGCATATATTTAATTTTCTTTAATTCTATGATTATATTATTACTAATAATTTTATTATTGTTAATTAGAGGTGGCAAATGATCGGATTGAACGAATTTAAATTGGGTCATTAATGGATTGATCATTAATGAATTTTATTATTAATTTGTCAAAAAATATAAATTATAAATGGATCAAAATTCAAATAGATTGGATGGATTTAGATTGATTCATAAATTTAATATAAATTTTATAATTTTTTATTAATTAATTAATAAATTCGATAATAATAATAATTTTTAATTAAAAACATAATAAAAACAACAATAGTCATCATTATTTTGATTTGTATCAATATGAATGTCATAATTGATATATCATCATCACCTAATTCTTATTTCTGAAATCAAGATTTTCTTTTTATTCCCATTCCAATTTTTTTCCATCTTTTCTGAGTGATTATATTGAATAATCACTTCTCTGCTTAATCTTGGCTCATATACACTACCTGACAAACATTAATTCTTCGAGATTAAAATATCTTTAAATATAATTTATTAAAGAGATATCCCATTTCTAAAGATACTACTCCTCTAATTAGCGTAAATTAAGTGGAAGAACACGAGCACAGTGCAGGTAACTACTTGGTTGGTAAGAGAAACATTAATTACGAGGGATAACATTAAACGAGTGTTGGCGTTGCACGTGTAATATGATCAGGTTAAAACTAGAAGGGCAGCTAGGTTTTATAGATCTTAGTGAGTCACCCATGTAACAGATCTAACACCCATTGGGTTCGGATCAAATAAATTAAAAAGTAGAATAGATCAAATTTAAATTGTTCAAGTGAATATTAAATTAAATTGAATTAAATTAAAACATAAAATAAATTAATTTTAAATTAATTTAATATATATTTATTTAAATTGGATTGAATTTGAATAATTATTTTTTAAATAAATTTAAATTAAATTTTGAATTTACATCAATTTTTTCAGATTTATTGTTAATTTTTACTTTATTTTACTTTATGTTATTTTATGCAATAATAGCAATTATTTTTCTATTTACATATTTATGCACTTGTTTATTTCTTAATTAATTATAGTAGTTTAAATTATATTTTAATCTTGTTTCCTATTTATCTATTTGTTTATTATTATTATTATTATTATTATTATTATTATTAAATATGATGTGTGCTTTTAATTAATTTTTTCCTTTTTTATTATATATTTATATATTTGATTATTGTATTTAAGATTAATTATTTATTTATATCGTTCTGCTTAACTAATTATTTATCATTTATTAATTGATTTAATTTATTATTAATCAATATTATTTTTTTTCCATATTTTAATACATAACATGCGTTTCGAGTCGGGATGAAGAATGAGGAGGAGAATAGATGATAATATATTCTATGTCCTCATCCATTTATTATTTTGAGGCTTGTATAATTATTCTTTAATTTTTCTTTCATTATTGCAAAACATGTAATAATAGAGGTTTTTTCATGGACTTGAATTAAAAACAACACCAAAACTATTTCTATTAACTAATCAAGCTTTTCCTCATAAAATGAACTAACGTCCACTCTTTATCTTAAAATCACACAAAAGAATTTTCGTAAATGTGTATGAGAAAATCAATATTTTCAATATGATAATGACTCTATTTATGTATGCCATTTTATTCTTTTAATAATTTATAAGTGAGCTTTTGCTTTTCTAAATAAGCGATACGTGCAAAAGTCATTTAAAAGTTTTTTACAAGGTTGAGCGGAATTTTTCTATAACAAAAGAGACTAATGTTCCGTTTTTCATCCACAAAATAATATATAAAAATTAAGGATTTTTCTTTAAAAATACAGAAGATTTTTTTTTAATCTAAAATTAACTAACACGATTCTTTTTCAAAAATCGCATGAGTTCAATGTCCTTATTTTTATCCAAAGTGCATCCAAAACTCTGTCTTTTTGTAAATATATATGCGATGACCAATATCCTTATCAAAATGGACATTCCAAATTAATTCTTGGATTTATGTATGATTTTATCTTTACATTTATTCTTATATTATTTAATGCTTTTTATGCCATGCTTTTACATTTATTAATATTTATGCTCTACGGTTTTTCATTGTGCTTAAATGCACCTTACTTTTCCAGCATGATAACTCGTGTGAGAAAAGAGATAAAATAAATCAATCATTAATACTTATGTATATAACGCTAACCAAATGTATAAATAAGAGTGAGGTTCCAAACTATCTCCGATTTTGGTCTTATAAAGTTAGAACTCATTTTTTAATATTTTATTAAGTGACAACTCTATGATACCTACCTTGTGGTGCCTAACTGATACCTTCATAAGTTGACCGCCAACAATGGAATAGAGGTATCCTAAGACACTATCTCATGCCTTTTTGAGGCTCAATGCGTGGCAGATTGGGCTGAATGGCTATCCATTGCGAAACGACCGGCCTTCACGAGTTAAATGAACTTTCATTTAGTCACGACCGATCCATTAGTAATATCCATTAAGCCTAAAAAGGGCCACTCGAGGCCTTATTATTCCTCTATATTTCATTCATGTGCATGGAGCATAAAGAGAATATATGTACGCAAACCATTTGGGCTTATAGGTCCAAATTCAACTCTCTCTCTCTCCTCGATTCCAATCTGTATTATGATATCTCATATGATAATATACTATGTAATTTTACCTTATACCCTTTATTTGTAATTGTGTGACATTTTGGATATATATTCATCTCAACAGTACAAATTGTAATTGCAAGTTCAATTTCTTTTGAGCCACTATATTAATTCTAAATTGATATTATCGTACTTATATCTAAATTCATGAGAGGCTCTTAAGCAAGCATCAAGGCTACCCAACTTGATACAAAATTGCCCTTCCATATACATTTACGATGTAATCACTCCTTTCACTATGATTTTATCTCACTTTGGTTTGAGCGTGGACTTGTGTGAGCTCAATACTTCTTATCAAACCCAAAATATATTCTATCAAGGTAACTCCTTATTCCTCAAATGACTTTTGCGTATTTCAGTCATGCTTACATTTTACTCTAGCCAGAAACTCCAAATAAGAAAACTTTACAAGATGTGTGAGATAAACTCCCTATTAATTATAATTAGTGATGATGAATTCATCATATGTTGATCACTCAAATACTTTCAAGTAGTTCAGACTATATCCAACCTCCAAGCTATGCACACCCCTTAATAAGGGTAAAAGTAATAAAGTTAAAGTGGAGCGCTGACTTCTCTAGATGCCTTGGTAATCTCAAATCCAAGAATAATTACATCACATATATGATAAGATATTTTACTGATATAGATTAATTATCTATATGAAATTTCTCATGATAAATCTCTAATGTACTTGTTTCTCGAACAAATATTCACATATTAACTTTAAACATTACAATATTCACAACTTGTGAGAATTACTACTTGACCTGATCAATGAGTGTAACATGTGTTAACTTATCCATATAATGTTATAACTATAAAAAAATTTAAATATTAACACATTTTCATACAATTGACATCGCATATTAAGAATTCATCACGATTACTTTTGTATTATGTTTAGATACCAAAAACTATCAAGTCAAAAACATACAAATTTATAAATATAAGTACTAAATAATAAATAAATGCCTGTATTAATTAAAACATATGTTTATACATAAAAAAAAATATACCTACCACAAATAGGATTAGGCTTCAGGGCAAACTTAAAAAATGATATTTTTAAAAATGGAGTATTTTTAAAACGAAAAAGGAAGGGATATTCTTAATAAGAGCTTTTTTTTTTTTTGGCATATTTGCGAGGGTCTCATAAAGAAAATCTCACGTGGATCTTTACTAATTAGTTCAAGGAGAGAGTGAGATCCGCTATGGAGCGGACTCAGCATATCCGTTTCCGCCAGTGATTAACCGTAAATGGAAGAGATCCTAAAAAGTAGTGTGCGGAAAGAAGGCGGCAAACGTAGAGCATGGCCAATATCAGATGCATTAGTTCAAGAAACCAAAATGACATTGACCTGTTTCCAAACACTAAAGTCGGTGTTGGTAAGAGGCCTGAATCCGACCATTTTTACATGAGAAACTTAGTCAGCATCACCAAGCCCATCACTCCCATCTCCTCTCTTTAAAATGGGAGCATAATGAGAGCTTGATTTCTTGGTTTCTGACGCAATTTCTGCATTCTTTCGCAAGACAGCCCCAGGTGATGGGTATGGCCGCTGTTGAAATAGAGGTCCCTGAAATAATCCAAAAAATAATCAGTCCATATCATCGCTAATATGAAAATCCGATGTGGTTAGTAAAAACAAAATAAAATAAAGATATAGCAACCACTTATTAAACAAAGATCAAAGTATACTGCACAAGAGCTGCAATTTACACGGTTGTCTAGAAACAACATACTAGATTGCTATCATTAAAATTGATGCCAAAGTTAAACTTGCCCTGTAACCTCATATGCAGAATATCAAGAACCATAAAGCGCAAAGTGGAACAATTTTGGCTCCCAACTTACATTCTCGAAGGGAGATAAAAGCCATACTACTACATTCTCGAAGGGAGATAAAAGCCATACTACTACATTGAACCTGCCAGCCTCTCTATTCTGGAAGCACTGAGGTTCAAGTTAGAAGTGATGAAAAGAAGAGCATAATTTGAAGCACTGGAGTTGGTGTAGCCACTTCCAGAAAGAATAGAAGAGACAGCTAGAAGGGGAGGCTAGTTCAGGTATGAGCTCCTGAAAACCTTTAAAGGAGACATTCAGCTATTGCCTAAGAAACCACCAGCCATAAAACCATCAGCGATAAAGCCAACCTAAAAGCACACACATGACTGAACAACACTTCAAGGACCAAGTCTACTCAAAGTCTGCTGAGCCCCGGATAGCAATCTCTTTGAGAGGCAGCACTCATGAAAGGCTATCTAAAGCGTAATCCTCAAGAGCAAAGATTCAGGATGATATGGGTTGAACTACAAGGAATTCTCAGCTTCATCACTATAGGGAAGGTCATATATCCGCTACGGTAGGTGCAAGGGCATCGATCCTAAGAAACATTACTATCTTAGGACTTCACAAATATGTCATCACACGAGTCAAGATGAAGCACATGGCAAAATAAATTTAACAAGTAGCAGTGGTAGCATACTGTAGCTGTGGTATCAGCTGCTCTTGGCTGCACTCCTTTGAGGCCCACAACCCTGCAGAATCATCATTCACTGAAATAAAAAAAATGATTCCTCAAAAGATTCTCAGTTTTTTTTTTCTTTAATTTTATCAATTTGATATAAAATTTTCTATCTTAATCAAAATCAGGATAAGGAACCAAATAACTGCATTATCAGAAGACAAACTAAAATATATGCATTTCATACCAGCCACCACGAGGAGCATCAGAATAAGAGCTTGGGTCCATCGGGTCCAACTCATCATCTTCAGAGTAGGAACGTTTTCTGCTATCTTTCCTATTACCTTTGCCTGAAGGAGGTTTCCAATTGGACCTAGAAACTCAAAATGAATGTTAAGAATCAACAGATTATGCCAAATCCTTCATGTCATTTGCATGTGTGTGGCGTTCGAGAAAGATCATACAGAATATTCAAGGGGAAGATTTTACACAATGGTCTACTTGCCTCCACATCATTCAGATGATTTATTTAAAGACATAGACTTCAGCTCACAGCATAACCTACTCATTTGCGTTTATGGGAAACAATTTTTATGTCAGATACCATGACTACAATTTCCACAATAACTTAGCCAGTGGGAATCTCATCATTTCAAAAATTACCTTTGAAATTAAAACAAATATACAAGTTCCAGGGTTTGGTTCATTTTGCAAACCAGAAAGACTAATAAGTGCAGTTCCCAAGAACTTAGACATGACAAATACGATAGGACTAGGATCTTCATGATTTTTGCCATATCATTTCCAGATGAATTCTTCACTCCATAAATTACACTTTCTTCTGATTGACACAACCTCTTTTATTCACATTAACAGAAAGATGTGTAATAATAGTTAACAAAGAGTGTACAGAAGCGACTTTCTGTTCGTTGTCTTTCTATCTTTATTCATTATTCATAATTTTATGCTTGTGTCTTTTCTTTGGAGAAAAATCAGTGACTACGTTATCTTCCTCTACTGACATGAAAACTCTAAATGTTTCATAGGCATGGGTACTTTCCAAACAAATACTACAAAATCATCTGATCAAGCCACTAGGACACTCCTTTTCATACTTTTGTTTTCTCATTTTTGCCTGGAGGAACACTTTGACCACCAATAATGTTGTCAACTCTCGTCTCTCACTCTAGAATACAAACATCAACACCTAGTCATTTTTATGTGAATATATTTTCATAAAATCTCACAAGAAAACATGACCTTGGAAGATCTTCAGCGCCCTACTTAGCTCACATGACTCACCTAGGTTTAACGACATCCCTTTAGCCCATCATATTTCCTTTTACTTTTATGTCCAAAACCAATTAAGTACATGGACATGAAAAAGGTCAAGTACCTCTGCTTTGAAGCCCTTTTAGCAGCATCAACTCTGACATTCTCAGAATTGCTGTTCTGTTGCTGGTTATCCAAACTAGATTGTAAGAGGTGACACTGAGGAAGATTGAGCACTCTGCATTTTATTTGGTTTGCAGATATAAGTACATATACAAATGGCAACAACACACTGCTTTCACAAAGGCAAAATAGATTCTTTCATGAGAAATAAAAAATAACATAACATAAAACTAGGGTGACAAATGATTGATGAAAATAATAATAAAAAGTGACATTTTTTTTCTGTTTGACAAGGACCCTTCTGTTCATCTTTGTATTACATATTAATTTATATAATATTAATGATGAAGTATCCAAATCCATTAGTTTCAAGACTCTCTAAAGGCTTACTAATCATCTGTATTGTTGCAATGAGTATTGCTTGGGTCTCGGGTCCACATACTAGAAGCAGTAGTGACAAACTGTTACTGGATGCATTACTAGGAAGAAATTATGGGAGGCATGAGACCAGCGGCAACCGTCCGAATAGATAAAGGAATTTCACTGATATTGGCAAGCAGTTTATTATTAGTAGTATTCCTAAATAGTGATTTATTTCATAATAGTTTACCATTAATAGAATTCCTAACTAGGAGTTTATTTCCAGAATAGTTTACTACAACGAACAGTATTCCTAAACTTGAAGCTCATTTCAAGGAGTATAAGTTTCACATAGCTCTATTATGAGTGGCAGAATTGAGTAATAAACCTAGGCAGAATTTTTTTTTTGGTTAAAGAAGTTTTAATATTCTCTCCACCTAACGGGTCTAATGTTCAAACTCCATTAAATGAGTTCAAATCACCATTAAGCATAGGTCCTTCACGAGGCAGAAGCCACATTAAGGAAAAAGTTTTATTTGAAGAACCTGATTTCCAAGTTCATTGCCAATTGACAAGATCCATAACCACTGAACATAAAACAAACTTAAGGCAAAGTGGACTTCAATAAATTTAATTCTTTAAGTGAATTTCCTCAAAGATCATGGGAGCAATTTCATAGAGATAGATTGGACATTAATAAACATTTCCATTTTTGAGCTGCCATCCTTGTTAATTATTTTCCAGAAGTACCAGTCAGAAAGCCTATGTGTTTGCTAAGAAGGTCGCACTCTAGGAACAACCAACCTTTTGTACCACCTATTAGTGATGAGATGCAACTATGCCTAGGGCATGGAAAAAAGTTTAACTGATATATAAATTTAGGCCTCCAGTGGTGCTGTACAAATGAATGGATGGGATTTGTTGATAATAGGCCATCAAATCTATGAGAGTTGTGCTTAGTTTTACCCATTGAAAATTTATTTAGAACCACAGAAAATTGATACAGGTGATTTGACTACAGTTCTATTTAACAAGTAACTTGATAGACTAAAATTGGTAATTTCCGAAGTGTTCGAAATAATTATGATTTCAAGAAAATTTGAGGGCTTTTTAGATTGGTTGGAAAGTTGAAGTGCCTTACAGTGACTTATCCCGATTGCCCATTGCGTCATCACATTGAGCCACTTCATGTCTTCTCCATTGACAACTGATTAACGCCTTTAGGACAGATATTTAGATCATCTCAGGGGAGCTGAATATTGTGATACATGAGAAAGCAGTAATGGTTATCCTTCCATGAAGTGTTTCTCAGATGTAGAATGGACAGGTTCTAAACAGAAGTAGATCCACTATAGAGCATTCTGTTATTGTTAAGGGAACTTGGTTCCTTGGAAAAGTAAAAAGCAATTTTATTGTCTATGTCCATTGCAGAATCAGAGTACAGATCACGGCACATTGCACAAGTGAACTTGTGTGGACACATTTAGTACTAAACTCAGATTGGTATCTACAGTTCATTGCCTATGAAGTTATAATGTGACAACCAAGCTGCTAATCATATCACATCTTACCCAGTTTTCTGGGGACAAAACAAATGGGCATGGATTATCCTTTTATCAAGAAAATTCAGAAAAAAACATTTCCACTGGCCATGTCAAAACTGGTCCAAGGGCTGATGATATTTCAAACAAGCTGCATATTAACATCTATACTCCAACTTGAGTAGGTTTTGTAAATATATAATATTTTTTCAGAATTATTGTAAATTAGAAAGCGAATATATTTACAAGTGCAGCACATATAAACAAGGACTAAATAACTTGATAGAATCTAGATAACTTCGATTCTAGGGTGTAGATTGACCCTGGACTTGTGGGCGCACAAGCACATTCATCGCTTGTAGTTCAAAAATATACTGAATGATGATATATTGCTTCTCCTTATGACAATAATATCTGACTAAAAAGCTCAGCCTAGCAGTTGAAATCAGACCACAAGAGGTGTGAACTCCTTAAATTGTGTGACATAATCAACAGTAGGATGATGCTCATGGAACCTTGGTTGTTGCAACAACAATAAACAACCGTTAATGCCATTTTAGACGGGGTTGGCAATATGGACTCTGTCTAGAGCTAAATCCACCTTGATATCCAACAAGGAACCTTCACTATTTCGCTTAAAATAGTGCCAGTCCTACAATCCTATTTTCATTATCTCTTTTACTGAAATCATCTAAAATTCTGTAATAATTGCAGATAACAACCAGCCAATTTCAACATCTAGTTGTGTATTTATGTTTTACTCAAAAGTAACTCAACACCCAAATACTAAGTACCAACCTGCCCTGCATCATTCATACACAAAAAATAAACCAAAGATAGTTTGTCTGTGCTGGCTGGAATAAAATCATGAAGCACATCGATGTGTTATCTATTTAAATTCAATTTGGACCACTTCATACACATGCCTAATTCTTTGCAGGTATATTTGCAATATAAAAGGCACAGCAAGCAAACTATTTGATAAACTGCTAATGAACTCACCTTGTGCAATGACTGCAGTAACCCCAATCCTGCACCAGGCCAACTCCCCACCCCCAACATCCCATGCATTTCTTTTTTCCAGAAGCGTGATTATCCCAAGTATGGTCTCTGGACTCTGTGCAGTTAGAGTGCAGTTGTGAGGCAACAAATTGAGATGAATTGGGATGTTCCCACTGCGATACATGGGTCTTTGTATTGTAGTAATATTTATGACCTGTAAATAGAAGAAAAAAGCTGTCAAGTGTAGGAAATTAAGGAACAAAAAATAAATATACCCATTAACTGTTTCTTATGGCATAAATATTTTTGCAACTTCCATAAGTTTATCAAATGCTTGGCCATGCATTTTTAAAAGTCCAATGGATATAGCATCATGAACAGCACCATATAAATTTGCTATTGTGCCAAATCAAAAAGCCCAATAAATCAGAATTTGCACACTGCCAACATAATGCACAAGCAACCTGGCCATAAAGCAAAATAGCAACTCCTTGTACATCTATTTCATTTTCCATTTTGATAAGCACCTGCCCAGGCTTAATAATACTGAAATAAGTTGGCAGGTGGGAAACAAAATGACCACCAATTGGCTTGTTAGTAATTCCAACTTAACATGGAATTATTTCACATGTACAACTAGTCAGTAATAGATCCATCTATGTCATTAATTTTTATGCATAATTTAGTAGGTCACCAATGCACCAAAGAAGGCAGTTGCAGAGCTCTTTTTCCTAGAAAAAATCCTTTTGCATACTGTTAGGCCCCGGTTACAAATGATTACATGTGGCAGAGGGCAAATAGGAAATTCAAGGGGAGTTAGTTATGCCTTGGGTTTGGGATTTCTGTTATAAATAGGGGTTAGGATAGTGTGAGGGAGAAAAGGAAGAATTTGATATTTGATTAGGGGAGAGAAGTGGGGCTCTCGAATTCCTCACTACTTTGTATTTCTTTTTTCTTACAGAATTAATACAATATTCATTGGCCTTCATTTGGCTAGTTCTTCTCTTCTTGTGTCTCTGTGTATTTGCTTTGTGTTTCTTGCTGGTGGCTTGATAATTGCAGGGACCTAACAGTGGTATAAGAGCAAACGATCCTTGCATGGAAACTCAGTATCAGCAGATGGAGCGAAGGGTTGAAGTTTTAGAAGCTAATTTGCAGCAGGTCTTGGCGCGACTAGATCGCCTAGAACGCCTGGATGTGGACGCCATTAACCAATCAATGGTGCGATTACCAGTGATAGAAGAAGGAATCAAGTCCATCCTCCACAAGCTCGGCCTGGATAGAGCAGAGAATGCACCGGTCAAACCAGAACCAATCCAGGCGATCTCGTAATTGGATACAGGCAATGGTATAACCGGTAAACTCAAGGGGGAACAAGATTATAAAGCGAAAACAGGAAACAACTCCAACTCTGTGTTTGTTTGGCCCAAATCGGAGATCCTGCCGCGTCAACAAGAACCAGAACTTCCAGTGTTTGATGGACAAAATCTAGATGGTGGGATATCACGAGTTGCATGTTCTTTCCACTTAAACGGATTTTCCCCGGAGGACAAACTCCGATCAGCTGCCATTTGCCTGGTAAGGGAAGCACTGTCGTGGTACTTCTATGACAACAGCCGTCGGACATTCCATGGGTGGGACGAGTTCAAGAAGCTGATGCTGGAGCGTTTCCGAAACACCCAGGCCAGAAAGCTGAGGGCGCAACTTCTGATTCTCCGGCCGCCATCTCCGGTGGAAGAGCACAGGAAACCATTCGAACTATTCTCTTCATTTTTCCCCGACCTTCAAGAAGCGGTAATGGAGCATAAAATTAACAATGGGCTACAAGAGGATCTTAAGCTTGATCTGAAATCTTGGGAGTCCAATGGATTGGGCCGAATTATGCAAGTGGCCCAAATGGTAGACAATACAAATGCAGCTGCCAAACTCAGGCCAGCTTCCGCCCCAATCAGCCTCAATATCAGATCTCACTCGTTCATAGGTACGCCTCTGGTTTTCGAATCTCTCACCCCAAATCCCGCTTCTAAGCTCATCATCTTCTCTCCAAAGGCGTTATCGCCAACCTCTTCTTCTTTTACCACTCTTTATGCCCACAATACTGTTCCGATGTCCCACACGCCCCAAAATTTCCGGCGGCTTACTGAGGCTGAGATGCAGTTAAAAAGGGAGGGAAGACTTTGCTTCCATTGTGATGGGGAATTTGGATCTGGCCCCAGATGTCCAACTAAAGAGTTGCCGGTTTTGGGGGTGGATGAACCCGAGTTAGGCGGAGGCAATGAACCAATAGAGGTTGGGACAGATCTAGACAATTTGGAATTGTCCCAGTCCTTTTCGGTTAGACTCACAGCCCCCTAAACTTTAAAGCTCCAGGGTGTTATCCAAAATCGGGAGGTGGTTGTCCTAATAGAGTTGGGAGCATCGCATATATCCATCTCTTCGAAATTGGTTCCTGAACTCAGCTTACCGGTTTCCCCAACTCAGCAATTGGGAGTGACACTAGGCACGGGAAAGCAATTTAATTCCATGGGGCTGTGCAGGCAGGTTTACCTCCAACTCCTTGAAGTCATTGCTAATTTCTTTTCCCTCCAACTGGGCACTACTCATTTGATACTTGAACACCAATGGTTACTCTCAATCGAGGTATCATACATGAATTGGGCAGAGATGTTAATGAAATTTGTGGGGGGCACAAAGAGAGCGACATTGACAGGGGATCCTGCCCTCTGTAGACAGCAGATATCGCTGCATGCAACGAAGTGGCCAGCCAAGCAAGAAGGCAATTATATATCGCTAGAAGGTTGTAGTCTTGACCTGACCCTTATTGCTGTGGAGGGAGCACTTGCAGAAGTGGTTAGCATGCGCACCACCCCGTTACTGGCCCAGTTCCAAGATGAATTTCCTTTGCCAATAGGACTTCCACCAGAATTCAAGCAGGTTCACGCCCTCGCCTCTCAGTTCTCCGATTTCAACCTTGAGGACAGGGTTGATTTTTGAGGAGCGGGTAATGTTAGGCCCCGGTTACAAATGATTACATGTGGTAGAGGGCAAATAGGGAATTCAAGGGGAGTTAGTTATGCCTTGAGTTTGGGATTTCTGTTATAAATAGGGGTAGGATAGTGTGAGGGAGAAGAGGAAGAATTTGGTATTTGATTAGGAGAGAGAAGTGGGGCTCTCGAATTCCTCACTACTTTGTATTTCTTTTTTCTTACAGAATTAATACAATATTCATTGGCCTTCATTTGGCTAGTTCTTCTCTTCTTGTGTCTCTTTGTATTTGCTTTGTGTTTCTTGCTGGTGGCTTGATAATTGCAGGGACCTAACACAATCCATACATGCTGCAAAGAAGATTGTATGGTGAAAATGGATGAAGATGCCCAATATGAAAACTATAAACCATCCAAACTCTTGAAAATCCATGCAGTTGCATTGCACAAATATCTTATAAAAAGTATCGGGGAGCGGGGAAATACAGTGACAAAAATTGGAAGACAGTAGGCTATACATAAATGCAAAGGTTTTTTGTATTCTTTACAGGCAAGCATCTATATAATAGGTTAAAGAAAGGCATACCAGTTTGAATCCTTCGTCAGAATGTAAAAATCCCATATCTTTGATGTTCAAACAATCATTTTGTTGTAATATGACAGATATCCGTAAGATGATGCAAAGAATTCTGAATATCTTCTTTTTCTGAAAGCAATGCAGAAAGAAAGGTTAAAAGGAGCATTATCTGCTTTCACCACTGAAAAGAGTGGAAGAAGTTTGTAAGAACACGGAGTGTAAGATACCTCTTCAGAAATCTCATGCAAAGTGTAATGATCAGACTTTGGGAATTTCTTCCTGTGATGCCTTGTAAGTAATGCTATTAACTGCAAAATTACTCACATTTATTATCATAGAAAGCATCATCAACATGATAGTCTTATGTGCCCATGGCATACCTTGACCTCTTCGCTGCTATATCCATGAAGACAATCACCATTCTGCATATTAGACCTAGCTTGTGAGGAACAAAGACCAAATAATAAACTAAAGTCCAGAAGATCCAAGATATACAGAACATTTTAGTTCATAAAATTTTCTCCACAATCACAAAAATCGAACTATTTCCTACTTCAATTGCAATACGTAGCCTGGATATATTGAATTCAAAAAAAATAAAATATATATCTTGGATATATTGAATTCAAAAAAAACAAAAAAATTAACTATATCCTACTTTTTTAGTGACCCTAGGCTGTACATGTAGAGTGCATGCATATTGTAGTGAACATTTAAGCATTTGCTCGTGTTCCTGAAAAGAAAAAAGAGAACATACCATAATAATTTGATAAGTCTTCTTATGGTAACCCTTTTTACCAGTGCATAGCCCTATATTGTGAAGCAAACAAGCGGCTTCAAGACATTCCAAATCCTTTTCATCCAAGAGATTAGATTGACCATCGGCGACCTCCATCCACTTTTTCAGGCCCATGAAAATCTCCTGCCATAATCATCAGGTCATTAATGTGTTTATCTGCTAGCTCTAAGGAATACCTAACCACAAATTTTCTCTTTTTATATATAGTATATATAGGTATATATTGTGCAATTAGTGTCACCATTATGATGCACAAGCTTATCCTTGTTCTGGCAGATGCAAAAAAAGGAACTTCCAGTGTTCTTCCACCAAAAAAGGGCCTTATTTCATGTACCAACTTTTCTAGAAATAACAAGTATAATAAAATGCCCTAGTGCTGTCTTCTATCCTTCAATGTAAAATATAATAATGGACATGTGAAACAGCAATCGAAGCATCACGTTTTGCTATATCCACAACAAATAACTATCGCCATTATATAAAAAATTTAAAAACAGAGAGAGAAATTTGGGGTTACACTGGCAATGCTAGCACATTGTGCTGCAGATTTAATTCGCCTCTTGTCATCAAACCTCATTGCAAGCCTTCTAACGGAATGCCACCTTGCATTGGCATTCAAATCACAACCCTCAAACACTTCAGTTTCAGCAATGACACCCTCACCTAATGCATACCCAGAAACCTCCATTTCTTCAATCTTAAGCATCTCAAATATCTCCTCCAACAACACTGCACCAGCAACAATAAACTCTGATCTTCTCTTGAAAAACTCATCTCTCCTACTCCTCTCTCCCTCTCCATCCTTACACAACTTCTCAACTACACACCACAATTCTGCTTTACTAAACTTCCACTCCTTCTTACAATCCCTGAGCAAAACTTCATTATCACCAATCAAATCATGCTCATAACCAAAAAACACAGCTTTCTCAATAGCCCTAATGGTTCCCGACGTTCCAATAACTACCTCAAAACCACACTCCCTAACTTTCTCAACCAACCCAGATTGCCTTATGACATGCCTAACAAAATTTCTAATTTCTGAAGCCTGAAAGTTATTTGCAAATTTTTGGGTCAAGCCTACATGCCCTAGCTTCAAAGAGGCCACAAAAATAACTTTTCCTCTCTCCCCAATGGCAAACTCAGTAGACCCACCTCCAATGTCCACAACTAACACTCTTTTCTCAAAAACCGGTAAAAATTGAAGTACAACCAGATAAACATGCCTTGCCTCCTCTTCACCGGACAAAACAACAACATCTAATCCGGTAGTTTCATGAATTGCCTTACGGAGCTCAATTGCATTATCTGCCTCGCGCATTGCCGCAGTGGCGACACAGCGGGTCCGATGGGGGGAGACGTTGTTGGATTTGAGAATTTGGAGGAATTCTTGGAGGCATTGAAGAGCGCGTCGATGAGACTCAGTAGAGATAGAAGTAGAAGAGTCGCGGCCGAGTTGTACAGGGCTCTTATGGCGATCGATTGTGAGGAATTTGCCTGATGGTTCTGCTTGGATTATTAGCATTTTAAAAGAGTTAGTGCCCATGTCTATTGACGCAAAAAGATTGATAGATGAAGTCATGGGTTCTGTCAATCGAGGAGAAAGGGAGTTTCTTTGATCAGCTGGGAATGGAAGAAAGACGAGGAACCCTCAATCGAATTCCTGTTAATTGTTTAAAAAGTCGTTATAGATACTATATTAGTATTTATGATCAAATTATTCTATCAATCCAAAACTTATCTATCAATAATAATAATAAATGTAATAATAATAATAATGGCTTAAGTAATAATTAATTAATTGGCAATCATAATTAATTAATGTATCAATTAAGTATAATATTCTTTACAATAATGATTAGTAAATTTAAGTGTATCAATTGGAATATCATTAATGTCATACTTATCCTAAGGTTGAAATACAGTTGAAATTAGTTTACTGAGTGGGAAACTTGTAAGCATAGAAAGTTTTTCTTTAAATACATGAAAAATTAAGGACAATATAAATACTGTAATTGACAAATTAAAATTCATCTCGATGTCAATTCATGCCAACCAGCAATATATTGATTATTGAGCTTTTAGTATTTGTAAGTCCAAAATAAGAATAACAATGATATCTTATTTTATTATTAAAACTGAAAAGAGTACTAAAGAAACAAGAAAACTGCAGTTCCAAAGTTAGAGGAATTTTCATGATAAATTCTCGGAAAGGACATGCTGGATTCTCGGAATTTTCATAGGAAAAGGCAAGCGTTGAAAACTGAAGAGAGCACAACAATCTGTTTTTACCCTCGGATCGCTTGACTCAACCATAAGACTTGGACTGCAACCACCATCAAAGAAAAGTAACTTTTTTTAATATTATCACCAGGGCTGCTAGTCGAAAAATTGAATCAAATTGATTAATTTTATCTATTTAATTTGATTTTTTAGTTTTTTGGTTCAATTTCGGTTTGATATTTTATTTTTAGCATGTTTGATTAATTTGGTTCTTTTTGGTTTTGAATGGAAAAATCGCATACAAATTGAACCGATCAAATATATTAATAAAATTATGTCGTTTTATATTCTCTTTAAAACTACACCGATTTTTATCTGCATAACCTATCGAGTATCACTTTTTCAGTTTTAATTTTTTATATTTTTAATTAATTATTTTTAAATTTCAATTATATGGTTAATCAAACCGAATTGATCGAAAATTTCAATTCAGTTTGAGTTCGGATATCTTATAACTTTGATATTCGGTTGGCTAAAATTCTGATATTTAATTTTATCGATTCGGTTCGGTTATTGAACCAAACCGGCCATGGCGAGGAATCATGTGCTTGGCACGTGGCAGACACTGACAGCGACAAACTATGCTTAGTACAAGCTTACATCTTTATGCCATATACTATTCCACAGCTCTCATTGTTCGAGTTTAATGAACAAACATTTACCTGACCGAGGTTTAATTTTCCATGCTGTGCTTTGTAAATCAGACTAATAATAAGTTATTGAATGTGTAAACTAATAATTAATTTATGTATATGGTAATGAATTATCGCAGTAGTTCGTGAATGGAGCTTAGTTAAGTACTCAATTTAGCAGTAAAGAATTCGAAATTTGAATTCTAATCTATAGATTAGACATCAGATTACTTAAATATCAGTTCCCAGAATTCAAAATTCTCACTTTTGCTGCAATATAAGAGAACTTTATGCTCATTTGAATGTAAGTTGAATTCAATTCAAGATACAAATTGAAATTCAAATTACATTCTTGTCAATAATTTTATGGGTTTATCTCTCTCTGGGTCTCCTTCAATGCCGTCGCTTTTAAAAACAAAACGCGGTTACCAAGAAATTTTGTCTGCAACTTCCAACAACCTTCTTTCTCCATCAACTCAGCTACGCGTTCTCACTCTCTCTAAAATCACATAACCCCTTTTTCTTAAATATTATTATTATTATTTTGTTATTACCCATTTGATATTTGTACTGCTCTGTACCTTTCAATCATTACGCGGATAGTTCGTTACGTAGAATTTCGAGCTTTCAATTCAACTTCTTTTTCTATTATAATTTGGGGTTGGCGTTTTCTATATTCTCTCCATTGATAGAATCGAGTATCTAATTTTGTTCATTTGTTTCTTGTTTATTTTTCATTTTCAAATCAATAGAATAAGAATACAATTCTTGACTTTTCGGAGCTTTTTTTTTTTTTTTTTGCGCGTAGATTCTGAGAGCTCTACTGAAACTTCTATGTTGCTTCTTCTCCTACCTAGTTTTATTAGTCAACTGATTTGGGGTATTTATAACCGTAGATGCTTGTCCTGTGTTGATTAGATTTGTGCTTTATATCAGAACTTGAGTTTGGGATTTCATTTTCAACTGCATTGTGGTCTTGTTTGTGTGTTGTAATGAGGACAAAGAGACCTTTTAATTGTGATGATGAGGGTAGTCAGACTGGAGATTCAGCTCAAGACCCAAAACGTTTTAAGAAGTATGAGCTCGTTAGGATTAAGTGTTAATGGAGTTCTTGATTTTGATACGGTTTCTTTAACTGTTCTTTTGGAAGTTGTTAATGGGTTTTTCTTTTTCTTTCTTTTGCAGTGCTATTAGAGATGTGCTTGGGCTGCTTTCTGTGCAGGATATGGCGGCAAAGATGGAACCTTTTCTTCGTCAAGTGGTAGGATATGTGACTCTATTCAAATTTATTCTGTTTAACTTGCATTTATGGCAACTTTATTGTGTCTAAAGCCAGGAAACTAGGTCCAAAGTTCAGCAGCAACTTTAAGTTTTGTGTTTTTTTCGAAGTCTAATAGTTTAGCACTTTTAGCTTAGTAGCCTTTCTTCTTTTCTCTCTAGTTATTTATGGGACTAATTCATTTATTTATCTTTGAGCACATGGCAGGAGCTTTAATCTGTGACTTGAAATGGCTCAAATTTGTTTCTCAATATCTAATTTTAGTTATTCTGCTTCATCTTTTGGTTAGGTGAGAGATGAAGTTCAACAGGCTGTTCGCCGCGTTCTTCAATCCTCCTCCAGGTTAGATCCTATGTCAATAATGTTTAGTTATCTTTCACAGAGATTCTTTTCTCTAATAACTTGAGCATGACTTGTTATAGCAGTTGATTAGATTTTGATATGATTAAGCACTGTGATATCTGATTCATCCCTATGATATAATTTCTAATTATCATTCAAATTTATAATTTGAGTTACTTAAAAATTGCATCTATTCCATAGCCTGATATTCATTTTCATACACTTTGCTTTCAGACCCTTGTTCAATCAGACTGAGATTTCTGGAGGAAGAGGCTTCCTTTTGAAGTTTGTTAACAAACCACCCTCTACCATTTTCACTGGGAGCAGAATGGAAGCTCCCATCAGAATTGAATTGGTGGATGCTAATAGCAAGACTATTGTTAGTTCCGGCGCTCTGTCTTCTATGAAGATTGAGATTCTTGTTCTTGATGGTGATTTCTGTTCTGATGACCGAGAAGATTGGAGTGAGAATGAATTCAATGCTAGCGTTATCCGTGAAAGAGAGGGTAGAAGGCCACTGGTGACTGGAGGAGATCTCAATGTTACATTAAGGAATGGCTCCGTTCAGATAAGTGATGTAGTTTTCACTGATAATTCTAGTTGGCAACGAAGTAGAAAATTTCGGTTGGGAGCTAGACCTGCATCAAGAACTTGTTGCGAAGCAAGGATTAGAGAAGCAAGCAGTGATGCTTTCATCGTCAAGGATCATCGTGGAGAATGTAAGTTCAAAACATCATTGCATATATATTATTTGATCTTTTGGTGGGTTATTAGCTCGTTTACAAAATGTTTAACTAAAAGCCTGACTCAGCTGGTTTGTTAATTCAGTGTATAAGAAACATTATCCTCCACAATTGGACGATGAGGTATGGCGTTTGAAGAAAATAGCAAAAGATGGAACATACCACAAGAAGTTAGCCGATTTGAAAATTAACACTGTGAGGGATTTTCTGCGGTGTCACTCGATGAGTCCCTTGAACCTACGGAAGGTAAGATAATTTCCTTTTATTGCAGTGTTCTTTAGTATTTTTCATCAGTTAAAATAAATATTAATGAATTCATCAAAACCAATAACTTGCGGAACTGCAGGTTCTTGGAGGTGGAATATCAAACAAGCTATGGGATACGATCATAGATCATGCAAATAAGTGTGTTTTGGATGATAATTTATACATTTACTATGCAGCTGGACAGAGTGTTGCTCTTCTTTTCAATTCTGTTTACAAAGTCGTAGGAGTGACATTTGATGGCCAGAACTATGAATCATTGGATAAACTACCTCCTCCTCATAAGGTAAGCACTTAAAATCATAGTTCATGTTCATGCTGATCCATTTTAAAATCCTTAGTAATGGATCCGAAATTCTAATTAGTCTGATGTTCGACTTTTGCATCCAAATTACAGGCCATGGTGGAAACCTTAAAGAGAGAAGCTTATATGAATGTGAATGCTTTCGTCCCAACTGATGCTCGTACAATCCCTGGACCACCAAGGCCCTTGATATGTCCACAGACTGAGTCATTTCACGGTCAAAATCTGAGTCTGCAGCAACTTGAATTCCCAGTTGTACAGCAAGGTAATCGATCCCATATTTCTAAGTGTGAAATAAATTAGTTTCTAATCAGTTTGTATGCTTTGATTTAGCTTCAAATAGCCAAGTTCTTTGTGTAGTTAATACTTTCAGAACTGTAGTTCTCAATTCTCTGCAACCAATATAATTTTGCAGATCCATCAGAAATGCTGCTGAACTTCAACAGCTTAGAGAGCGGCAATCAGTTAGAAGTTTCTGTAGCACAGAATCATCCAATGCAAGTGTTTCCAGAAATGCTTCGAAACAGTTTCAAATTCAGGGACATCATTTCCCTTCCTTGTTCCGGAGAAAACAACTGGTCTACAAGCGCTTCACTGTGGCCAGCAGTCACAAGCAGTCCACTAATGCCCGAAGAAATATCTCGGGCTCAAACATCATCCTGGGGGCAAGGAAATGCTTTAATTTTCAGCTCACGCGATGAAGATCTAGGTATCATTTCTTCTCACCCAAGTTTCAGTGGACATATGTCGAGAATTCGAACACCCAAAGAAGGGTGGTGCAAGCTACGAGCTGCAATCAATCTGAGTTCCATTAGGCGGAGCATTGCGAAAAAAAATGTGGCAAAGCTTTACTGTGTAGATTACTATACTTGTTAGGAATCAGAGCATCTCATGGTTTAGGAGAAAAGCAGTCCTAGATACATGAGAGATAGGTAGTTTCACATCTTTTGCTTTAGCTTCTTTTAACAAAGTGCAGAAGAGGATCCTTTGTTTGTTTAGCTAAGGTTTATTTCCTGTAATTTGCTCCATTTTTTTCCCCTTGAGAAGTGCTTTAGCTTCTTTTTACAAAGTGCAGAAGAGGATCCTTTGATTGTTTAGCTAAGTTTTATTTCTTGTAATTCTCTCTCTGTTTTTTCCCCTTGAGAAGTGCAACAGAGGGATTTATGTAAAGATTTTCTACAAGTTCAACAAGAATTCATTTAATCCAAATAGCATAATATTTATTGTTATTAAGGCTATATTTGGTAAAAAGTAAATAAATGTAATGTATTAGATAATGCAATGGATTAAAAGATGTAATATAATACAATATAACTGTAATTGCATTACTATATTTGATAATATTAATAATATAATATAATAACAAATACATTCTCATATTTGGTTGCATTATATACATGTCTTGGAATGTAATAATATTTATAATTATTAATTAATTTTTTATATAATTATTTTATTTTTTAATTATTTATACACTTATAAATTTATTATATTTTAAAAATGTAAAAATTCGAACTTAATAAAACATAATGTTAAAAAAATTATATTAAAAATACAACCTCATAAAAATACAATACTACTAAATTGTAGATATTTTCTACAAATAAATTGTACTGATTCATATTAAGTTTTAAATCTGATATTCAAAACAAAGTTTACATAGCAATAATAACTATAAAATATCAAATCTTCCACAACATTAAAATGTCCAAATTTGAAATCTCGTTCAGCTTTAAATCTTCTAGTATTATATAACTCAAGAAAAGTTTCAACTAATTTCGTCTCTTTATCAAATGTTCATATCTTTTTATTTGTTCCTGGTTTTTTTGGCTTAGTAGAACTTGACATCCCAGCAACACAAAATAGCATAATTAGATGTATTATGATCAAATATTAATAGAACCTGCCAGTGCTTATGATGGATAGTATCAACTGCTGCAATGTAACTTAGCAATTACAAATTACACATAGATACTGAGAACCAAACTTTCTTTGTCAATAAGAACATAAAATCCAAATATTATTTTCTACTCCAAATTCAAGTTCCAAAACCACATACTCCATGTAGATGTGGCTGTTCATAGAAACAAATGAAACAATACAAGCAACTAATATCAACTCTGGTTCGATTTGAGTTTTGTTACTCACCTATCACCAACTGATGTTCCTTTTATAAATACCAACAAAATAAAAAGCAACAAAGAAAACCAACCAAATTATTCTGCATAGCCACTAATCCATAAATTAACTAACTTCTCCTTCAACTTAATTTCTTAGACATGACAAATAAGCTCTGAGGAAGTTGTCCTAAAAAAGTTATAATATGTTGTGTTAATTAAGAGATGAGATTAGAGTAGCATGCATGCAACTCATCTATACTTTTCATTTTCAGAACAAATACGTTTCTATTCGCTATTGACTGATAATATATATATATATATTGACTCATCCCATGTGGACGCAGCAGATGATTTCAAGGCATCTTATGATAATTCACATCTGTCTAATAACCACCTCCGTTTCACATTTGTCTAATAACCATATGATAATTCCTCCATGCATTGATTTTTAGAACTAATTTTCCTTCATATATGTTATAAAAGTAGATTAAATAAATGCATCAATTTCTCACCTCCATATGTGGAATTCTTTTCTATTTGATTAAACCTCTTATTTGTCAGAAATTGAATATAAAAGTTAAGTGAAATGCTGTTAGCATAGTGTAGATTCTATTTATCTTATCTTCATAACAAGCATTTCCATTACTTCACTAATAGTAGATTCTTCTCATTGGTTCTTATCAAATTCCACTGGCTGGACAAGGCAAGCTGCAACTGAGGATCAGAATACTTCCCAATATAATGCTCGTGATGGATATCTATCAAAAAAACATTTTGTTTTGCTCAGTTACCAAATGCTTTTAAGCTAACAAGCTCCATGTTTACCAAGCAAGAATTGAAAAGCACATCTTATAATGGTATTTTTAGTTTACCATCTATGACCCTAACTAACAGAGGGGGAAAAGTAAAATATAATAGCAAGTTTTTAATTGGTAAATCCTACCCATCGGAGTCTACTAACCTAAGTCTTAACATAACCCCATTTCCGGAATCATAAATTCATCTTTTCTCAATTCATCTATCTCAAGATGACTTTCTTCCTAGAAGCTGTCTAACACCAGTGGATAGCCACAGAATTCTCTTCATCATAAAATTAAAGAATTACCTACCAATTTGCTATTGGTTCTCTGCTAAGATGTTCCATTATCTCCATGCTTATCTTACTCTCACTTGGTGCCCAACGAATAAGGAAGAGCAGCCTAAAGGTTACTCATCACTCTGCTGCCTAAAGGTTACACAACATTTCTATAATATTAAAGCTAATTCTGCTGGCATACGTAAATAATCTACTGTGGTCTCACCTGATTATATTAGTTTGAACATTTTTTTGCTCTTCTTATGACTTGAATTCTGAAAAATTCATCACGCAGAACATCACCAGCTATCTACTTAACATGTTCATGAGTGAATTCAGCATATCTTTTTTCCTGCTCTAGTTAGAACTGTAGTTCTGCTGTGGATTGAAGCAATTTGAACATAGATCCTCTCTTTGAATATGGAAATAAAGATAAAACTTGCAGCAAGGTTAAAGAAGTGGGAAGCAGCAGACCATCAGTATCAGGAAAAGATGATAAAGAACTTGAGAGAGGCAAAACCATTTCTCAACTTCCCTCCAACCATTGTGAAATCATAGCAGCCAAACGAAAACGAAGAGCACAAAAAATACCATAAAACCACAGTTTGCCCAGAAAAACAGAGCATCAAAGCAAAGCAAGAGATGGGGCGAGAACAACCCTCAGAAATATAATTAAACCAGAGAATAAGAATGGAGAAACATCAAATCCTAATTCAAAGCTTTCATTTAAGAATTAATGGTTGAATTAGAGAATCTAAAAATAAAAATCAAAAAACATCTACAACCAAGAGATGAATGAACTCAAGTAAAATGGAAAAAAAAATATAGAATGAAGAAAAGAATCAACGACGCACCTGGAACCAAAGAACGGCAGGTGGTGGCGACCAGCGGAGGATGGCGTGGACAGGCGTAGGACGGTGTCGACAGGGGTAGAGGCGCGGCAGCAGAGGCGAAGGGGAAAACAGTGAGAGACGGCACACTGATGAAGAGAAATAAGAAAATACGTATTGTAACTGTAATGTAATAAAAAATACCTGTAAAATTTAAGAATTAGGCAATACATCCATAAATGTATTCAAAATTACCCTTGTATTTACCATTACATTACAATATAAAATATTTACATTAACAAACAGAAGATTATTTACAAATTATATTACATCCCAACCTACCAAACCTAGCCTAAGTTTCATGGGATATGATTTTAACCCTTCAGTTCAGCAGAAGCTCGTAGATTGAAACTGTGATTGATTCGGCCACAAGCCGGGCTTGGGCTTGCTTGTAATGTTCAAGCCCACTCAAATATGGAATCATACATGCACCTGAACTTGGATGATTAGTCTTTTTAAGAAACTAAAATCTTGCACTTTAATTAGTGTACAATGGGTTTTGGTTTACTTCTTTTGGTTTACCTACTAGATTTCATGTCTTAGAAAATTCTCAAGTAGCAGAAGTTTCTCCACCACAAAAATAAAATACAGAGATCCAAATCCGTCGCACCGTGTATCTGAACAAGCCTGAGATTGCAGTATTTATTGTTCGATCTATAGCTGCAAGTTGTTGTTATAGCGGCAGAGGAAACTGAAAATGAGGTTTTTATGTCTATGAATTTGCTAGAGAAAAAAAATTGAACATTTTTAAATAATATCAGCTAAAAATGTATTTACCATATAAGAAAATATATGGATGAAATTTCGTAAAAACAGTATAGCATTCTTAAAATTTAAAATTTAAAAAAGGTAATCCACGTAATTTTTTCAAAAAGAAAAAAGAATTACCTAAATAGATCGGATCTAATTTTATTCCGGTTCGATTTTAATGAAATACTGCACAGCCCCTAACTGGGTTGATTCGGGTTTTTAGGGATTCAAGTGAGCCCATGTGGGTTGAGTTTGGGCTCCAGGTTGGAGAAAGAAAATCATAATTATCATTTCCTTTCTACGAGCTAATGATTAGGGTGTATTGTTTAAAAACCTTTAAACACTAATTAACTATTAATTGATTGGACTTCTATTATCGTTACCGGTACAAGTAAGAACTAAATGAATTTCATCCAATTATTTACTCTTTCCGCATTTTAAAATATAATTTTCTATATTTAAAAATTTTATTTAATTTTAATTAAAAGCAGAGACTGATAAAAAAATAATATTTAATAAAATATATAATTAATATGAATATACATGTAACTTTATTACATAAATTTTGAAAAAAATATATTTAAATTGAGATAAAATAAAATTAAAAAAAAAATCTTTTAAAGTGAGATGGAGAGAATATTGTATAAGAAATCAAATGGTTATGACTTATGACATTTGAACAAAGCAAACCATCCAATGTGCATTATATCCAATATGCATTATCTCATTTAAATAAATAAATAGGTTTAAGATTCCATTACCATATGTAGAAAAAGTAATGATAATTAATTTGCCTAATGCAGTAATTTAATTAATTAATCAGACGGAGGTCCTGATCAGGAACTATATTATCTTAAAGCTTTTTTGTCACGAATTATTTAAGTGATTAGATTGATTAATCCTAATCAAAATTAAATATTCCCAGGCTTCATATAATAAAACGGACCAATCAGAAACTTGCACCAACAGCCCATTAGCATAGTTATTAAAATCGGATCGGACTGGCCAGTTTAACCGCGAACCAACAGGCCAGCTGGTTGATTCAATGACTGAAAATTATATTGGTAAAAAATCAGATTGAAATGAAAAAATCGAATTGAACCGAAAACCGAACAAAACCGATTTTTTTGCTAAAAAGTATAAAAAATTATTTTTTTTATATTTTCACCCATCCATCCATCCACCCACACACACACACACACACACACACACACACACACACACACACATATATATATATATATATATATATATATATATATATATATATATATTAATATTTTAAATTTTAAGTATATCACTTAATAATTTAATATACTTATTATATTTTTTATTCATTGTAATCAAATATATATATATATATATTAAATTTTTATTATTTATTTATTTAAAAAAAATATTGTTTTAAATTTTAAATATGTCACTTAATAATTTAATATACTTATTATCTATTTGAATTATTGTAATTAAATTTTAATGTTTATCTCTATATTAAAAGAATACTTATTATCTATTTGAATTTTAAAATATCTCTATATTTTAATTTAATATATATTAAAAAATATACTTATTATCTATTTGAATTTTAAAATATATATACATATATTAAATTTTTATTATTTATTTATTTGAAAAATTAGAATTTTAAAATTTACAAATGTCACTTAATAATTTAGTATATTTATTATCTATTTGAATTTATTGTAATTAAATATATTTATACTCATATATGCAAGGTTAATATTTTTTGTATTTACTTCATTAATACTCCATCTAAATATAAAATTATTTTCATGATATAATTGTATTTTTATGTTTTTAATATATGATATTCAAAAATTCATAATTAATTACTTGTAATAATAAAATTAAAATTATATTTTATAACTTATTATTAAAATATTTGTGATATATATTTAATATTTAATAAATATTTTTTTAATTTTTATACAATAATATTAAAAAATTATAATAATTATAATATTTTAAAAATAAAAAAATTCGATTAAAGTGATTGAACCACAAACCATAATTTTATTAATTTTTTATCTGATCCTATTTTCTTAACATTGTCAATTAGAGCTTTAAATAATTTTATAGTAAGAACATTGCTCCAGGGTAAAAGTAGAAATAAATGGAGCAAGATAAATGGCAGAAGCTGTAATTAACTAAAACTCGAGTGCTAATTGTTCAAAATGCCAAGAAAATATCTTGGAACTCTTTAGGCCGAAATCTCTCGAAGGTTCTTCCCAGATATAAACATAGCCCCTCAAAAAAGACGCTCATTAGATTTTTTATTTTCTCTCTCTAATTCTCTTTTCGCCCCCCTAAAACTCTTCTTCTCTGACAAAATTTCTACATACATCAAGACAAGCAAAGCAAGAAAATTCAGAGAAGCAGAGCTGATATGTGTATCTCTGGGCACACGGAGTCGGTTTTCTTTGACAGAGGTTTTTAAATTTCTCTTCATCTTTGAAGATTGGGGTTTTGTTTTGAATTGAATATGGATCGGGAAGGAGGTTCCAATGGCGGTTCTTCTTACTACGCCGTTCTGGGGATTCGCCGGGACTCCTCCTTCTCTGATATACGCACTGCTTATCGCAAGCTCGCCATGGTAATTGCATTCTCTTTTGTTTGATTTAACCCCTAACCAAATTATGGTTTTTAATTAGTTAGTTTCCTGATTTTCTTTTGTTTCAATTGAAGAAATGGCACCCAGACAAGTGGGCTAAGCATCCGGGCACGGCCGGCGAGGCAAAACGTCGGTTTCAGCAAATCCAAGAAGCTTACTCCGGTAACTATCTTTTCATTGTTTTATTGTAACTACTCCTTTTCAAGAAAATATCTCAACGCCGATCTTTTCTCGTTAAATGCACGCTAACTTTCCGTTTGATTTTTTAACAGTTCTGTCTGACCAAGCTAAGAGGTCAATGTACGATGCGGGGCTTTATGACCCGCGAGAGGAGGAAGATGAAGTTCGTATAAATATCTTCTCTTTGATTTTGCCAAGGCTAAATTTCATAGGCCGCTAAAATTGGGATTAAACGGCATCGTTTAGGCGCAAATTGGTGGTGAAATCAGAAATCATGCCTTGGCAATGGCCTTTTTTGATAATTTTATTGCTAATATGTTTATTTTTAATATTTGGTCCCTGAACTTTGTAAATATTACGAAACAGGACTTCTGTGACTTCATGCAAGAAATGATCACAATGATGAACAATGTGAAAGACGAGGTCATAGTTCATTGCCTTTTTTGCCCTTGAATTTTTGTATAGATATTTTTGAGATTTTTTATTTTGTTTTAAATAAATAAAAGAGCATAATATTAATTGACGGTGGGTGGTGTATGATTAGGGAGATAGCGTTGAAGATCTACAAAGGATGTTTGTAGAAATGGTCGGTGGAGATGGCGGGGGATTTGACCTCAACGAAAATCCAATAGGTAGAAAGAGGGCACGTGTCCATGCATCTAAAGGGAACCCAGGGAAACGCAGCACCTCTCGCTGTTGATGCACTGTACTGGATCATTTATTGCAATCAAATCAAAGCCCATTGGATTCGACCCTTTTTCTGTAGGGTTTAACCATAATTTAAATCCTGATTTGGGGATTGGTTATTGGATAGTTACTTTTAGATTTTACTTAGTTTCTTTTTACCTTTCTTTAGTTTCTTTTCACCTTTCTTTTTTCATGTGTCTTTTAACTATTGTTAATTTGTTATAATCTAATTATCTGTGAGCTTCCATGGAAATGTTCGTTTTATTATATTAATTAATTTTATATTTTGGGGGCGTATCGAACGGTGTAGGAAAGAAGTAGAAATGTTGATATACGTAGGCCTTATCATGGTCTTGGTATCATCGAATTTTAAATCCGTTTATTGAAGAATGAGTTTGAACGTTTCATTTAAAATTGTGGATTTAACATGGTACGTTAATTATTTTTATAATTTTATTTGTTAATTACATAATCTAAAGCATTTAAAATTAAAAATGTACACAAAACATAATATTTTATAAATTTATTATTATTATTATAGTGTTTTTATACTTTTGTACAATATGATATGTAATCTCATACATTTTTACTATTTTTTAGTTAAATTTTTCAAAAGGTTAGGGTCAGTTGGAATTCGGTCCGAGGACCTAAGATGAGAAAAATTTTTGCATGTTGCATAATGTAAAAAAGCGTGTCTTGAGTGGTTTGGTGCGGAAGAATAGATGATGGCTCTCGTCGAAATGTGTTGTGTTTGTAGTGTGTCAGTCAGTGGAGCCTTCTGCCTCTGCAAGTTGATATACGAGGAGCTTCCTTTTACGACTCTATTTCGTGTCGTAGTTATTAAATTTTGTGACCGACAATAAAATAATTATAATAAAATAATTTATAATATTAAAATTTTATTTTATTTTGATTAAATTAAAAATAATTTAAAAATTAATTTTTTTATGTTACAAAATAATAATTAAACATATCACGTATGATTATTATGTTATTTTAACACCAATTAACTCTACAAATAAATTTAATTAGTTGTTTGAACTTTTTTATTTTTTATAAACGTTTTTTTATCCTTACGTGATAATATGAAATTTTTTTTATCTGATAATTCAACTTATAAATATTTATCCATTATAATTTTTCAAATAAATAATTTTTTCCCTTTATTCGTCAAAATACATAACTAAAATGTAAGAGATAATGACATATTTTTTCTTTTTTAAATTTAAACGATAAAAAGAATCTAGAAAAAAAAGTTTATTGCATTTTCTAATAAAAAAACATGACTAATCATTTTTTTATATTAAATTTTCTTTCTTTTAATATTCAGTTTATATATGATTTAAAAATTAAAAAATGTTGAACTACTAAAAATTAATCTAATTTTCATCATTCCATTAAAAATATTAAAAATTTTGAATTTTAAAGTGGTTATAATTAGATATCGTGTTAGCCTTACAAGTTATAGCCAAAAAAAAAAAGGAAAGGTGGAAAGAAAAAATATACAATAAAAGCACATGTTAATCAATTTGTTTTATACTTTTTCACATTTTCTAGAATTGTAATTATAAATTACATGACTAACAAAATGTGTGTATATATTGATAACATGGCCTAATCCATAGTTCACCTCAACCTACAAACAAGTCTAGGAGTCTAGCGTGAACTGTCTCTATCTTGCTGAGCTCCGAGTTCGGATAATCCAACTAGTAGAACCGATCAATCATGCATTCCCAAGAGCTAGGTTACCTCAGGTGCTCGAGAAGCTCGGAAAGATCTCAAGATATCGAACTATCAACGAATTTTGTTATTTCTGGTAGTAACTGCCCCTTCTCTGCAAAAATAGGAAAAGTGGGAAAATAAACTGGAAGTAGTGGAATTTCACCCAAGAAGGAAAACCTAGGAATATATAAGGGAAGAAACTAGATATGATTGATCATTTCTTGAACACCAGAAAAAACAGTTCTCTTAAAATCGGAATATTCTCTGACTTAACCATTGAGACTCTCTCATCGAAAATCCTCTTGGTCTTTTCAATTATTTTGTAGGTCGTCCTAATTGTTGGGATCTCACCTGTCATCATTCACACACGTATATATATATATATTGCCAAGAAGAAACATCAACATAAAAAAACAAAATCCATTTTTTTTAATTAGGGTTCAAAGAGGTTGTTGTTGTCACTACTACTATTATTAAAAGTCCCCTCAACTTCTTTATTGAATAGTAAATTGTTGTCTAACATGTGCTGATTATTATTATAAGATAACAAATAATGTTCTAATATAATTACCGGCAAATTAAATTATAGACATAAAATAGTTTAAACGCTAAACAGAGTATGTGTGTAAGCAGGGTGAGGAATTGTTTTTGTTAACTTAAATCCATAATTTAAACGGTTAATAACAGTTAACCAATATATATATATATATATAGTTAAAATTTTTAATATTTTTTAAATATTACAATATATAATTTTTTAAAATATTATTATATTGTATATTTTTAGTAAATAAATATTAAAAATATTTTTTATTATACTTATTTATTCTTTTTTATTACACTCATTTATTCTTTGCATGTGCATAATTAACATTTTATTATTAATTTTCATATTGAATACATTAAATTATTGCAATTAATTATGAAATTTTATTTTTCTTTTAATTTTTTAATAAATACTATTACATTCGATTTATATTTTTATTTTAAAATATTTTAACCATGAAATACATTACTATAATTTATTACAGTTATCTATTAAAATTTTTTAATGATTAATTAATAAATTACTTAAAAAAATGAATTGAAAATTAAAATTAATATAGTATTTAATCAATATTGATTAACTGATTAATAAAATTTTTAAAGAATAGATTATCGTTGATGATGCGACTGTAAAACTGACGGAGAACGTCCCACCGGTTACAAAAGTCGCTTTTTTCCCTCATCCTCAAATTCAGAATGAATGGCAGATCAAGTAATAAATGTTCGATCCATGTCTATTTATCTTCAAAACCCTACCTTTTGAATGTATCCCATCTTTTGCCCCCCTCTCCCTCACCTCAATCAAAACCCTCAAAACCTCCAGTTTCATCTGTAAAAGCAAAATCCTCCCCTCGTACTTTGTTTCTCTCGAATTACTGATCGATCGGCAGTTTCGTTTTTTAAAACTAGTAAAGATGTCGCTGAGGCCAAGCGCTAGAACCGAGGTCCGACGTAATAGGTACAAGGTGGCAGTGGATGCTGAGGAAGGTCGCCGGAGAAGAGAAGATAACATGGTGGAGATCCGAAAGAATCGCCGTGAAGAGAGCCTCCAGAAGAAACGGCGTGAGGGACTTCAAGCCCAGACTATGCCGGCTTCGATTCATTCCACTGCCGTCGAGAAGAAGGCTAGTATTCTAATTCCACGTTCCAATTGCTCGAATTCGTTTTTCGATCTTTTGGCACGGTTTGGAACTGAACAGTTCCAATATTAGCGGTCTAGATTGTTGTTTTGGTTGATTTGTTGAGAATTTTGTTCTAATTAGGGTTTATGATATTTTCGATTAATGCGTAACAGTGGCTAGTTTATGTAGCGGATTTCGCACCTTGAGGAATTTGGTATATTTTTGGTGTTATTTAGGAAGTCGCTCGTTAGTGTATTATACCCTTGACTATTATTTTGGTCTAGTTGTAAAGTTTTGATCACTGAGTAGCTTGTGCTCTGTTAGAAGTGTTCTACTGGATTGTTCTCTAAAGAAATAGAGCGGTCGTCAATCCATTAATTGATTGCTGAGTGTTCTGCGGCTTGCTTGTGATTTTAACTTATTTTTGAGACTCCTAGATGCGAATGTAATAGTTTTTAATCCAATCGCGTCTCCAATTTTGATCATCTTATCTTTGGTTATCGCAGCAGGGCTCCTTTGTTTTCTCACTGTTGGTGAAGTTTTAGGAGGTGTGATGTGGTGGCATCATTTATTCCGTAGTTTAAAGTTTGGGTCTAAATATATATTAATTCAATTCTAGTTTGTGGTGGGACTTACTTCAAGATGTAGGGGGGTTGTTGGAAATTATTTCTTTTAAACTCTCTTTCCACCTCTGGGAGTTAGGTTGGCACTTTTTTTTTTATCAAGTTGATATGTCAGTTTGTTTTAAAAAAAATGTTGATATGTGAGTTCAAAATAAAGGACCAGAGCATTTGTTGGGGCGTAATATCTATGTAGCTATTTGTACTGAATATATTTTTATTTTTCTGGAGATCATTCTGTAGCTTTGAGATCAGTATTGCTTTGTGAAATTTGGTTATTTGTGCCTGCTTTTTTGGGCTTTTGATGGAAGGGAGGAAGTATCCTTGCATTTTGCTTGATAGACTGATTTCCAATTTGCTTACCAGAACTGTTCACCTTTATTGTTTTATTGAACTTAACATATTATTTATTTATCTGGAAACAGTATGAGCTGTTTTAAAATTTAACTTTCTGTTCTAGATCAATTTGAAGTACATCTGCTGAATTATTGTCCATTTTTACTGTCTTATTTCTTGCTCCTTTTGACTTTTGAAATTTTGAATATTTTGATAACTTGGAAAAACTGCATTTTTATGTTCTTAATGGCTTGAATGCAGTTGGAGCATCTACCATCAATGGTGGCTGGTGTATGGTCTGATGATAGTAATTTGCAGCTTGAGGCGACCACACAGTTCAGGAAGCTGCTCTCAATTGGTAATGAAATTTTCCTTATACATATTATGTGTGTTTTGAATATGTTTTGTCTTGGTTCTATCTTCACTGTGCCAATTTTTGTTCATTACCAGAGCGCAGCCCTCCCATTGAGGAAGTTATACAAGCTGGTGTAGTTCCCCGTTTTGTTGAGTTTCTTATAAGGGAGGACTTTCCTCAGCTTCAGGTCATCCAGGCTCCTGTAGCTGTTACTTTTCATTAAGCATACTGTTAACTTGAGAATCTAACTATCTAAAATTTCATGTAGTTTGAAGCAGCTTGGGCTTTGACAAACATTGCTTCTGGGACATCTGAGAATACTAGGGTTGTAATTGACCATGGAGCTGTCCCAATTTTTGTAAAGCTTCTCGGTTCACCAAGTGACGATGTTCGTGAGCAGGTAATAATATAGAAAATGACTTGAATCTGGGGTTTTCTTCTTCTAGGCTTGGCCTTCTTCTTTGTTACACTACAAACTGTTAATGGATTAGTAGTTGTTAGTAGATATGATGTATGATAAGTTTGGCCAACTGTTATTGAATTTGTTATGTATTTTTCAGGCAGTGTGGGCTTTGGGAAATGTCGCTGGTGATTCTCCTAAATGCCGTGATCTTGTCCTGGGCCATGGAGCTTTGCTTCCTCTACTGTCTCAGTTAAATGAGCATGCTAAACTTTCTATGCTAAGAAATGCTACATGGACCCTCTCAAATTTTTGTCGTGGCAAGCCACAACCTCCTTTTGACCAGGTTTTTTTTCTTAAGAAAATTTTTTCTGTGACATTTGTGACATGCAATCTGCAAATGACTATAAATTATGTGAATGGCCATTAGTTTGTTTGACATTCTTGTTCTTTGTTGTACAGAGCATTGTTTTACTTGGCTGAGACCTTTTTCCTCACTTTTATCTTTTTGAACAGGTCAAACCTGCTCTTCCTGCACTCGCACGTCTAATCCATTCTAATGATGAAGAAGTCTTGACTGATGCTTGTTGGGCACTCTCATATCTTTCTGATGGCACCAATGATAAAATTCAAGCTGTTATTGAGGCAGGTGTATGCCCTCGTCTGGTTGAACTTTTAATGTGAGTATGAGATTCATTTAAGCTAGGCAAATTATTTTTTCGTTGTTGGGATTTGATATCTATTGAATGTTGTGAACAAAATTCGGAATGTTCATTTGAATTTTTTAGGCACCCATCCCCATCAGTTCTCATTCCTGCACTTCGCACTGTTGGGAATATTGTCACTGGTGATGATATGCAGACCCAGGTACTGCTCACCATGTAAATGTTTCTTTCTCTCTTTTGCATGCCTGCATGTCATCAAGTCACCATTCCTTGAGTTCTTAATTTGACTTTGTACTTGGCAACGTCTAATGGTAAGTTTCTATATAATCTATTTATCCATGTATTGCAAGTTCACAGCCCCAAACTGGTTATTCACAAATTGTAATTTGGTAGAAAGCTCAATTATTTGTTTTTTTGGTTAAGAAATCTGAGGTGGTGATGTTTCCTGTCAGTTTTTGTATTACTCTTATATTAATAGGTATACTATATAAGAAGTTAGTTTTACGTGGATATGACTATTTGTAGTGAAAGTATGTTTACTTGTATAAGCTAATGTGGTATGTTGCCTTATAGTGTATCATCAATTATCAAGCATTACCTTGCTTGCTGAATTTGTTGACAAGTAATTACAAGAAGAGTATCAAGAAGGAAGCATGTTGGACCATTTCTAATATAACTGCTGGAAACAAGGAGCAGATTCAGGTAACTAGGCGGCAATGTTGGCTTTATTAATACTCTGATTGTATTTATTGATAGATAAACTGTGATACGTAAATATGTTATGAAACTTTACAGGCTGTGATAGAGGCTAATATTATTGGTCCATTGGTTCATTTGCTTCAAAATGCGGAGTTTGACATTAAGAAAGAGGCTGCATGGGCAATCTCAAATGCGACATCTGGTGGTACTCATGAACAAATCAAGTATGAAGAACCCTTTTTTTTTGTCTTCAGTCTCGAAATTTGAGGAAAGTGTTTTGCAATTTAATATCTAGCAATCTCATATTTAGCTGCTGATATATCATATTCATGGTTAATAGGTATCTTGTTAGCCAAGGATGTATCAAGCCCTTGTGTGACCTCCTGATCTGCCCTGATCCAAGGATTGTGACAGTTTGTTTAGAAGGTCTTGAAAACATTTTGAAGGTAGGAGAAGCTGACAAGGCTATGGGCAACAATGCTGGTGTTAACCTATATGCACAACTGATTGATGATGCTGAGGGTTTGGACAAAATTGAGAACCTACAGTCTCATGACAACACAGAAATCTATGAGAAGGCTGTGAAGATTCTAGAGACATATTGGTTGGAAGAGGAGGATGAGACTATGCCTCCAGGAGATGCTTCCCAAGCTGGTTTCCAATTTGGGGGGAGTGAGATGCCTTCTGTTCCCTCTGGTGGATTTAATTTCAGCTAAGGGTACGTATTGCTTTATGTTATTTGTTCTGTGGCCTATCTGTTAATATCCTGCATAACCTTGCGATGATTTTATTATTATAATTGTTAATTGTGTTTACATGTTTTTACATTGTTGTAATTTATAACCTGCAGGGTTTTTTCTGTTGGGAACCCCGTGGAACTTGGTGGGACAATAGTCAGCTTCAGGTCAGGTGTCTTGTTGTCATGTTTGGGTCTAGCAGTCCAGTCTTAAGGTGTGGGTGGGAGGCTGCTCGCCCTGTTTGGGTTGTCATTAAGGCGAGATAAATTATGCTTGCAGAGAGACGGATTGATGGCATGATAACATCATGGGTGTGTTCACCCATATAATTTTGGAGGTTGGGATCTCAAAACACAATATGGGTGTTTTTGAATGTCTATGTTGTCCTTGTTGTGTCTCTGCATTGCCTTTCCAGAGTGTCGATTTTGGCACTCCCAAAATCCTTTATGGTGGTGTGATTGTACTTGCTAGGAATACTGAATGAGATATATATATATTTATATATTTTTTGTTATGTAAGCGTCAGGTGTAGTGGTTTTTTTTTTTTTTTCATAACGCCATAGTACCCCAAGTCTGAAATTCTTGATCTGTTTTGCGTGGTATATACAATGTACTGGTTTGTCATTCTAAGTGTCGAAAACTCTTAATATATGAGGCAGAAAGGTGAGGTTGCTACTAGATTTGAAATTCCTTATTCATCTGCATTTTTTGGCTTGGATTGGGATTTAGGCTGCGTATAATGGGTATTCTAGTGTATTAAATTGCCTATGTGATATAAAGTAGATTATTGCACTGCCAAGGTTCATTCCCCATTAAGACTGAGATGTTATTTTGTTTTTCCTGTTCCAGCGCTCGCCAAGTTGATATATTGTGGTCTTCTGCAGTTCTTCTCTTGATGGTGTAATTAAATTCTATATTTCTAGCTGCAAAGGATTTTTTTTATATTTATCTTTTTTGTTACAGAAGAAAGAAATAGAGCAGTTGTCCTCGTTACGATCCATCTATTATTCTACACGTCTGACAATTGAGATTAGTAGGTAGTTGCATCTCCTTAAATTATTTAAATCTTTCCATTTCCATCTTCTCGTGAGGAAGGACTTGAAAATTATTGCCAGTTAATTATCTTCCGATTCGTAATGTCAGCACCCAGGATGAGGGCAAAAGATTGAGAAACGTGAGCTGCTTTCCCTCAATTTTGTTGATTCAGTTTCTTTAATATGTGTGTAGAACTGGAAATAATTACTCAGAATTTCAACGAGATAAAATAAGCGTAACCAACAGACCGACTGAATAGGATGCTACTATGCGATATAATCAATAGTTGATTTTTGGAATGAAATTAAAAGGTTGACATGACCTGGCAATGGCATGCAGGAAAATAGTGTGTTCAATATGGAGTGCCAGTTTAGAAAATAACAATTTTTTTATTGAAGAGCATGGGAAAGCTATAAAGAGATGGATTAGGCAAAAAAGAAAAGCATTATTTTGACATGATTTCATGTTTCCGAGGCTTCATGGCCCATGCCTGTCTTGTACTATCAGAAAAATCTTTTGAGGCACCGCTTTTGATGAGTGATGTATAAAACCTAAATGCCCCAAATTGATCTTTTAGATCTTTGGAAGCAGAGCTGAAAATAACGTCACATTTGCAAAATCTCTTTCCGAGGCTTTCTTCTGAGTTGAGTCGCTCCGTTTTATTTTATATAATTATAGATTAATATCATATCTATAGAATTAAATGTAACTTTTAATGACATTTTATTATTATTATTATTATTATTATTATGTTTTTATTTTTTCTTGTCTCAATATTGCTTAATGATATTATATACTTAATGTTCTGTCTATTTATAGGGTTTCTTTTTTCTTTTTTGTCACATTAATTTAATCGCACTTTTTTTCTCCCTGAAATCTTCGTTAAATTTATTCCATTTGAATTGTTTTATCAGAATGAAGTCTCGTATCGGGTGGTGATCTCATAAAAGAAGGCTGATGTATGGTTAAGAAAGTAAATAAATAAAAGTTGGCTGATGTGCAAAAAGTTGGCTTGATTACTGTAAAACAGATCATTATTAAAACGAGAGATTGTCATTACTGTTTGTTAACGCCCGTAAACCGATTAACTTATCCGTCACCTCACTATGTTTTTTCCTTAATGACATATAATTTTAATGTAAAAGTTTTGATTATTAACATATATTATTCTAACTCATCTTACAACTATATGCATAACTTGAATAAAAATCCAGATTGAATAAAAATTTCCGAACTTATGTATCAAAGATTCCCCATAAAAATTTAATTAAAATTAAAATATCATATTCTAAAATATGAAAAAATTCTTTTGATTTTTATCCATATAATCCAAAATTCAATTTGATGGAGAAAAAAAAATGAAAAACCTCAAAACGGAGACGTTTATGCATGTCGCCACGTGTACGCCTTTCATCTAAAAAGCTCACGGGTGTAGGTGTCAAAGCGCTAATGTTTTTTAAGGATATTATAGTCATTTCGCTAAAACCCCAGAGAAGAAAGAAAAGATAGGGTTTTTGTGCATATCTGTCTCCCCTGCAACGCAGAGCCCTTCTTCTCTGTCGGTTCTCTCTCTTTGCATTTTCGCTCTCTTATCTGTTTCTTCTCTGTCTCCGAAATTGTTCTTTTCTGCTCAATAAATGATTACAGTATGAGCTTTAATGCCTTTTTCTCCAATATCGCCGATTAGTCTCTGTATCTGTAAGTTGCGGAGAGGAAAAAGAGAGAAGAATGGGCTATGGTGTGATGGATCTCGAGGAAAAGGTGATTGATGATCAGAAATCATCGAAGAATAATATTGACATGATGAAGAAATGTTGTACAGATTGCAAAACTACTAAAACTCCCTTATGGCGTGGTGGTCCTGCTGGTCCTAAGGTACCCATTCTCTTTCTCTGTTCATATTGGGTTTATTTCTCTTTGAAACCTGCGATAATTTTCTACTGATTTCATTCTCTGCTCATTTTTGTTTTAATTTTAACTCTGTTTCGTCTTGGGTTTTGGGTCTTTGTATTGATTCCCCTGTTTTTCTTAACACCCACTTGATAAATTTTGCTTGATTTCATTCCCTGCTCTTATTTATTTATTTTTAACTCTGTTTCTTCTTGGTTTTGAGTTTTTGTATTCGTAGCAATGTTTTCCCCAAAACCCACTTCATAAATTTCACTCGATTACATTATCTGTTTTGCTTGATTTAAAAGCCCAGCTGATAAATATAATGAACATGATTTGGTGATAAATTTTGATTTTTTTTGGGATTCAGTCACTGTGCAACGCATGTGGAATCAGATACAGAAAGAAGAGAAGAGCTAATAAAACAGATAGCGGTGCAGGAACCACCATGACCTCCACCAGCTCAGGTGATTCCGGTAGTGAGAATGGAATGAGCGAGTCATTGAAGATGAGATTGATGGTTGTGGGAAAGAAAGTGATGTTTGAGAGATCATCAATAGTGAAGAAACAGAGATGCCAAAGGAAAAGGAGGCTGCTTAGAGAAGAAGAACAAGCTGCGTTTTCTTTGCTGGCTTTGTCCTGCGGCACAGTCTTTGCATGAAATTGGAAAAAACTCAAAAAATTGAGAAACTATTTACAGACACGTCCTAACCTTACTAAATTACCTTTTATTTAGATTAGTTTTTTTTTATTAGGAAAACAATGCCCATTGTTTGTTCATGTTTTGGGCATTTGTTTTTTTATTTTCAAAGGGATTAGATTCCTTTTATGGCGATTTGTTATAAATATTAATTTTGGATCTGTTAATGAATATATGTTTTTTTCTTAGTTTTATATCTTCTAATACTTGTGGAAAATATTTCTGAATGAAAGAAATGAATCAAATAATCATTACTTGGGAAATTTTGTAGGGTTAACTTCACCCATGCGATGGTAACGACATGATGTAAGAAAAAAAAATAATTTAACTTTTATTTTATAATAAAAAAATAAAAAAATCATAACGACCGAAAAATTAAAAATATGAAGATAAATATAATTTTAATGTTTTCAATTATTTTAATATCATAACATAATATATTTTCTACTGAGATAATTTTGCTGTGATTGAATTTTTAATTTTTTGGTATTTGTAATTTTTATGTTACAAAATAAAAATTAAATGATTTTATTGTTATAAACTGTAATATAATAATTATAATATTATAATTATCAAAGTTGCAAAATTGAGCGATCATGTATTAAATTAATCCAATTTTGTAAGAATTTGCAATTGTTGTGCTTATTTTTTAAAAATTAAGCAAGAAAAGGGGTTGTGTTCATTCTAAATAGAAAAAATGTACCAAAATGCCTTGGAAACTATTTATGAGGAGCTTAAATGCCCATAGTGTTTCCTTTTTTTTTTTTTTTTAACTTGTGGATCCTACTTTCATGTGGAGTTGATGTGGTATTTTGCCGACATTCCTTCTACCAAGTGTCTGCCACGTCAATCAAGATATGTCCACTCAGATGGCCATATCAGCGCCGTTAGTTCGGCCTAAATGGAATGTAAACATAGAGCCATTTCAAAGTCGTAGGTCCTACTTCCACGTGGAGCTGATGTGGCGCTTTGTTGGCATTCCTTTTACCACGTGTTTGCTACATCAACCAAGATAAATCCACTCAAATGGCTATGTCAGCGCCGTTAGTCCAATTCAGATGGAATATAAATGGAGTATCATTTCAGAGTCGATTTTGGGAGTTGAGCAGTATATTTGTTCAAAAAAAATAGGGGTTTTACAAAAATATATAGAAAAAAATAAAAATAATAAAAAATACAACAATTCCATAATTTTTTTAAAAATACAACTTTTTAAATTTTTAATAACAAAAATATAACTTTTTAAATTTTCAATAACAAAGATACAACCACTCATATTTGCTATGTAACAATCTCCTACTTTAGATATTCTCTTCATAGCATTGCAAGTTTGCACCTATCACATGTTTGGTTGTTTTTGAACCCTAAATTACAACACAAACATAAAGCTTTCGTAGTAGAAGAAAAGAAATACGATAGTCAATTTCAAAAATTGAAATTATTGCATAATTACATCTGCAGTATGTCTAGAAAGTGATGGAGAAAAACAACACGACCACGTCTCGTCTTTCACACTAAATTTAAATATATTTTTCATTGAATTCTGTATTAGTAAGCAATGGAAGAAACTAGACAGATTTATCAAAATCAAAACATATAATGCCCTTTGAGGATAGAAAAATGGATTGTAATGTAAATAACATTTTCTCTTAGTCGCGACAACACTCAATGCAATCATGGCTGGAGTTCAAGCCGTGTTTTCCACGTCAGAAATTTCACGCCAAGTTTGTTATTATTATTATTTTCTTTGGCAGCCATTAAAACGCAGAAGAGTGTCGTTTTATTACCTTTTGGAAAAACGAACGGAAAATTCTCCATGTTCCAGCTGTAGCATAGGGAGATGGAAGACGAAATGGAAAAGGTGAAAACCGAAGCATTGCAAATCATCGGGCAATACGACGATCTTCCTCGCTTGGTCTTTTTTTATCTTGATTACACTTTATGGCCTTTTTACTGGTTCGTGTTTTAATGGCTGATTACTTTTATAATCTTGTTTGTGTTTCAGAACGATTAAATTAATCAAATTAATTACTACTAATGTTGTTTAATTTGATCAGTGAATGCTATTATGAAGATGATTTTTTTACTTTTTGTTGTGCATTATAATAATAAGTATTGTTTTTAAATTAAAAATGATTTTATCACTTGACCAATCAAACATAAACATTAAGTGGATAAAATTAAAAAACATGAGGTTGTAATATCATTACTTGGATGCTATATATGGATTGTTTAGTCTTTTACATGTTTGTATATTACGTATACACAATGTGTACTTGATGTACACACCGTGTGTACATGATGTATATACCGTGTGTATATGGTGTACACACAGTGTGTACTTGATGTATACACGATGTGTACTTGATGTACACAATATGTGTACATGATGTGTACATGATGTACACATAGTGTATACTTAATGTACACAATCTGTATACTTGGTGTATATACTGTGTGTACATGATATACACACATTGTGTACATGGTATATACACCGATTATACTTGATGTACACACTGTGTATAGCATTAACATATTATGTGTACTAAATGCACACATTGTGTACTAGATGTACACACTGTGTACAACATGTATATACGATGTGTACTAGATGTACACGCTGTGTATAGCACATACACACAATGTGTACATAAAATACGTAAAACAGCATAATAAATTATATTGAAAATAATGCCACGTTATGCCCTATATGTCATTCATTGATAACTCATCTGCAGTGAGTTAAAGTCGAACATTACTCCCATTTTAGGAGTTCTACGGTAACATTACGCTTAAGAAATAAAGATAGGGGGATTATATTGCAATTTTGACACAAGTAGGGAAGCAAATTATACCTTATTTTGATTGCTGGAGTCCGCTTTTCTTGATTGGCAACATCTCTTTGTTTAGGTTTAGTGATAATGTAATCCCTATGGTTTCACATTGTCATTAATCATTAATTTGTATCGATACTTCAAGTTTTAATTCAGTAGAACTCACAATTGCTAAAGTTCAATACTTTATTCTTAAACAATGGGCCTTCAATACTAACAAGAAGGTTTCCAACTAAATTTCTTATTTTGAAATTTATAATTATGTTTTTTTCCCTATATATATATATATATATATATATATATTAAGGCTCACTGATAAAAAATTAGTGGTGATAAAATTCGAGGAGAAAAAAAAATATATATAAAAGAATGAGGCATTAAGACGAGAAAAGCATTAAAAAAAACAATTGCAAGTCCTTTTGAATATCCTAAAACAGCATATGTGCCTGTAACAAATGCAACTACCATTGCTCCCATTGCAAGCACAATGAACCAAAACGCAGATCTTATTAACCAGTATTATCTATTTTTATACCCAAACATCACCAGTATGAAGTGAATAAACACAGAAGAAGTTGAAAGCACCATGGCCATAGCATCTGTTATCACAAATGCTTTAAAAGCTGCATTTCTGCTAAGAATTGGAGTGCCTTGCTTTGATTCATTTTCATCACCTATGTAACCACCGGGTAATGTGAATGCGGCTGCGAATGTCAACGTTGCTACAATTGCCGCAGCAACCAAATGAGATTCCTTGGCCTTTTCCAATTCTGGTATTACTTTTTTTTTTTGGTTACAAAGGATGAGCTAGAGCTCAAAAAAGAAACTAACTAAGATAAGATGCTCCAATCAAATCATAACGTATCCAGTTATCTAAACCCGGAGGAGATGTGTTATAGGTATAATAACCCCCATGAGCTCTTGACCCAGATGAGCAAGGAAATCGGCCGCGAAATTGGCCTCCCTATGGATATGATGGAAAGAGATCACCTGGAATTTCAACGCCAAGGATCGGATTCTGTAAATGAGAGCACTACCATTCGCTGTGAGTGCATGCGTTCCACAAATCATCCTCACTGCTACTTCATTATCACATTCCACCATGGCCTTAATATAACCTCCCTCTAAAGCTCTTCTCATTCCATAATAGACACCCCAAAGTTCCGCTATGAGAATTGGACAAGCCCCGATATTTGCCACATAACCTCCCCGCCAATATCCAAGATGATCTCTTAAAAGACCTCCACAGGAAGCTATATTCCCTGTAACCGAGGCATCTGTGTTAACTTTGATTACATCAACTGGAGGGTGTTTCCAGCCCACGCCACTGGTATCGGAATTTCTAATCTCAGCGGGATTCATCCTAGTAAGAGCCTCCCAACAAGCTTGAGAAAGATTGACAGCATCCCTTATCAAGAGAGTCAAGGGTCGATGTTGTTGTTTGAAGATGAAATTATTTCTATTCTTCCACAAGAGCCAACAACTGACTGCAAAAAAGTCCATCCATCTGCCTCCCTCATAGCTAAAATCCTCTTTCTGCAAGTTTTGCCTTACCCAACTTCTGATATCATTAGTTTCAAAATCAAAGTCAGCTGCTTCTGCTGGAAGACAAAAGTTCCAGTAATGATAAGCCACGAAACAATCCCTTAATATATGAATCACATTCTCCCCAGGGCTACTACACACTGGGCAGGTATCTAAGTTTGTAAAATGGCGTCTTTTCCTTTCTGAATTTGTCATGATTCCTTGGTTAAGAGAGAGCCACAAAAAAGTTTTAATTCTTTGGGACACCTTCAATTTCCATATCAACTTCCACAACGGGGATTCTTCATTGACTGTAAAGGTCATCAAAGAGCAATAAGCAGACTTTATGTTAAAGTCTCTAGAAGATGATAAATCCCAGTATCTTCTATCAGCTCCAGCACTACTGGAAGGTGGACAAATAGTAGCAATATGTAAAAGAATGCTGTGAGAAAAGAATTCACTAAACAAGTTCCATTTCCATCCATCAATCTCGTTGCCAAAGAAAGCTACCTTTTTCTCAATGAGTTCTGCAGGGATATGTTTAAGAGTAAAATGGAGAAGGGGCTGAGTAAGGCCAGAGACCCATTTATCAAATCAAAAATTAATAATCATTCCATCACCAATAGACCACATCACATGGGTATACATTTTATTCCAGTAGGTACAAATTCCTCTCCAAAGTGGCGTACAATGACGTTGAGTTGTAGGGCAAGCCCATGAGTACTCTTCAAATTTATACTTTGCTCGTATCACCCTAGTCCAGAGATTCTGTGGCTGATGGAGCAAATTCCAACCTAGCTTCATCATGTATGCTGCATTAAGAAGAGCTGGGTCTCGGAATGACAAGCTTCCTGAGCTCTTAGGTTGAGTTACCGTGTTCCAAGACACCAAAGCAAGTTTTCGATCTTCCGTACCACCTCCCCAAACAAACTTCCGAATAATTTTATCAAATTCTGAACACAAGGTCACAGGGAGCATAGTTGCTTGCATGACATAGCCTGGCATGGTTGCTAGGGCAGATTGCGCCAAAGTAGTCCTTCCTGCTATAGAAAGCTGAGTTGTATTCCACTGTGCTATCTTACTTTTCATACGATCAAGAAGGAAACTGTAGTGGCGTTTAGTCAGCCTAGAATGCAAAAGCGGCATCCCCAAATACCTCCTCAAGTCACTAACTTCTTTGAACCCCAATCCACTGCTAAGCATTCTTCGAAGAGATGGGTCAACATTTTTGGAGTAGAAGACATTAGTTTTTTGGTTATTTACTCTCTGTCCCGAACTAGCACTGAAATTGTTGAGAACTCTTTTGATAGTGCTAACTTGATTGAGGTCGGCTTTTGCAAACAGGATCAAATCATCAGCAAAGAAAAGATGACTCAAAGCCGGACCTCCTTTGCTGAGGCAAATAGGATGCCAAGAACCATTATTGACAGCCTCACAGATGCCATGACTGAGTCTTTCCACACACAGGACGAAGAGATAAGGTGAGAGAGGGCATCCTTGTCTTAAGCCACGACTGGGAGTAAAAGGGTCAGTCATATTCCCGTTCCAGAGTAATTGAAGAGAAGAAGTAGAAACACAGTCCATTATTACATGGATGAGATGTATAGGTAGTCCAACCTCCAGGAGAGTTTCTTTAAGAAAATCCCAGCTAATCCTATCATACGCCTTCTCCAAATCTACTTTAATAGCCATAAATCCGACTTTGCCCTTCTTCAACCGTATAGAATGAATAACCTCTTGAGTTATGATAACGTTTTCTGTAATGTGGCGCCCAGGGACAAAGCTCGTTTGAGTAGGGCCCACTAGAGAAGGCATAAGAGTTCTGATTCTGTTAGCTAAGGTTTTGGTAATCAGCTTGTAAAGCACAGTGCATAAGGCTATAGGGCGAAAGTGGGTTAGAGATTTAGGCACCTCAATTTTTGGGATGAGACAAATGATAGTTTTATTGAGACGAAGATCTAATCTCCCCCCTTGAAGCACACCCTTGACTTCTCTACACACATCTTCCCCCACCACATGCCATTGGGATTGGAAAAAACCCGCTTGAAATCCATCAATACCTGGAGACTTCCACGGTTTCATGTCAGACAGGGCCTTCCAGATTTCTTCATCAGAAAATCCTGCATGGAGCTCTGCCATCCTGTTGTCAATACAAGGGAACCATCCTCTCACATGATAAGGAGGTCTATCCTGGTTATCTTCCGAATATAGCTTCGAGTAGAACTGGACTGCCATGGAACAAAGAAGCTTCGGATCACTCTGCCACACTCCATCATTGTCTTGCAAGTAATCAATTCGGTTTCGCTTTCGACGACAAACAGTACGTTGATGGAAGAAAGCCGTGTTCTTATCTCCCCAGAGAATCTGGTCACTTCTGGATTACTGGACCAAAAGAGCTCTTCTCGAATAAAAATCCGGTCTAATTCAGCTTTTAGTTCCAGTTCTAAGGATACAAGCCTGGAAGAGTATTTATGCGTGAGTACCCGTTGAATTTCTGCAATGCGGGCCAGAAGAGATTTTTTCTGGTGGAAAATGTTCCCAAAAGAAGTTACATTCCACTGCTCAAGCTCTTTTGCCAGCCCGTCCACTGAGTCGATGATTTCAGAGTTGTATTTCCATCCTTTCCTGACACAATCTCTGAATTCTGGATGAGTAAGCCAAGCTTGTAGGAACCTGAAGGGCCGTCTATTTTTAGGGACATTTTCATTCTCAATTCTCAAAAATAGAGGTCTGTGATCCGATGCTAGACGAGCTAGATGCAAAATAGTGGCTTCTGGATACTGGGTCCTCCATTCATAGTTACAGAAACCCCTATCCAACCTCTCAAAGAGATTGCCTCTCTTCCAAGTAAAATCAGGGCCACGGTATCCCATGTCGATAAGTTTAGATTCCAGAAACCAGTCCATAAAAGAGCGACATATGCCTGATCTGGTAGATGAACCTCCTTTCCTTTCATGAGTATAGAGAATGGAATTAAAATCTCCTTCAAGTACCCAAGGACCCTTAGTACCCAAATTGATGTCCTGAAGAAGAGGCCAGAGTCTATTGCGAATGCTGGGGACTGGATGAGCATAAATAGCCATGAAGAAGAAAAGAAAATTGTTGTTAGTGGAAATCCTCATATGGATAAACTGCGGATTGCTGAAAAGAACTTCAACCGACCAATTTTCTTTCCATAAAATCCAGATACCTCCACTGAAACCATTGGCTTCAATTCTGTGAGAGCGAGGGAAGCCAATTCTAGAAATACACTTGTCTGCTATATGGCCACTAACACGAGGTTCAGTCAATACAACCATATTCGGTTTATGAGTCTTGATAAAATACTTCAACGTTCTCAAAAAAGTCAGGCTTTTAGCCCCTTGACAATTCCACATGAAAATCGACATAACAAATAGAATAGAGTTAAGCAGATCCCATACCTTAATTATCTCGAAGATACGGGTCCAGTGGTTCATCATCTTCTAAAGAAAACTCACTTGCTTCATCCATAACATTTACATTATTGGTTGATGGACCAATATCTATAGCCATTGTCCTGTTTCCTGCGTTATCATCTGGGTTTTCTCGATCTGGGGGTCTACTCTCAAATTGACCCAATTTATGTGTCGAAGGAGTAAGCGAGTCCACTGAAGCAGACGGAATAGAGGTGTTTGATGAGATATTATCCATTCTCATCTTACCCACCACAGAGTGTTTATCTGCATCAAGCAAAGTAGGAAGAGCTACGATGTTAACGTCTTGCTGTTGCTTGCTTGTAAAAGCAAAAAAATCCCCTAAAGTTGGTTTTGATTTAGTGGAAGAAGTTTCTTTAAGTTTAAAAGTTTGCCCACGTGCTGAATTTGGATTTTTAAGACCCCCTCGCCCATGCATGGAAAGCCTCTTGGAACCACGTGCTTCCCAATGTCCTCTTCGTTCTTCTGTAAACGCACCGTTCTGAATATTTGACTGCAACGGAACATTCTCTTTATCCACTGAATTATCGCCAAACTTATCTCCACCTTCTTCATTTAAAACTGCAAACCTTGATCTTTGTCCGGCGAATTCGGGGTTTCTCCCTGAAATGGCGGGATTTGATTTTCCATTCCGTTTCCGTTTCTCCACCACCATCCACTCTCCGAAGTAACCTGAATTATCCACCGGTGTTTCCCCTGTTCCAGCCTCGTGACTACCTTCTTTGGCATTAGTAGTTTTATGAGGAAAAAAAGGTTCAAAGTGTCCAAATCTGCCACAGTGAAAACAGATTTCTGGTAAGTTCTCATATTCCACTTTCTGATCCTCACCATCGATTTTTATCATCAGAACCAAAGGTTTGCTAAGATCGACAGAAACTGCAACTCTAGCAAACTTGCCTCTGTTCAAGCCACTGGTATTATAATCAATCTTAACAACTGGACCCACTGTTTCCGCAATGGCAGACAATACATTACTACAATAATATTGGATAGGGAGTTCTGGAAGACGGATCCAGACTGTTGTGCTATCAACTGTTCCATTAGATACCCTAAAACGAGGACTCCATTTCTGAACCAGCAAGTAAGCACCATTTACTATCCAGGGACCTTCATAAAGTGCACGTTTGTATTCAGAGTCATGAGCAAACTGCACCAGAAAGAATCCTCTCCCTATATCAAGGATCTTCGAATCTGTGAGCTGCCAGATACTTTGGAGTCTAGAACTCAAGGCCTTGTATCCTATCGATCTTCCAAGGAGACTGACTACTACAACCCTACCCAGTGTATTGGATAGTTTATTCCTCAGGCCATCAGAGAAGTTAACTTCTGGGATAGTCCCTGATTGATTAATATGAATATCCCCCTCATCAAGGTTGATATCCATGGAATCCAAAACTTCCTCCATCGAAGCTTCCATAACAGCCCCGTTAAGCAATCTATCCATATACCCAGTTGCACCAGGAGATTTTGCCCGCCGCTTAACTTTTTTCGTGGCCCTATCTGCCTCCGAAATTTTGTTATCGCTTTCGCTCATGTTTTCAAAGGGAGAGAACGTTTCTCCCTGGTATTACTTTTTCCTTTCTCTCATTTGGCCCAAAATGAAAACCTTATGCGAATCTACGCAAGCCTTTTCATGGACTATGGAGGGAAATATTTTATGACATGTATAATTACTCTATAATTAATCACCATTTTTTAATTTTTTATTTCTCATTCTGCCTGGCATTAATTAATCTCTATCTTTTTAATTTTTTTTATTTAATATGGTATTATATTATTGGTTCCCATGTGACATTGGTTACAATATATCAAGAGATATCTAGTTTCCTCTATTAAAAAAAGGTTATTGGCGGCTATAATTAGTTGCCACTTGGACATTATTTTTTAAAATTTCACTAATTAGCTACTATTTTTTTTATTTTTCTAATCAGCTATTAATTAATTGCTATCTTTTTTTTTCTCTATATATATATATTCAACATGACATTATATTTTTGGTTCATTGACTCCTATTAAATATGGCATTTGGGAATCATCAATAATCCGAAATATTGAGAGTTAAATTATTTTTCTATTTGATCAAAATTAGAATTTTATTCTCTCCAGACTCCAAAATGTATTATGAAAAAAGAAAATGGGACATTGGTTGACCTAATCTAGATAAGTCCTAGCCATTTTCTTAAACCAAGCCTCACGTGATGTACAAACTCGGGTGGACTGCGGGCCGGATTGGGCGGGCTCGGCTCTTACATGCGAAGCCCAAGGCTGTAGAATAATTCAAATGATTTAATTTTTTTCTACAAATTCTTCGGTCAAGCTTAATTCGCTAGATTCGCATTCACAAGTAATAACTAATCCACAGATTCGAATCTTACTGTATTTTAATCAGTTAGTGGCAACTATCCCTTAGAGACCTTTTTTGTATATCCAAATTTCTGTCCAAATCTAACAATATATATATATATATATATATATATATATATATATATATATATATATATATATGATTGAAATGTGTTCCTCCATACAATAAAATCCATCGTTAAATTATTACTGCCTGCGTTTTATTAAAAAAATTGTAAAATAAAATTTAGTATTTCTTTTTCAACTTGATCTTTTATATAATATCAATAAATATTTAATAATTTAATTAATATTTATCTTTTTTATATTTTTTTTATTATGATAACCTAAGTTAAGAATGGATATTTTAATCTATTGAATTTTTATAAAAATTAGCAAAATCAATAATTATTTTAATAATCGTGATTTATGTAAGAAGCGATGATTTAGAGGGTCGGAAGGAATGAGTACTGTATATGTTAAGGTAATATGTTATCTAATTCCACAATTGATTTGACTTTTGAATTTTTCCTTTAAATTTAATATTAATATTTCCAAAGTGATATTTCAAGCGTAAATATTAATTTTAATATATTGAAAAGTTTTAATATTAGGATATGCTTATATTCACTTCGTTTTTTTTTTATCAATTAATTTTGTTATTTTTATTAGAATTAAAAAATAATAAATAAATTTAATATTAAATTACGTAATTAAAAATAAATTATCTAATTGATTTTGATTTTATTTAAAAAAATAAATTAAAAAAATAAATTAAATTATGTTAAAATTTAGAAATGATAGATAAATAAAATTTAAATTTTATTTAAAAGTAATTTATAAAAGAAAAAATGGAGGAAGTAATGGAAAACATGCTAGGGATTTAATTGTTAACGTGGAAATAATTTTGAGTTAAAAAATGGAGTTTTCCCGAGAAGAAAAGGAGAGAAGGGGGAGTGGGGGGCAGGAGATGCGGAGATCATGGGGCTAAAAATCCACAGATGAACTTGAGTGTTCCTTACTTCTCTCTTTCGTTCAAATTTCTGAAAAACTACGGTTAACAAATCCTGACCGTTTCTCCTACTGCATGCCTTGAACGTCTCCGCCTCTTTCTCCTCGCTCAGATGCCAAACGTATCCCCATCTTTAAATTGACTCCATTTTTCTAAGTTATCTATGTTGTGCTGCTGTTTTCTTCTCCCATTTTTCAATTTCTTCCACCAGGCATGTTTCTTTTCCTCTCTGTTAATGATTTACGTTCTGTTTGCTTCCTTACAAAATTACTCCTAATGGGATAAAAAAAATTGGAACTTTTATCATTTTAAGCTCATGGCTTTGGTTTTATAGTCTAGAACAATCTCAATGAATGATGAGGTAGTGCTTGAGCTATTTGTCTAAATGGGTTATGGTTTCAGTTCTAATTGAGTTAGTCTGGGTTTCGAATGGCGATTTGTAGTGTTAATGGGTAGCTAATGCATTTCTGTAGAGTATGGTTAAATATGTGCTTTCTCTTGGGTGGGTCAGTTATGAACTTATGCTGTAGTTGGAGGATAAAGTTTGTTATTGATTCAAAATTTTGTGCTTAATCTTCTGACGCAGATAATGGGCACTAACACTTCTTTACTTTTGTGATTGATGAAGGTTTTATACTGTGTAACTTTGTTTTGACTAATGTTTATACTAGTTTAACTACTAGTATCCACCCTTATTGAGGTAGCCAAGGCAATGATTTAGAAACCCTGATATGAGAGCTTTGGGGTACATACTCTGAGAAGGACCAAGCATTTGACACAGTGCAAAGTCTCTGAATAAATTAGCAAGAATATTTTCCTAAACATGTCAAGCTTGCTTAAATCCATTAATTTGAAATTAATGCTTTATATTTTCTTTATTTGCACGGCCTTAAATTTTGCACATTTTATTTGTCTAGAAAAGCAAGTGCAGGGTTCATTATTATACTATTATGCCAGTTTTCTGATTTCCCTAATTTGTTGGTTATTAATTATTAGGTTTAAGTGAATTGCTTTGGTGATGCAAAGTACTACTTTTGGAATCTTGCTCTGTTCTAGTTCTTGAGTCCGATGAGGATTTTTCCTATGAGCTTTTCAATCTTGCAAGTTACCAGATGCCGAGTCCATACCATAGCTTACTTTTGGCAGGGCAGCTTCCACAGTTTACCTAAGACATGCGGAAATCGTTCTAGCTTTAGGTTGCTTGGTTCTAAAGCAAATGCACTTGAAGGAGGCTACAGTAGACGATGGATTAAGAGACCTGTAAGTACAAAGACAGAAGGAACAAATAAACTCACCAAAGATAGCCGTAAATCAACCAGCATCACACATGAAATTTTTGATGAAGCAGTTTCAACCACTGCTAGTTTGAACATAAACAGTGCCGAAGTAAGTGAATTCCAAAAGTTTCAGTACTGTAATATTCAGCAAAAGCTTGTTGAGAATAAAGACTTGGCCAAGCTTGTTACCGTTATTGCCTTTGATCTGGAAACTACTGGCTTTAGCCGAGAGTATGATGGAATTGTTGAGCTTGCACTACAAGATCTTCAGGGTGGTGAAAATAGCACTTTCCAGACGCTTGTAAATCCTGGACGCATTGTTACTAATTCCCATGTTCATCACATTACAACCCAAATGGTCTGCAGGCCTGGTGTTCCAAGGTACACATGTTAGGTTTTTGTTCAGTTTTATTGTGCTTCTTTCAATGATTAAGATACCAGTCCAAGAATCAAAAGATTGCACTTGATTTTGTTGGTCCAAACTTCAATCTTTTCTCTTTAATTGGTTTTGGGATGTTTTGGGACAATCAGAGTGTGCCACTAACTAGTAAATTGCGGTCAATTTCCTGCATTTTCTGGGAATCTGGAACTATTGCCATCAAATAGATACATGTCACAATATGCTATTTTCTCATATGACTTGTGGTTCTGGGAACCATTGAGCACAGCTGAACATGAGGGGCAAAATGTCTTTCTACATTATGAATGTATCCATAAACTTGTCAGTTTGTCTATAATCACACTCCCATGATATCTCTGGTCGGGTGCTAGTTGTATTATGATCATTAATTTTATTTAGTTTTGTAATGATAAGTAAGGCCATGGATTTGGATTGTGCAGAAGGTTGCCACAAGTGTCTTCAAGATAATTTACTGCAACATCTGCTTTAATAGGATTGAAATTCTCCAACAACTTGCGTTTCTTCAACTCTTCACTTGTCAAAGAGAGCCTCAGGCATCTCTGTCTTTTTTGTAGTCATTTACCCATGGTTCTATCTGCGTATTATATCTTTGTTGGTTTACTATATGAAAGAAATTTGTTTTAGAACATGATCTGAACAAAATACACCAAACAAATCTTGAACATGCATGCATGCACTTTAAATAATCGAATTGTTGTGAATGCTCTACAGATACCTTTCTTTTCTAGTTTTTCAGATTGTGCCAAAATGGTATTTGCTATCTCAGTTGTTATTTTTCTAATTTACTGAGGAGCTTGCGTGGCCTTTGATTGTCAATGAAGGGTACTGTGTACTCAACTGCATCAAATGACTCGGCATAACAAGGCTCTGTTATTGATTTTGTTAACTTCTGTAGGATGAAAGAGCTGATACCGATATTACAGCAATATGTTAGGAGTCGCCAAAAACCAGATGGCTATATACTATTCGTGGCTCATAATTCTCGAAGTTTCGATGTACCTTTTTTGGTCAGTGAATTTCAGCGTTGTGGTTTTGACATTCCTTCAAACTGGCTGTTTATGGACACACTTCCTTTAGCACGTGAATGGATGAAGTCGGAAGGTCTTGCTCTCTTTCAACTCCTATGTCTTTGACAACTATTGTTATTTATTTGGTGAGAGTAACATGCCTGGCTTGTGTTAATAGGTTCAAAGGTTCCTTCAAGAATATCACTAGAAGCTCTTTGCCAGAAATTTGAAATTGAGTTCACCGGACCAGCTCACAGAGCTATGGCAGATGTGAATGCATTGACATTAGTTTTACAGAGATTATCTTTTGACCTGAAACTGTCACTGGCTAACCTCGTAGAGAGGACTTTCACAGCTTCAGATTTGTCCAATGTGAAGAAGAAGAAGAAGAATTCAAGCTAGTTTATAGTCAGAAATGTGTTTATTGTAATTTTCAATCATTCTTGTCAAACTGACCTGAAGCCATTGGTTTTTATGTATCTGTGTTGTGTAATAATCCGTATTTTGGCTGAGAAGACACAAAAGATGGAAAAGAAAGAAAAATTTACCACAATAGAGTTCCATTCATTGCATATCTTTTTGTTCCTTGTTTTATTATTTACTGATTGAAGTACTAGAGGATGTAAAGGTAAAATATAGTAAAATGGAGAATAAAAAAACATATATATATAATTTTGCTTTCGTTGAGAGTCAAACTCAAGACCTCCCGCTTACTAAGCGGGTGCTCTAACCAACTGAGCTACGAAAGCTGCTTGTGTAGGCAAGTTAAACCTAAAAACTCAGTACTCACAAAACTTTCAATTTTTTTTTGCCTTTTTCAGTGCTTGACAGACAATTTATAATTTCCATATTGTGTATAAGAGCTTTTGTACGAGATTTGATAAATTGTGGATATTTTAAGATTCCATTTGTTTTCGTTCCAGTTGAAAACAAAAATCAGAATAAAAATAACTATTCATGGCAAATATGATGTTCTTTAACCGTAAGAACTCTATAATGACAAATTTAGACTGGTTTCATTACTCTAAAAAGACAACATTTTTGTCAGAAAATGAAATGCCAAAACTTGATTTTGCATGAATCTAACCCGGAGAAATTGACTTAAAGGGGCAACAACAATGTGCACATTCAACCTCTCTGAAATGGTATAAACGAAAAGAAAAAAGAACTGTAGTATATTATATGCCATTTCATTCTTTATATTAATTTTGAGAATTCAATACAATAAAAAAAAAGCCTCATCTCCTTGTAAAGAGAAACATTGATGAAACCAAACCATCAACCTCCCCAAGGAAATCAAAAGAATCGATGACAGGTCTCTAACAATCAATGAAGGAACAACCTCCACTATTACCTATACATTCTCCAGGGCTTTCATTCCCCAGAAAAGAATCCTCCTCGCCCTTACAAAATTTTGAATAGAAAGGAAAAAGGTAGTTCATTAATCTGGTAAATACAAATAGACACTCTAAAGCTTAACCGCACCTTGTGCACACTCGAATTGTCTCCATCTATGACCGTGTAAATGTAGCAGGGAAGGGCAAGATGATGAGAAAGAGTGTAATTCAGAATTCATGTTTGCTAAAAGAAATTACAAGAATATCTCCTTGAGAATTAGTAGGACCAACATGATAAAGCACATGATGACCAGAACAGATGCACACATCACCATCCCTCCTTGTTTTTGTGTTCGCTCGGCCTGCAATATTTATGGACACATTACCATGGAAAACATGGGAGGGAGCAAGATAGAAGTATTGGATCATAAAAGAAAATAAATAATGAGGATAACTGAGGTTACCTTCTGCAACTGCTTAAGCCCCTCTTCAACTGTAGTTGCAACATTCTGAATGTTGTAATCTATTCTATCAACAATTGTACCCTGTTCAGAGACGAACATCCAACAAATTACAAATGATTCTTAAATAGGGATTTTCTGGACTCAGCAGAAGAAAATAGGTAGCTCCTGACCTGATCTATGACAAGTATTGACAGGTCCTTCATAATCTGAGCAAGCTCATTTACTGATTCCACAACCTACAAGCAATAAAAAGAAAAATATTTTACTTAACTGTTAGTCTAATTCAGATCTTAAAAGAAGCCAATTACTCACCTGCTGGATCTCTCTTTCTCTTTCTACCGTGAATGCTTCACTCTTTTTCAACTTGGCCATTTGATGCTCACTAAAAACCTGATAAGCCATTCATTTATAATATAATAAATATTCAAAAAAGGAGGAAACAAATAGTGTAAACGCTGTACCATGACCTCTAAACTAGAACCTCAAATTACTCAGATAATGTTTATCGGGCTAATTGATATGTGCAACAATAAAACTTATGCAGGAGAGTGTAAAAAGCTGTTATACCATATCATCCAGATCGCTGTCACCCACTCTAGATCTACTGCCATTTAGGTTCATCTCTAAATCAACCCCATCACCCTGCATCAGAAAACAAAATACAAACATAAGAAAAAGCTGGGGTCATATGCTTCAAGCAACTAACAGCCTGATACCTAAAGCAGAAAGAGTTAACTCCATTGCATGTCAGACACTCTAAGCAGAATTGAAAGTCCAGTTTTCCTTGGTATGCCAAAAGCCCAACCATGAAAAAACAAATTCAAGCACCACAAACAAAAGAACCGAGATGTCTGATATAGAGTTGCAGCTGCTTAATGATTTCTCTCCATGTTATAGTTGAAAAGGAAAACTGAATTAAACAGAATTCTTTCCAGACCTCTTTTTGTTGTCTGAGGCGCTTCAGATAAGTTGACTGTTTCTTACGAAGTTCCATTGAAAGATTCTGAAGGTCAGTGGCAAGAGACCTCTGCAAAGAATATCTGAAAACATTAGCATAATAAGCAAGATCAAACACAACGTGAAACAGCACAACTTCACATATGCCAAAAAGAATGTGCTGCTCCAAAAAAAATTATGAAACTGCTAAGTTCAGGAATGACCACCACATTTATAGCCAATGATTAATTTCAACGATCATGGGTGGGTGCTGGCCTGCAGGGTTCAGTATAGAAGTAACCTAGTGTCTAAATTTGTTAATTAAGTGAAAATAGAAGAGGAAGAGGAACAGCTCCCTAGTCATCACACCATCATCAATGTACGGCAATTGACTATGCTTTTGCAGAAAATGAAATTCAGAATGAAACTCAGTGGAGTTATACAACAAAAAAAATAGCAGCAGCACACACACCTGTACATTTTTTCTCACATTTGAGTCCTCAGATGGCCCAGCTGCAGAAAGTCTCTGTAATTTCTTTTCTGATTTCCTTATCAGATCAGTTATTTCTTGAGTTAGACCCTCAATCAAGCGTTGATCTTCTTTACCGTCCCCAAATGAAGGCATCAAAGCTTTAGCATGAGCCTTGGCTAGTTCAGTCATTTTTGTGCGTGCAAGCTGCACATTTGCAGCTATTTCTTCTGATACATCAACCCAAGCTGGTGGTAGACCAACTGTAAGTGCACCTTTACTGCAGCAACAAGACAATGTTTAACTTCATCTAAGATCTGATACATCAAAGGTTCATATTTTAACAGATTATATAAAGGAGTCAAATGATCCTTAGAAGCTTAAATGTAGAAATTTCTAGATAGTGACATCTATTTGTATCATACCAGTCACAATTCATTTTTCACTGTGATGAAAAAGAATATATAGGTGCCTCATGGCGTGGTCACATTGCTAATGCATGCCAGAAATTCAATGTATCATTTCTTTCTTTATCTGTTATGTGCTTCTCCATGTATGCTGAATCATCTGAATTCTACTAACACTTAGTTCAAAGTCCTTATTAGAATCCCCATAAGAAGACATTCAGACAAGTAGCCAGAAACATGTCTATAAAAACCATTCACAGCATGTTAGAGCTAGTTGAAGCACCAAACTCAAGCCACCCAATTTTGTCAAGTCTTAGATTTTATTTGTTCGTTCCAGAATCTTACCTTTTTAGTCCGTGAAATAATCAATCTTCATTCATTTAATAAAACTATAAAGCTCTGCCGACAGAAATTATGAGCCAAGGCCACCTCCTAGCATATTGAAATTATAAGCTGTTTCCAGTAATTCTGGAATAGATTGGTTCAGTCTTAAGAGCAAAACTAATTTATCAGGGGAAGAGGGATGGACGCAAACTCTACAGCTTAAAGCTTGTTCCAGTATAGCATGACCAGTACTCCATTTGTGGTGATCTACATTTCAATTCAAAGCCATACATGTGCATCCAGTTCACAATTGAACCTACTCTTTCTATATGACCATGTCACATTCTTCTAGTCCTTCCCTGATTCACTTATCAATAAACTGACGACTAAATTATATTTGACACTATTATTATTCTTAATATATTCAATAAGGTATTCACTTCTTAGGTAGCTAAGAAACAAACTTGCAGATCTCAAACTCAGTAAATCAAAGCATAAAATGTTTCTCAATAAAATTTTAAAAATTTAAATAACAAAGATGCATAGTTATGTACCTATAATTGCCGGGATCCTCAGTACTGAGAGGAGCATATGAGCGATTTTGGAGAAGCGAAGTACTCACTAATTCGATTACCGGACCTCCGCCGGAGCTCGTCGACGTCGTGGGTTGAGTCGAAAAGCCGGCCGGAACCCTAACGCTCTTCAGCGCATCTCTATATTTCTTATATAACAGGGTCCTATTCCTCGTCGCCATAACCAAAATCAGTCAAAATTCAACTTTGAATTTCATAAACAGAAAAAGGAAGATTCAAATCAAGCTATAGATCTGAATTTATTGGATTATCTTCTTTCATATTTAATCAAGGAAGATGTAGGTAGGTGGGTCCATCGGAGATCGGGAGATGAGGCGGTTACGAAGGCGGCCGGTGGCGACCCGGCGTCTGTTGAATTACCCGGGGTCAGACGGACTATAGGAGAACAAGGCTGGGGGGTTAGTTAAGGAAGAAAATGAAATTATAATAAGACATCAGTTTGTTTGTTGGTCCATATGTTAATAGGTGGGGGCCACAATTTCCAGTTGGACAGTGTGGGGTCGATGATCCATTAAGTTAAACGGGTCGAGTTTTACTATCGGGTTTTGGCTACCCATTACCCGAATATCCCATAACCAAAATAGATCCCATTTATTATTTTTTGGTTGTTTTTGCAATTGTGGATTGCTAATTGTTAAATCTGGAGATTTATTAGGAGATGTAAGCCATTTTGTGGGGTTTGGTCGGAGAATATATTTAAGAGATGGTGCTTGCAAAGTCCAATCGGATGATTGCAAGGACAAATCTTGCAAAAAGGTTAATTTGCAAGATTAATTTGAGCAAATTAGACATTAATACTCAAAAATTTAAGTTGGTTAGAGACTTAGATCGGGATAAAATAAAGAAAGAGAAAGATTGAGAGCTCCATCTTTTACATGAACCAAGACTTTGTATTTATAGGAGACGCCTATAGGCTATAGCTATTAAAGAAGCATAGTCGTGTATTATAATATATGTTCGACGATATAATATAGAGCAGGTGATAGATGAGATGATGGCATGTGTCAGTGAACTGTTGAAGATTGAGTCTTATCAGTCCGATCAAACAACATTATCTTCTCGATTTTGGTGCCTGCTTATTCATTCGTATAGTGAGCCTCACAAAATACTGTACTTGGGCTCTTCCTGACTTTTTAGCTACAGGGCTTTTGTCCAAACCGGATTGGGCTTGAGGTTAATAATGGGCTATATAAAAAATAATTTGAGCATTATGTAAGGCCCAATTATTATGATCCAAAACTAATTGTTAAGGAAATTTAGATTATTAATTTAGCTCAATTTTGGAGCATTTAAATAACAATATTAAAAATTTGAATTGATTATAAATAGATGAGGTTATATATGTATATAGTAAAAGATAACTTAAATTAAGTAGAAAATCTAGCAATTGGGTTAGGTAAATAAAAGAAATAATATTTTTTTTCAATGGGAAATCTGAGTGGGTACAACTAAAAGAAGTATTTAAAGGAGTTTTATTTTGTTTTGAAGGGACCAATTAGGAACTTTAGCACCTAAATTATTGGCCTTCCTTACTTTTTTTTTCTTTCCTAGATCTACCCCATTTTTCCTGATCTCCACCCTCTTCACCCACCAGCAGCCACCAACCGCCCCTTTCTCCCCACCAGCAACAGCCGCCGGTAGCTGGTGCCCCTCCCTTCCCTCTCCAACGCGTGGGTCGGCTGGCATGACTCCTTCTTCTTTATTTCCTCCTCGCCGCCGTCGTCCTTTTTCCAGTCGCTGGTCTCTTCCTCCTTGAACGGTGCCTAGGAGATAAGAGTGATAGCTTGAGATCAAAAAAAAAAAAAGAGAGGAGAAATAAGAAAATTCAGATTTGGGATTTAGGGATTTAAATTTAATTTTCTTATTTCCATTATTTCTTTAGGGGAATTAATCTTAGATTTAGTTAAATTGCATGCTTATTAATTAGATCTATTTCTAAATTGTATATGTTATTTTAATTTGAGTTTTTGGTTTAAATTAATGAATGTGGTTATAAAGAAGATGAAGATTTGAGGAAGAAAGAGAAGGAAAGAGAAGGAAAAGGAAGTGGGAGCTTGATTTTAATCTTGAAAGGGAGTTTTGAAGCCATTAAAGTTATTTTGTCACAAATTAAGGTTTGCAATCACTAAATTTATCTTCTCCTAAAATTTTAATTGTTTATACTTAACATATAAATTATCGTATGATAAAGTCTTGACAGAACTAATATAAGAGTAAAAAAAAATTAGGATGTGTTTGAAATTATTAAAATGTTTCAACGAAGAAATGTGTCATGGTTGTGTGATTTTTTTGATGATTATAATTAAAGACACATGATTTGAAAATGGGAAAAGGCATGTTGATATAAGAATTTCATTTTTGAAAATATGTGCACATATGGGTCTTTATATTGAAATGTAATGTGATTAGCTGATAATTTGAGATTTCATATCCTAGGTGATAACAACCGAACTCATGGACCTGTTTAACGGTCTAACATATATCGAGCACCTAGCTCGAGGAGGACCTCATGAACCGACCATAGGTTCAACTTCTCCGGGCTCTATAGTCGAGCGAGAGTTCGGCAGCCAACGTGTCCCAAAAATAGCTCCATCATGTTAGACAAACAGTTGTCACTAACCTATGTTTTCCTCGAGAATCGTCGAAAATGGGTTAATGGCCGAAAAGAACGGGAAACTCCTCCCATTATCTCCTGAAAACGTGTTAATTTCCACTATAAAAAGAGAAAAAACAGGTATAAAATGGTGATTTAACCTTTTTTGCTAAAAATTCTTACTCTTTTACATAGAAATTCTAACTTGACCGTCGGAGATTTCCTTGTCGAAAATCCACCGGTCTGTTGTCTGTTGTTGCAGGTGATCGTAAGGAGCGGCTATTAATTCACCTGTCATCATTTGGTGCGATGAGTGAGGAACATGAACCTTTTCCCAGACCTCAACCTAAACACTTCCTAACAAGAAAGCCAAACGTCCAATCCCACCCCGCCAAGAACACTGCAATTCCTTCCTCAACCCAACGACACCGTCTCTGCTTCCCCAGCCATGGCAATTCCAACTATTACTCCCAGTATTACCCCTCAAACTACCCAATCCCTTATTGCCGCACTATCAGCCATAGTGGCTCAGGCTCAACCCCAGCCCTTACCCCCGCAAAATACCACAATGCCCTTATCTTTGTAGCCTCCTGCTCGGGAACCCTACTCACCAGCATTGCCCCAAAACCCTAACTCCACCATCACCCTAACTACCGAATAATTCAATTGCCTTTTGGACGACGAAATCCAAAGGCAGCAAAACTGAACTACCCTTTAGTACCAAGGCAGTTTTTGATCACCCCTCTTTCATGAAATATTAGCTGCTCCATTTTTCAATATTCGCCTTCCTCACCTCAAAACCTACAGTGAGAATACTGATCCTCGAGCTTATATCAATCAGTTCCAACACACTATTCTGGTGCTTACAGTTGATGACTCTGTCTTGTGCAAGATTTTTCCCCAAACCTTGGTAGACTCAGCCCAGATCTAGTTTCAAAACCTAACATCACATTTTATCGAGAACTTTGAACAGTTTAATGACATGTTCGTCGCTAAGTTTGTGGCCGCCATTCGAACAAACAAGGTATCTGCCGACCTGAACCTAGTACAACAAGAAAAGGGCAAATCACTACGAGCGTACATGGAGAAGTTCAATGATGTGGCCATGGACATACAAAATCTGAACCTGGAGGTCGCCATTAATGCCCTAATTCGAAACCCGAGGTGTCAGGATTTCAACGACTCCTTAAGCAAGAAACCCTCCAACCACTTTACCGAGCTCATGTCATGAGCATATAAGTACATTCGCATGGATAAGGCTCGGCATCTCCGCCATGCCTCCTATAGAGCATTGGCATGGGAGAAGGAAGGGGGAGAAAGTGCAAGAGTAGCTCGAGAAGGAGGACATCCCAGCAAGGCCGAACTAAAGAAATACTGAGGAGGCAACTGGAATAACAGATCATATACAATCACTACCCCCCATTTCGACAACCGAAGAGATGAAAGATTCACGCCCCTAACCGCCTCTTGGGAACATATTCTAGATTGGTTGAAGAAGAACAGCAGGTCAATTGGCCAAGACCCATAAGGGAAGATCCGAACAAGGATCAGGGCCTTTACTGTGCTTTTCATAGAGACAAAGGCCATGAGATCGAGGAGTGCAGGCAACTCAAGCAGGAGATCGAGCACCTAGATCGAAAAGGTACCCTTGCTCGGTTCACCAAGCAAGACGAGAGAGGAAAAAGACAGAGGTCACCATCTCCTCAATCGAATAGAAACAGAACCAATGGTAGTGGCAGGCGAACACCCGTTGGGGTCATACATGTAATTGCTGGGGGTGAGCAACGAGACCATTCTCGAAAGAGGAAGGCCAAGGAGGTCATGTCTGTTTGGCGAGGGACGAGCTCGGCAACAAATATGATTCAATTTACGGCGACTGATGGGGCACATATTCGGCACCCACACACAGATGCTCTAGTTATTGAAGCAGTCATTCAAGACTTCTTGATCCAGCAAATACTGGTCGATACAGAAAGTGTGGTCAACCTCATAACGGCCCAAACATACAAAGCATTAGGGATGTCAGACCATAGGCTCGAGGAAGTCAGCGTCCCTCTTATTTTTTTGTTCGAAAAGCCTATCCAGGTAAAAGGCCTAGCAAATATACTTGTACAACTCAAAAATGATGCGGTGGTTTGTGCTTGCCGAGCAGATTTTATTGTGGTCGATATTCCACTTCCTTATAATGTGATATTTGGTCGACCTCTACTGTCTGAGGTGGATACCTGTGTCTCCATGAAAAACCTGGTGCTTAAGATCCCCACAGACAATGGAGTAGCCATTTTAAGAGGGAATCAGAAAACTGCTCGGAAGACTTACTTGACCATGCTCAGAGGAGCCAATCAAGGCCTATCCTTGGACACAATGGATGTACCTGAGAAAGAAAAATGAAGAGCAGAGCCAACAGAAGTGCTATAAGTGGTCGAACTAGAGCCGAGAAGACTAGGGCGAAGAAAGAAGCCCTACTCTCAACACTTCGGGAGTTCATCGATGTTTTTGCCTGGTGAACCTCAGACATCCAAGGGGTTAAGAAAGACTTAATAGTTCACTCGTTGAATGTTTGACCAGAATGCAAGCCAGTAAAATAAGAAAAAAAGAGAAATCATGCCCCCGAGAGATAATTGGCCATCAAGCAGGAGATCACGACTTTGCTGGAAAGGGTTTCATCAGGGAGATATTCTATTCGGATTGGCTAACCAACGTCGTGCTTGTCCGAAAGAGCAGCGACAGATGGAGAATATGTGTTGATTTCACCTATCTAAACAAAGCATGCCCAAAGGACTGCTATCCGCTGCCGAACATCGATACACTGGTGGACTCAACGACAGGATTCGAGGAGTACGCCTTTCTTAATGCCTCGATAGGCTACCATCAGATCCTGATGGCCTCATTGGATGAAGAAAAAATAGTGTTCATCACTCACAGAGGAACTTACTGTTATTCTGGTCATGCCCTTTGGATTGAAGAATGCAGGGACCACCTACCAAAAGCTAATGAATAAACTGTTTGTCGAGCAATTGGGGAGAAATATGGAGATCTATGTGGATGACATGATTGTCAAGAGCCGAGCTTCAACTAACATGTGCACCGAGCTGAAGGAGATCTTTCACAGACTCCAAAAATCAGGCTTAAAGCTAAACCCCAAAAAGTGTGCCTTTGGGTTACAGTCTCGCAAATTCCTTGGCTTTATGATATCGAAGCAGGGGATTGAAGTAAATTCAGAGAAGATCAAAGCGATCATGACCATTGACCTGCCTAAAACAGTCCAGGATGTACAGAGATTGAATGGAAGGATCACAACTTTGGGCAGGTTTATATCTTGCTCGGCCAAACTATGCTTGCCCTTTTACCGAGCAATCAGGAACCTCAAGAACTTTACTTGGACAGAAGAATGCCAGCAAGCATTCCAAGCCTTAAAGCAGTTTCTCTCAACCCTGCCACTGCTCAGCAGGCCACTAGCTGGTGAGATTTTGTACATCTACTTATCTATCTCCGCGGGGGCAATAGGTTTGGTCCTGGTCCGAGAAGAGGAGAGCCAACAGTTTTCCATTTACTACACGAGCAAAGTACTTTGAAGGGCCAAAATAAATGATCCTATCCTAGAGCAGCTGGCCCTTGCACTTATCACAACAACAATTAAGCTCCATCCATACGTTTAGACGCATACAATTGCAGTGCATACAAACTCAAACTTGAGAAATGTGTTGTAGAGGCCAGAACGCTCGGGCCAATTGATAGAATGGGCTACTCGCCTCGAGGAGTTTGATGTTCGGTATGAGCCACAGACATCCATGAAGGCACAGATACTAGCAGACTTTGTGGCTGAGCTACACGAACCAATCCCTGAGCCGACGAAAGTATCATGGAAGTTGTATGTGGATGGCCCTCAAGTGCGAATGGTGCGGGGGCCGGAGTACTTTTGATGAGCCCTATGATAATTAGAATTCGAGCTATGGCCCGCCTGACCTTTCCAGCCTCCAACAATGTGGTAGAATACGAGGCCCTGTGCTACGGGCTACAATTGGCAATAGAAATGAAGCCGAACATCTTAGAGATATTCTCAAATTTCCAACTGGTGGTCAGTTAACTGAAGGGAAACTTCGAAGCCAAAGATCGTTCCATGATCTGCTACAAATAGCTGACTTCTACCTTGTTGGCCAGATTGGAGGAGAAAGGGAGAGCTTGGTCCATCACTCAGATACCCCGGGTGGAGAATATGAAGGTCAATACTCTGGCAAAGAAAGCAAGTCTTAACAGTCCGGTTGACAATGCGAATGTCATTTCCATTACCATCTCACGCCCAACCTACGAAACCTTTCAGGTTCAAGTTTAGGAGCCAATGGAGGGTTGACGTTTACCTATTTATCAATACTTGATGTCAGGAACTCTGCCAGAGGAACGAGCCCAAGCTCAGAAAATAATTCAAAAATCGAGCTTATATGCCGTGATAGATGACAAGCTTTACAGGCGATCTTTCTCCAATCCCTGGGCTTTATGTGTGAGCAATGAAGAAGGGTATTATATCCTCAGAGAGATTCACGAAGGCGCACAGGCCATAGCTCGAAAAGCTCTCTTACAGGGGTATTATTGGTCCACCATGGAGGCTGATGCAAAGGCTCTAGTGCAAAGGTGCGACAAATGCCAAAGGTTTGCAAACATTCCACACCAGAGCTTGATAAAGTAGATGTCAATTCATAGCCTTTGGCCTTTCACCCAGTGGGGGATTGACATACTGGGCCTTTTCCCCCGAGCAAAAGGACAGTAGCGATTCTTGGTGGTAGCGGTGGACCACTTTACCAAATAGGTGAAAGCCGATCCACTTTAACCATTACACTAGCAAACGTCATTAAGTTCCTGAATAAGAACATTATAACAAGGTTCGATATCCCCCACTCAATTATAACTGATAATGGCAAACAGTTTGATTGTCAGGCTTTCAAGAACTTCTGCTTAGAGCTGAAGATCTAGTTGAACTTCACTTCAGTTTATCATCTGTAATCCAACGGAATGACCGAAGTGACAAACATAACCATCTTATCTGGACTCAAAAAGCGGCTTAAAGATGCCAAAGGCTTATGGACCAAAGAACTTAACAATGTGTTATGGGCCTACCAGACATCGCCTCGGGCAACAACAGGGTTAATACCCTTCGCACTTACATATGGTACTAAAACTGTCATTCCCTGCGAGATAGGAGTGCAAGGTGTCTGAACATATTCTCTTAACGTGGATAGTTGTGTTGGTATATTGTATAACTTAGATCGTCTCGAGAAAAGCAGGGAGTACTCCTAAATACGTTTTGTGGCATACAAGTAGCGCATGGCAGCTTATTATGATTGCAGGATCAGGCCGAGGTCTTTCCAAGTCGGACAAATGGTATTGAGAAAGGTGGTGTCTGCTCAAACGACGACAGGAGTAGGGAAGCTGGATCCCAACTGGGAAGGGCCATATATTATCCGAGAAGTAAGCCAAAACGGAGCATACAGGCTAGAAGATGTCGCAGGCAAACGGCTCCCGCACTCCTGGAACGGGCTCAACCTTAAATCATATTATCAGTAGCTCTGTACCCATCATGCCATATCTTGTATTGATTCTCATTTTATCATCTTTAATTTTTGTTCGTCATTGTCATTGTTTCTTCATTTCTATTGCAAGTTGCTGCCATGATATTTTGGCCTCAATGCAAGTCCGGTAGATGTTTATGTCTGCTGGACATAAGTTTAATGAACGACATATTCTGTGCAAAATACTTAGCAAATTTATAACATGATATGTCCGCAGGCTCGGCATCTTTGCCAAAATCGTCCTATCACTAAAGTAAGTTCGGCACCATACGCCGCACAACTTACTAACTTACAAGGCTAACTATGCCTATGGATAAGGAGCTCGGCATCTTCGCCAAAATCGCTCTATCACTAAATTAAGTTTGGCACCATACGCCGCAAAACTTAATAACTTACAAGGTTAACTACGCCTATGGATAAGGGGCTCGGCATCTTCGCCAAAATCGCCCTATTACTAAATTAAGTTCGGCACCATATGTCGCAAAACTTAATAACTTACAAGGCTAACTACGCCTATGGATAAGGGGCTCGACATTTTTGCCAAAATCGCCCTATCAATAAATTAAGTTCGGCACCATACGCCGTAAAACTTAATAACTTACAAGGCTAACTACGCCTATGGATAAGGGGCTCGGCATCTTCACCAAAATTGCCCTATCATTAAATTAAGTTCGGCACCATATACCGTAAAACTTAATAACTTACAAGGCTAATTACACTTATGGAAAGGGCTCGGCCTCAGTGCCAAAATTGCCCGAACCTCTAATAATGTTCGGCACACTTCACCAAATAACTTGATAAACTAATTGTGCCATAACGGATTCATGCCAAAAAAGGAGTCCGGCTAATGCTACCACACAATACTTGGTCCAGGAAAAAAAACATTTGTGGTTGATAAATCGAGCAACCTCGCCCTAGGCAGACAGGCAGCCTCCTTGAGCATGTATCTGCAAATCTCCCTAAGTACGTTGACTACACAGCCCTAAGGCGAATTCCAGTTTGGCACTCCAAATACTTGGCGTAGAAGTTTCGAATGCGAGGTATGCATCAAAGCGCACTCATTATTTAAATAGCTCTTTTATCGGGCAGTTTCTTTATTTAATTAATTGAGCTCGATTTCGCATTCGGTGGCTATACTGAAAAGATCAAGATAACTCACCTCACCACACATGAATGTTTTATCTGTACCAACGTTTTTAGGAAAGTAAACCGAACACGAATCACAAACATTAAACACGACAAGAAGAGAAATAGTTCAGATTTCCATTAAAATAAAAAAGGTATTACAAGAGGTTAGTCCTCATTTAGATACACGTCATCCAGGAAGGACAGGTCAAGTTTGGGATATTTTCCTTTTACAGTAGAAGATATCTTAGTGCTAAATGCCATGCATTTCTTAGCCAGTATCTCGGCCTCTTTCTCTTTCCGCTCGGCCTCTTTCCTCTCTCGTTCGGCCTCTTTTTGCTTGAGCTGTTCGACCTCGGCTTGGAGAGCAGAGTTGAACTCTTTCCCCCGATTTAGAACGGCCTCTAGCTCAGCTACTTTCCTAACATTCTCCTCGGCCAGCTCTTAAGTATTGCGAGCCTTTTCCTCGATTTTGCCTATCTTTGATCGCAGAGCATCGAAGTTAGAATCGGCTTGTCGACACTTTGAGATGACGTCATGCATCTTCGCAATAGTAGCGCCGATCAGTTGAGATCCCTATAAAACACAGAAAAAATTAAGCACTATTCGATAGACAGACACCATTAAGAAGTTGAAACTACTTACCTCGACGTGATGCCTCTTCAAGTGCTCGGCCAAATGTTCGGCATTCAGAGAGATGAGGGGACTGACCTCTATAGGTATGCAAGAAGCCATATGCATAAAAGTGCAAAAGTCTGGGTCGTTGGAGGAATATTTATCCCCTTTAGCCTCCCAGAACTCACAAATATCGTTGAGTATGGAGCGAAGTTCTTTTGGCTCCCTCTCGATCTGGCCTTATGGCTCGGATGGTGCAGCAAGCTCGACCTGAACAACCAGAGTCTTCGAAACTTCAGCAGCTTTGGTCACTGGCTGAGTCTCGGGGGGGAGTAGCTACCACCTCTTTGACAACAATAGGCGCGCTCGAAGAAGCTTCGGTAAGCTTTTGCCTCTTTGCCTTCATGATCTCAGCAGCTCGGCTCATCTTCCTCATAACTGCAAAGAGAAAACAAATTAAAATAGTGCATCAGTACCATCGAATAAGAAAATGCTGTGCGTTACCTTTTATTCGACGAGGGATCGGTTCTGAACTATAAGGATCTAATAGGTTCCTCAAATCCCACTTGTCCCGGACAAGTTTCCTCCACCGAGCTAAAATTTGCTCCTCTTCATCAGAGAGCCACAAGTTTCCGTCATTACGATTAGTGTACCTCTCCCAAGTGGTTCGTACTTGAAAGTCAGCCCGTACTCTCTCCACCAAAAAGAACCGATCCTTTGACTTCTTCGAGGAATTCGAATTCCCTATCGACACCCCATAACTAGGTCGGACTTATACGTAATTATGGTCTTTTGTACCAGCTCGAAGACCAACCACGTAGGTTGCTCAAAATAGGTTTAAAGTCAATTATATGCCTCGTTCGACGACCCAAATTTGAAGAGCGGTAAGGATCCACCAAGCATTGGGTTGGATTTATCCTATAGCCAAATCGAAGTACCTCAGCACACTTACTTTGATGGTCGTCAAGGGCAAGCAAACGTTGGCCTCTAATTGTGCCTCATAAATTACGATATTTCTCTTGTTGGCAAACTCTGTGTTCGCTCTTTGTGAGGTGCTGGATCGGCTGGCGAAGTAGTCCAGCTTAGAAGTCAGCTGGGCTAGTAGTGAACCCAATTCTTATTCCTTAATTGTCGAACTTATGCTCCCCACTCTCGGCAGTCGACGAGGAGCCTTCTTTTTGGAGGAGGTGGCAGTTTGGCCTAACGCGAAAGGCTGAACTCTTTCACCCGAAGTGAAACCTCTACTCATGCCCGGGACGCTACCACTGGGAGCATTTTCACTAACTCCAACTCCCTCACTTGAAGCCGTCTCCGAACTCATGGCGAAAGAGTTACCAAAAATGATTGAAAGGAGAATGAGGAGGGGGGATGGAGGACAAACCTGATAAATATTTGCAAAATCAGAAGGGAGATTGCGAGAAAAGAACAAGAACTTTGAAGCTCCAAGACGATGAACACAGAAGTAAAGAAGAAACAAAGTGAAAATGAGCAAAAAACGAAAGGAAAATGGGAATCGAGAGAGAGTTTATATAGGAAACTAGGATGGATGCGGACCGTAAATGTGGCGATCGATCCAAACTTGGGATAGCGCAGTTAAAGCGGTACACCCTAATCAAGGCACCCCTAATCGTTACACATGGTAAAATAGGAAGCCATAAATACTCTCCAATAAATGCACGCGTGAAAACTGACGTCTTCCTGTCAAATCGCATGTAGCAGGGTAGCCTTGGGGGCAAGCCTCCCCTACACCAGAACAAGGCAAGTTTGCCTAACTTTGACTCCGAACTCCAGATCAGAGCTCGATAGGTACTTAAACCTCGAATCGCCACAACCAGCTTATTTGGCCCAGTCGCCACGAGCTTCGATCTTGCAATATTAAATAGGCTCGTTCAGCTCTCATTTGTCAACCGCTGACATAAATGTCACCCACTGGGAGGGACTTATGATAACAACTGAACTCATGGACTGATTTAACGGTCCAACATATACCGAACACCTAGCTCGAGGAGGACCTCGTAAATCGATCATAGGTTCAACTTCTCTAGGCTCTATAGCCGAGCGAGAGTTCGGTAGCCAACGTGTCCCGAAAATAGCTCCACCGCGATAGAGAAACAGTTGTCACTAACCCACGTTTTCCTCAAGAATCACCAAAAATGGGTTAGTAGCCGGAAAGAACAGGAAACTCCTCCCATTATCTCCTGAAAATGTGTTAATTCCCCCTATAAAAAGAGAAAAAATAGGTATGAAACGGTGATTTAACCTTTTTTGCTAAAAATTCTTACTATTTTACACATAAACTCTAACTTGACTGTCGGAGACTCCCTTGTCGGAAATTCACCGGTCCGTTGTCTATTGTTGCAGGTGATCGCAAGGAGCGACTGTTAGTTCACCTGTCATCACTAGGTTAATTTGATGTGTAAGTAATAAAACTAATGGTTGCATGAGGCCATATAAAATGAAAGTTGGAGGGGAGTCAAACTCTTTATTTCAGGTAGTTTCAAAATTAAGCTCATATTATATATGTATATATATATATATATATATATATATAATAATTTTAAATACAGCTTTATAAGTAACATAATTGATTTTTTTGTTGATTATTATAAATCTTATAAGATTTCAATTAGAACTTCGAAGATAATATCTTAAATGCTCTTAGTAAATAATGGAAGTTTTTAGGTTGTATACAATTGGCCGGCCATAGGGATAAAATTCTGATTTGGTGTGATGGATGGTAAGATGGTGTGTTGGGCAGTATCCCGGGTGTGTTATATCATTTGTGTTTGTATTATAAGGCAATGAGGACCTACAGGAAAGAATTTTGTAGTGTGCCCAGTTTGGGTCCACAAGCCTAAAAAGGCCTTAGTCTCGTGTATCACTAGGTTAAACTCCATTAATTACTTTGGGCAGTATAGTACACATTTTTTTCTTTTCTGAATAAATTTTTAAATGATGGTGGGAATTCTCTATGATTTAAGGATGTATATTTTATGATTTGAGTGTGTTTGCTTGTATGACTATAAAAACACATGATGATAGGTAATTATTTAATTTATTGTTTCTTAGCTTACTTATTTAAAGTAGTTAATTGCCTTTAGTTATATATGTACTTGCATTATAAGCTATAAATAAAAGAATGCTGATTTAGATTTTTATGTTTTGTGGAAGAGAATAAATTTAGAGGTTGCCACTAAGCATTGTTGCTTAGCGCATGGGAATCTTTTTTCTGCGTGTAGGTACAGTACTTTTGGTCACTTAGCAGGCCGGGGATCTATTAGAAAGTAAGGAGGTTTTCCCTACTTTATGTTGGATGCTATGGCTTGGAAGTCGATTTGCTTTTCTTGGTGTTCGAGACATTTAATATTTATAAAGAATTAAATGGCTTCCTGAGAATTTTTGTATTAAAGAAAGTTATTTTGTTATTGTTATAATGGTATATGGTATAACGCTCAACTATATATATATATATATATATATATATATATATATATATATATATATATATATATATATATATATATATATATATATATATATATATATATATATATATATATATATATATATATATATATATATATATATTAGATGAATTTTTGTTAATTGTGACGGATTGAAAAGGTTAGGATGACAATTGTGTTACTTGGTTGTCAGAGAAGTTGAGAGTTGTATTGAAAATTGTAGAAGTGCGAAATTGCTTTCTTTTGAGCAGGGAGAATAGAGACCCGTATAGAAAAAATTCTATCCATTTTTCTGTAAAAGCCTTGGAAATTTAAATTCTCTTTATGAATAGTAATATTAAGACAAATTAGATTTTAAAAGAGTTAGTTGGGGTACCATTAGGCAACTGACCCTTCAATTGAGTCGGGTACCGGGTGTTACACATTATCACTGATGTTTCGAGCTTTAACTTTAAACTAGTTAAGGATTATATGAATCAATGATCATGTTTTTTTTTATGGGATAATAGTGAATTTCACCCTCAGACTTTTCAAATAGGGTAAAAATGCCCTTAATTTTTTTTTTTAGTCTGATTATACTCCTGAAGTCACTTTTTTGATTGAAAAATATCCTTACTTTGGATGAAAAACACACGTGGAAGACGGAGGTAATGTCACCCAATGGAGACGTGATACGTCAGCATCCGCGTGGTATCTTCTTTCCTAGTTAGCATTAATCCAACAATTAAAAAAAAGTAATCTGATGTGGCAAAAAAAATTAAAGGGAAAATAAAATTTCTCTCTTTCCTCTTGTTTTTCCTTTTGTTGATGTGGCAAATTAGATTGTTGGATGTAGATTTGGGTTGCAGAGGAAGAACATGAGAGAGAAAGAGGAAGAACAAGAGAAAAGAGAGGAATTTTGTTTTTCTTTTAAATTTTTTTGTCATATCATATTATTTTTTTTTTAATTTTTGAATTAATGTTGATTAGGAGAAAAGGTATCATGCGGATGCTGACGTGTTGCGTTTTCATTGGGTGTTATTATATCCATATGCTATATGTGTTTTTCATTCAAAATAAAAGTATTTTTCAATAAAAAAAGTAATTTTAGGAGTATAATTTGATAAAAAAAAGTTTAAGGGTATTTTTATCCTATTTTAAAAAGTTTAAAGGTAAAATTTACTGTTATTCTTTTATTATTATTATTATTATTATTATTATTATTCTTTTAGGCACAATGAAGTCTAGTTTTTTCTTGTCTTTTTTTTTTTAAAGAAAAAAAATAATACTCTGGACTAACGATTGTAACAGTTTTGGAAGTATTCGAATGCCAATGGTTAGATGACTGTTTAATAACTTTGATAATTTGAGGAAAAATAATTCTGATGAATTTTTTAATAAAAATATTTAAACAATCAAATTAGTATGTTAAAAGAAGTATAAAATCCAACTATGGCTGGGTGCCTTGCAATTCGTGAAGTGTTGAGTTGGACATCACGTCATAATTGAGTCGAATTCACATGTTATCATCTATTTTTTAGTCTCAGTATCTCATTCTTCCTCTTCAAACATTAGGTTTGGTTATACTAGAAGCTCAGTGAATTCTGTAACTCATAGTTTAACTAGAGTTTTGTTTTTTTTTTTTTGTCCGGTGTTCATATTTGGCTGAATTTTTCACTAAATTTTTTATACCCAGATTTGAGAGCCGATTATATTTAATGGCAGCTTTTTATTAAAAAAAGAAAGTCTATTTGATTTTGATGTGAATTTTCACGCTATGCAACGTTTATAAGACAATCTATTTTTAAACTTTATTCGTGTAATATTATAATATTTACATGTTACGAAATTAAATTTAATAAAAGCACATTGTAATACACCAAAGTAACAATTTTTTTTTTTTAGAATAACAATTCTGTTTGTTTTTCTCACTAAAATTTAGTGAAATCCAAATCATACATCAAATATTTTAGGATTTCAGTTAAGAAAAAGAAAAGTTTTTTTTTTTTTTTTAAGATTTAAATAAATAGATAAAAAATAAAAAAAAAAGACAAAAAAGAAAAAGGAAAAAAACAGAAAATATAAAATGAACAGCAAAACACAGATAATCCCCCTTTTCCCTTATCAACGAAATTCACCCACGAGAGAGAGAGAGAGGAGAGGAGCCTCACACAAACAAATACCTCCTAATTATCTCACTCCTTTGAAGCCTATCTATCAGCCTATCTCCCCTTTCTTCA
>JBBPFJ010000187.1:0-281009 GCA_037975025.1 Excoecaria agallocha
ACTTTTGGATACATTAATAATGTTTTAGATGCATATACGGTATTTCTTTTTTATTTCAATACACATAATCATTATTTAACGTTATCTCAATGACACATATTACTTAATCTCAAAAATGAAATTTTAAAAGCATCATGACTCCTATCATCAATCAACCCTCTCAAGTTTTTTTGATTGTTCATTTTCTCTCAACTACTAAACGTTACCCAGGATGCCTTTTTGCTATTTTTATCTTGATGGGGAGCCCAATTTTAGCAAGGTTGCTATTTTTTTTTGTTTTCAACCCATAGGGCTTTTGTTCATTTCTTTTCTCTTTCTAGTCTTAGCCATGAAACCTCTTTAATTTGTCAACATATACTAACTCTCTGAAGTCATTGCTATCACTATTAGTCATAATAGCAAATTTTTTGGACAACAACTTTTTTAGTATAAAAGGTCCTTCTTAGATAGGCCTAAACTTACCTCAAATGTCCAGAATCCTAAGTCTCATTTATTTGAACACTAGATCTCCCTCCTTCAAGGGATGATTCTTAACCTTTTTCCCAAATGAGTGAGCTGGTCTCTTCTGGTAAACCTGATTATGGTAATACGCTTGCATCTTATCTCCATCTAATAGGTTAAGCTGAAACAACCTTTGTCTAACCTATTCTATTTCTAGCAATTTGGCTTCTAAAACCACCCTCAAGGACCGATGCTTAATTTCCACTGGCAGCATAGCTTTGTCTGATATACTAGGGAGAATAACGTACCCCTTTTTGAAGTTCTATCTAAAGTCCTATAACACCATAATGTGAAAGGTAGCTTATCAACCCAATCTTTGTTACGAAGTTAGAACCATTTTAGCCAAAATCCTTTTGACATTCTTGTTGGCTACCTCGACTACCCCATTTGCCTGAGGTTGATAAGGGGAAGACCTATGGTGGCTGAATTCCATACTTCCTGAGCATTTACTTGGTTTCCCTAGAAAACTGCAATCTAATGTCTGATATATGCATATCAGGTTCTTTTTAATGAATTTAGCCATGTCCCTAGCATCCACCTTCTTAAAGGATTCAACCTCTACCCATTTGGTTAAGTAATCTATGATAACTATAATAAATCTATGTCCATTGAGGTTGGCAAATAAATCATACCCATAATGTCTATGCCCTATGTGGCGAACGGCCAAGATGATGTAAGGTTGCATAGCTCAAAAACTGGCAAGTGTCTTAAGTTCGTTATACTATTGGCATAACTAAAATTCTTCGACATACTTAAAATAGTTAGTGTCCATTGTAAGCCAAGTGAACCCCCTTGATGCATGATTTTTTTCGCTAAGGCCAATCTATTCATATGAGCTACATATATACCTGTATGTACCTCTTTCATAACTTTCTTAGCCTCCTTCTCTTCAAACACCTCAGCTGAATGCCATCAGGTTGTCTCTTGTAGAGCACCCCACCTATAGTAATAAACCGAGTTGAAAGCATACAGATCATTCTTTGGTCCTTTTCAATGGTTTCCTTCAGAAATACCAACCTTTTAAGTAATTCTAAATGTCATAGTACCAGGGTTTCCATCATCCATCTTAATGTTTATTATCTATTCAGTTTCAAATTAAGGCTTATTAGAACTCAAGATCAATACCTGCTTCATACTTACTCCTTTTGGGTTATCCCATAATGATGCTAAGGTGGCCAAGGCATCAACTAATTGGTTCCCATCTCTAGGCATATATTTGAAAGTGCAAACCTCAAACTGGCTACTTAAAGCTTTCAAACACTTAAGGTAAGGCCATAATTCACCCCTCACCTAATAGACTACCAAGGATGAAAGGCCATTTTAATCCTATCCACAATCTTGTTCAGAATCTGATTATAACCAACATACCCATCTACAAATCTATACATGGCACAAGCAACTGCACTATCTACTAAGACATCGATGTGAGGCAAGGGGAACTCATCTTTTAGGTAATCTTTGTTCAAATCCTTATAGTCTACATAGATCCCAACTTTTCCATCCTTCTTTGCTACAGGGACTATATTGCTATCCATGTAGGGTATTAAAACTCCACTAGGAACTTGGCCTCTATTTTCTTTCTAACATCATCTTTAACCTTTTCAGTCCACTCTGGCCTAAGTCTCCTAAGCTTCTATTTAACTGGCCTTATATTGTAAGACCCTTATACCAGTGAACCGTACATACAGTGATCAGATGTCACAATAAAAAGGCAATTACAATAAACAGTTTGCTAATTTTTTTTTCTTAAATCACAAATAATAATCATACCATACAACATACCCATAAAGTCGACATAATTATAATTAAATATTATATGAGTACATTTCACACTCTATACCTCCAATATACACGATATATACATGCCATGCTTACTATCATCCTTACACCCCACTTTGTTCTTGATCATCCTTGCAGCATCAGCCACTCATGTTCTATCTTCATAACCTGTGCACAATGAAATAACTATGCCTGAGCATCGAAATGCCCAGTGGTAGATACATATCCCAAACTTTCCATACACGTATACAAACATACATACATACATACATACACACACACATGCTTCCATGAGCATTACTTAAATATTAACTATTCATTCAACATTTTGATGTGCCTCCGACGTCCATGCACAAATGTATTAAACATGGAAAATTGTTTCAGTCATTCAATAGAATATGATTATCACTTCACTTTACATTTAAATTTAAATTTATTCTTGTCTTTCATTTTATCAATCCATCTTCCCACCATATCACTTAACATTAATATTTACTTATTATGTTATAATTTTCAAATATGCCTTAAGCACCATATACATGTATTCAGCCATGACATTTATTTTTCATACCTACATTATTTTATTTCATTAATCACCCATTTCACTTCATTTCATGCCTAATAACATAGATTTATGTTTAAATCACATTAAACATGCAAAATCATTAAAAACTCTTTAAGCATACTATTCAGCCTATAGATGTTCATCACTACCAATTTATTTCATTTTTATTCATTCAAAACATCTTATTAAGCCTTTTAATTTCATATTTATAACACTTGTATCAATTCAACAAACATTAATCACATGCATTTATTTCATACATAACCTTAAATCCAACAAAATTAAATGGAAAATAGGGAATTATGCATCCACATACCTTAAATCTTATTCTTCACTTATTTATCCTCCATTTTCATGCCTTAAACCCATAAAGAAATTTCCTTTTCAATTTTTCCTAAAGTGGGCCAAAAATACCAAGGCAAGAAATCATAATTTTCTTGCTTCTTTAGTTCAATATAACCACATAAATATAATCTACACATCCTAATTTACTTATTAGAACCATTAAACTAAATTAAAACCTCCAAAATTACTTACCTCAATTTTCAACACATAATCTTTTCCTTTTGATTTCTACCACTTCTTTCACCTCTATAAAAGATTAGAGACTGCTACCATCCACTAAGGGAGCTGAATTTCACTTATGAGGCTTGATTTTAGAGAGATATTGGAAGAGAGATGAAGAAAATAGTAGGTTTACAAAGGAAGAAGAATTCAGTTTCAAGACAATGGAGGAAGAAGGAAGAAGTCTCACAATTTTTCTAGAGTTTTATGATATTTTTGGCGTTAACTACCCTGATTTAATAGGTTGGATTGGTCCAACCAAAGAGGTTCGGCCTAATTTAAGTTTAATTTGATTTTAAGCCCATTTAATGCACTCTAAATTATTTCTCTCTTTCCAAGCTCAAATTCACTCAAATCAATTTCATAATTTTTAGAATAATAAATTAAGCCTCTATAAATGTTTTTAGCTCAATTAGAGTCCATTTCTAATCCGATTCACTTAAATCGATCTGATTCAACCTCTTCTAGTGTTACCGTAAATTTTATTTTTTTTGCATCAAAATGTTATAAATCTCATTTGATGTAGATATGGAAATTTTGGTGATTTTTAGAGGTCATTTATTATTTTTCAAGTTTTGGTCAAACCTTTAGTCAACCTAAGCACTATTTAAACCGAAACTGTGAAATTTCTTTATTTTCAGCTTTTGGAGACTCATTTTGGTTCCAAATTTCACCATTGGACTAGTTGCGACTAGAACTTTCCAATATCAACATAAAATATTTTTGTTCTACGAACTTTCCGAAAGGTCATCCATCATTACACTTCTTTGGCGCGCACATTTAACCTTATGCTTTTGAATAATTTTGATGCAATATTCTTAATACAATCGCACCCAAACTACTTTTCTCATGGCTCATCAACTATTAAGTCTCTACAATTACTCCAGTGTCACTGTTCACGGCACCAAAAATAATGTTTACGAAAATTACAATTTTAGGCTGTTACAATTCTCCTCCACTAATAAAATTTCATCCTCAAAATTTACTTTTATGCCATAGCTATAGTTATTACTATTTGCTAATTTTGTTTCGGGTACATATCCTTTAATCATACCATAAATGTTTTCAGAGAAACACACTTTCCTTATTAATCTTTAACTTTATTACTTAACTACAAATAATAACTCTTATGTTCACATAAAACACTCTTGACCTTCCATTAACTATGAGCCAAATAGTAGAATTAACCCTTTATCTATTACGTCACTACCTTATGAAGTGTCATTACTACTCTAGTCCTTCCAATCATCTTAACCACTTATATCTACTCACGGTATGTATATGTATATAAGCCAATCACTTAATACCACTTAGATCTTAGAATCGCCTAAACCACGTTCTGATATCAATAAATTGTAATGCCCATATACCACTGTACCGTACATATAGTGATCGAATGTCACAATAGAAAATCGGTTCCAATAAACAGTCTGTTAAATTTTTGTCTTAAATCATAAATAACAATCATACCATACATACATACACACACGCATGCTTCCATGAGCATTACTTAAACATTAACTATTCATTCACCATTCTTATGTGCCTCTTACGTTCATGCACAAATGCATTACATGAAAAACTATTTTAGTCATTCAATAGAATACAATTATCACTTCACTTTACATTTTATGCTATTAAATGCCATAATACCACTCATATTCCCATTTTATCATTTTTATCGTTTAAACTCATCATTTAATGTAGCTATTATTTTTATATTTAACTTTCATTGATTTACAATATTATCCTTCAAATATAATTAATTACTTTAATATCACTAATTGAACTCATTTATGCACTTAATTTAGTATTCATTATGCAAATTGTAATTTTGATCCTTAACATGTTATTTTCTCGCCACTTTACACTTTGATACCAATTCTTTTCATTCTTTACAAATAAATTCACTCAATTTCATTTTCACTTAGGAATTAACCTTCATACTTTTATTCATTATACAATCATTTAGTCATTCAGACATGCATTCATTCATTCTGTCACTTAGACATCTATTAAGTTGTTCATTTTTAAAGAATCTTCTTATTGTGGCCACACTTATCCTTAAGGCTTAGTTTTTCCTCTCTTTTATTTTTAATACATGCGACAACATGAAAAATTATGATTTAGTTCCTACTTTTACTTAAGTGCAAGAATTATACTTTTGATCCCCATCTTACCATAATATAGGGGTCATTCATAAGTTCGTTCTTAAATTAACATTCTATTTGCTAAATTATAATTTGATCCTTGCACTTTCACTAAATTACAATGATACTCTTTTATCATTTATTTATAATAATACCACTATGTATCTTTACTTTCACACTTAATTTCTTATTTGACATGCAATCTATCATTTAATCTCAAATATGTTATTTTTAGGGCAAATTACATATTGATCCCTATTGAAATCCAAAAGTTCATTTTTAACCCTTTCATTAACTACTTTATCATTTTTACCCATTAAACTTATTACTTAGGCAAATTACCATTTTAATGCTAAACTTTTTGTTTTCTTTCACACAAGTCCTTTTTCACTTTAATTCTCATTTTCACTTCACTTTTTGCATTTTTTAAGTTATTTTGTTACCATTATGCCCTTAGTACAATCTAGGCAGAAATCTTCAGACCGAATATATAGGACGTAGACCATATAGGTCCATAACACTGCACTAAGGAATGATCCTAAAGGACCACTCCAACACTTTCACTGAACATTTAACACTTCACTAAACTATGGAAGATAATTTTCCATAGTAAAGCAAGTCTCTATGACTTGCATCGTGGTATAGGTGTCCTGATGGCTAGTTAAACATATCCTAAACTAGATTTAAATAGTCAGACCATTACTAAAGGTAAAATTACTTACTTTTCTTAAATCCACTTTTCACATTTTAACACTTTACATGCATTTACACTTCAATACACTAATCACTTGACATATTCATCACTTTTGCAAATTTCAGAGATTATCTCATCATAATTCATAATTTTTTCACACTTTATGAATTATCTCATCATAATTTATCATTTTTGCACACTTTATGAATTATCTCATCATAATTTATCATTTTTACTTTGAACACAATGTCATTTCACACTCTAAAACATTCATGTATATTCTATAAATTCTAAATAAATTCATGGACACTTCTTTTCATATTTAAATTCATTTTATACCGTTACACATCATATACACACAAAATATACCCTAGTATACCCTAAAGGTTGATTCAACAAAGGTAAGTCTCACACCTTACAAATTCTTTTACTTTCATTTAAACATTCTAGATGCCATTTTAAAGGCCCTTATTCACTTTTCTAAGCTTATATTCAATTATGTATGCATTTAACACAATTTCACTTTAATATTCAATATTTCACAATGCTTACCATATACATAACTAATCATACACATACATCTCATTTCCAGTTCACTTTTTTATATCGCAATAATCACTTATAACTTATATTAAGCCATAACACTAGCACAAAACATTTTTTAATCGTACTTTACATTTATTTACATATCAATCATAAACCACATTCCATTTCAAGTCCATACATTTACACTTTTCTGACATATACATTTACCATATAACTTTTTTTCCTTCAATTAGGCCTATTTTCATTCCAATCTTATCATATTTCAGTAATTTCATAACACTTCAATTTTTATCATTATTTCCCTTTAATCAATAATCGATCATAATATAAATTTCACATTTCAATTTTTTGACTATCTTTCATTTTATCAATACATCTTCCCACCAAATCAATTAACATTAATATATACTTATTATGTTATAATTTTAAAATTATACCTTAAGCACCATATACATGCATTCAATAATGACATTTATTTTTCATACCTACATTATTATATTTCATTAATCACTTGTTTCACTTCATCTCATGCCTAATAACATCGATCCATGTTTAAATCACATTAAACATGCAAAATCATTAAGAACTCTTTAAGCATACTATTTGGCCTATGCATGTTCATCACTACCAAATTATTTTCTTTCATTTTTATTCATTCAAAACAACTTATTTAGCCTTTAATTTCATATTTATAACACTTGTATCAATTAAACAAACATTAATCACATGCATCTATTTCATGGATAATCTTACATCCAACCAAATTAAATGAAAAATAGGGGATTATGTATCCACATACCTTAAATCTTATTCTTCACTTCATTAACCTCAGTTTTCTTGCCTTAAACCTATGAAGAATTTTCCTCTTTAATTTTTCCTAAAGAGGCCAAAAATACCAAGGCAATAAATAATCATTTTCTTGCTTTTTTTAGTTCAATATAACCACATAAAAATAATATACACATCCTAATTTACCTATTAGAACCATTAAACTAAATTAAAACCTTTAAAATCACTTACATTAATTTTTAGCACATAATTTTTTTCCCTTGATTTCTACCACTTCTTTCACCTCTATAGAAGATAAGAGGCTACTACCATCCATTAAGAGAGCTGAAATTCACTTAGGAGTCTTGATTTTGGGAGAAAGATTGGAAGAAAGATGAAGAAAATTGTAGGTTTACAAAGGGAGAAGAATTCAGTTTTAGGAGAATGAAGGAAGAAGGTAAAAATCTCATAGTTTTTTTAGTATTTTCTTATATTTTTGTCTTTATATACCTTGCTTTAATGGGCTAGGCAGGTTCATCAAAAGTGGTTGGGCCTAATTAAGCCCAGTTTGATTTTAAGCCCATTTAATGTACTCTAAATTATTTCTCTCTCTTTCCAATCTTAAATTCACTCAAAATAAATTTCATAATTCTTAAGATATTAAATTAAGCCTCCATAAAAAATTTTAGCTCAATCAAAGTCCATTTCTAGTGTGGTTCACTCAAATCGGTATGATTCATCGACTTTTAGTGTTACCGTAATGCTTTTAAGCCCCTGTAGATCATTACAAAAATGAAATCCACATCTTGTATCTAATAATCAAAATTGTTTTGAAGCAATAGAATAAGTATTAATTTCAATCATATGAATACCTGAAGTAGAAGCATCAGCTTGCTTCTTCTCCTTGAGAGAATCTAGATAGGCCTTGAAGTTATGCTTCCAATGACCATCTTTCTCACAATGGAAGCAAGTTCCTTTGGGATTCTCTTTCTTGGTAACCTTCTTCTTGGAGATCCCACCATTCTTTGGCTATGCCTTGGTTGTTTTCTTCTTCTTCTTTTTCTTCTTCTTCTTCTTCTTCTTCTTCTTCTTCTTTTTCTGCTTCTTGCCTTTAGCAGAAGTGACAACCATGACACTTTTTGGATCCTTCTTGAAGGATCCATCAGTTATTTTGAGCATATTGATTAACTCAAGAATGGTTACTTGGATCTTGTTCATGTTGAAGTTAAGCACGAAAGGTTTATAACTTGGAGCCAACGAGTACAAGATAAAATCTATGTATAGATCATTATCCATTACATAGCCAAGTCTACTCAAATGCTCAATATACCCATACATCTTCAACGCATGAGTAGCAGCCGAAGTGCCTTCCACCATTTTGCAGCTAAATAGAGCTCGAGCAATCTCATATTGCTCAGTTCTAGCCTGAGAAGAATAAAGCTCCTCTAGATGCAAAATGATGGTTCTAGCATCCATCATCTCATGTTGCTTTTGAAGCTCCAAGGACATAGAACCCAACATCAGACATGCTGCTTCACTATCCTCCATGTATTTTCGATAAGTTCCTTTGATCTCATCAATGGCATCATCTGATGGAAGTGGTGGTGGATCTTTATCCAAGACATAATGGATATTTTCAGCTTTGAGAACAATTCTCACTTGCTTGATCCAGTCAGAATAGTTGCTGTCAACCAGCTTGTTATCCATGATTGATTGTATATTAATGTTTGATGTGCTTATGATGATGACCTAGATGTGAAAAAGAAAACATATGAGAGTATGTTTATATATATGTATGCATTAATTAGGTCTTTAATTAATCCATTTACTCCCACTATTTTATTGTGAATTAATAGCCCTCACTATATAATCCGAAAAAACCCAATGGTTTTCTTTGTGGGCCAATATCCAATCTTTGATATGTAATTTGACCTTGACTATGGTCAACAAGCCAAACTCCATACCCTTGAAAGGTAGGTATCTCTATACCAATTGTGTCTCTATACAACTATTAGATCATTAGGTTATCAACTCTTGATATATGCATATCGCATATGTATTCTCTAATCATGCCTCTAGAACCATTAGCCTTGACTGTGGTCAACAAGCTAATGGGCTAGCTAAGATGACCCATTTAATTAGATTCGAACATATTTGATATAATGTGAGCTTGACTGTGGTCAACAACCCACACTATAAAGAACTTTGGTTCTCCTCTAATTAATGGAAGGCTTCTATACCTTAGTATTTATTTGAGGGTTTTAGTTAATTAAGTCTCATCATACATGGTTGGATTAGTATGCATCCTATATCTATCACATAAATATAAGCATACAAACATGGTATAGTTATGGACTTTACTACATTGATTTCCTCGAGCCAAAAGGGAAATCAAAAAGTCACACCTAGGTAGTATGCATGATTCAAACAAGTAAAAATAATTACATTATCTTCAAACTTGTTGGATCTCCATCCGTCCCATCTTGCTCCTTGATAGTGGTCTCCATCTCTATCTCTAATTCTAATCTAAGTAATCTAATTACATATTACATTTTGAAAAAGAATTACAAACCAAAAAAAAGTGAGCGGGACATGAAAGTCCTCATTGCCAAAACATGCATAAGGCTCCATCACATTGGGCCTTGTCCATAACTATCCATCATGCCAATCATACACCCTTATATGCATTTCTAATGCATAAAGTAAAACATATAATGGATTACTAACTTTGTTTCAACTCTTGAAACATACTTTTGAGTTATTTTAATAATGTGATCAAATTAGGAAACTTTTTCCATTTTGGAAACTTTCATTTTAGGAAACCTTTTGCATGCATGTGTTCTTGCCTTAATTATCAATCCAATTGATTATTTAATTAATTAATCATATTAAATAATTAAAAATTAAATTTTGGGCTTAAAAAAGGGTGGGCCGAAACCCACACAATAAAACCCTAAAATGTGTTCACACACAAACTAGTTTTGTGTCTATTGGACCATTTGGGCCTTTTGGAATGAGCCTGCCCACTCCAGCCCTTAAAACCCATTAATAAACTTAATTATAGTTTATAATATTTAATTTAAATCAGCTCCTTGGGCCCACCAAGTCATTCACTAATTTAAACCAAGTCTGTAAACATAATTAAGCCCATTAAGTAGTTTAAATGAATTAAAATTAATCCAATTAATTCAAGGCCCATTTTAATCAATCCAATTAATTAAAATACATTAATATATCAGATATATCAGATTTAGAAGATTAAAAATCGTCTAAATATGAACACACCAGTAACATACCAAGAACACACGAAAAACACCAATTTATCGAACTTTTCGACTAAACTAGTTTTCATGCAAAACTTGTTCAATTTTGATTTTGTTTGATCCTATGGCTCAATATCACATATTAAACACATAAATTATCATCAAAATAATTCTATAGAGGATCAATAAAAATTTAATTTAGAACAGCCCCTAAACTTTATCGAAAAATAAAAGCCATTCATGCCATTCTCAATTGTTGTTTTCTCAAAAAAATCATTTTTATTTTTCGTTGTATATATTTGATCACATACATCCAGAAATCAATATTTCTCATTCATGAACAATCAAATCTGATATTTTAAAGTTCATGAAATAAATAACTCAAAAATAAAACTTATTCTGTAGAAAAATGTAGAATTATAGATTCATGGCAAAATCGAGGCTCTAATACCATGTTGAGGATTATCGGTTACATGCATCTCATACATAAGCGAAATTTAAAATTTTTAACCAATAGATCTGATCTTGCCATGAATTTACAATATACATATTAATCAGAATAAGAAAAATCACCTTTGATTTTTGTTGTACAGTTGATTTTCCTTCTCACCGAGTTGTCGCAAACCGCAGTGTCAAAAATCAAACACCTCAAATGAGTAATCCACACTAGAGAAGGATTAAATGAACCAAAAAAGAAACAGAATAAGGGTTGGCTGAAATTCCCTAGATGCTAGCAAGGGGAGTGGTGGCTAGGGTTGAGAGAAAAGAGAGAAAAATGTTTTCTCTTAATTGTTCACACTTAACCCTAAAACCCTATCACTTGGATTTTTATAGTTAGGTTAAAAATCCAACTTCATAATAGGATTGGGCTCTTTAAAATTTCTGGAGAAATATTAATTGGGCTTTTGGAATTATTAATAATTTATTTGGGCTCAATTAAATCCAATTTAAGCCCTTTCATAAAAGACTATGCACAAAACCCACAAATTAGGCCCTTTGTACATATACTTGGATTTAATTACCCAAATGAATTCCAAATCCAACCAAATTAAATATGTAGGCTCCACAAAACATATGTAACATATTTAATTTATTTTTGTCCAAGAATTAGGCCTCTAAGGCCTTTTGTTTTGGAGATGGCGTGTGGCCCTTCTAGAGGGCTTCTGTGCCAACTTTACCTCTTTGGGACTTTATAATTCCTCCAATGGACCTATTAATTATTATATTAGCCCCATAACACTTATAGTTCAATAATAATCAATTATGAAATATATTATTTTAATTAGGTCTAATTTTACAGAACATTTCAAAAAAAGTTCTATGAACAATTTTACTTGATCATAATTAATTAAACTCTTTAATTAATTATTATCTTATTCACTTATCTATCCCCATAATAATATCAAATATTATTATCCTTGTCATTTTACCATTTTTTCCTTTTTCTCTATATGTATGTGACCTATTGGGTTCCAGTCCATATTGGTAGTATAATATGTAATTTTGAGTTTTATTCAAAACTCACGTGATTTAAACTTCTTTAAATCATTTTATCAATCCCTATTGATATTCTTGATACACTATTATACAAATCATGATTGGCCTCTAGCTAGGCATCATGACTACCCAAGTGTTGGGAAAGTCAAGTGGTTTGACTATACCCTTCCATAGAAACAGTTATCGTACAATTACTCCTTCCACCACTCTTATCTCAATTAGATTCTGAGTATGGATTTCTGTCAACTCATAGACTGGAAGTGGAGCCTACATATTTAATTTGGTTGGATTTGGAATTCATTTGGGTAATTAAATCCAAGTATATGTACAAAGGGCCTAGTTTGTGGGTTTTGTGCATAGTCTTTTGTGAAAGGGCTTAAATTAGATTTAATTGAGCCCAAATAATTATAAATAATTCCAAAAGCCCAATTAATAATTCTCCAACAATTTTAAAGAGCCCAATCCCATTATGAATTTGGATTTTTTAACCTAACTATAAAAATCCAAGAGATGTGGAATTAGGGTTAAGGGTGAACAATTAAGAAAACACGCTCTCTCTTTTTTTCAACCCTAGCTACCACCTTCCCTAGCTAGAATCTAGGGATTTCAGCCAGCCCCTGCTCCTCCCAATTATTTCTTCTTTGAATCCTTCTCTACTGTGGATTACTCATTGGAGGTGTTCAATTTTAGACACTGTGGTTTGCGACAACCCGATGAGAAGTAAAATCAACAGTTCAATAAAAATCAAAGGTGATTTTTCTTATTCTCATTAATATGTATATTGTAAATTAATGGCAAGATTAAATATATTGGTTAAAAATTTTAAATTCTGCTTATGTATGAGATGCATGTAACCGATAATTCCTAACATGGTATCAGAGACTCGATTTTGCCAAGAATATACAATTCTATATTTTTCTGCTGAATAAGTTTTATTTTTAAGTTATTTATTTCATGAACTTTAAAATATCAGATTTTATTGTTTATGAATGAGAAATATTGATTTTTGGATATATGTGTGATCAAATAAATAAAACGAAAACAAAAATAATTCTTTTGAGAAAGGGATCATGGTTTTGGCATGAATGGCTTTTAATTTTAGGGGCTATTATAAATTAATTTTTTATAGATCCACTAAAATATCATTTTTATGATAATTTATGTGTTTAATATGTGATATTAAGTCATAAGATCAAACGAAATTAAAATCGAACAAGTTTTGCATGAAAACTAGTTTAGTCAAAAAGTTTGATAAATTGGTGTTCTTCGTGTGTTCTTGATGTGTTCTTATTTAGAAAAATTTTTAATCTTCAAAGTCTAATATATCTGATATATTAAAGTGTTTTTAATTAATTGGATTAATTAAAATGGTCCTTAAATTAATTGGATTAATTTTAATTCATTAAAACCATTTAATGGGCATAATTATGTTTAGGGACTTGGTTTAAATTAGTGAATGATTTGGTGGGCCCAAAGAGCTTATTTAAATTAAATATTATAAAATATAATTAATTTTATTAATGGTTTTAAGGGCTATAGTGGGCTTGGCTCATTCCAAAAGGCCCAAATGGTCCAATAGATACAAAACTAGTTTATGTGTGAACACACTTTAGGGTTTTGTTGTGTGGCTTTCGGCCTACCCTTGTTTTAAGCCTAAAATTGATTTTTTTAATTATTTAATATGATTAATTAATTTAATAATAAATTAATAATCAATTGGAATGATAATTAAGGTAAGAATACATACATGCAAAAAGGTTTCCGAAAATGAAAGTTTCCAAAATGGAAAAAGTTTCTTAATTTGATCACATTATTAAAATAACTCAAAAGTTTGTTTCAAGAGTTGAAACAAAGTTAGTAATCCATTATACGTTTTACTTTATGAATTAGAAATGCATATAAGGGTGTATGATTGGCATGATGGATAGTTATGGACAAGGCCCAATGTGATTGAGTATTATGCATGTTTTGGCCCAATAAGGACTTTCATGTCCCGGCCACTTGTTTTTGGTTTGTATTTCTTTTTCAAATTGTAATATGTAATTAGATTACATAGATTAGAATTAGATATAGAGATGGAGACCACTATCAAGGAGCAAGATGGGCCGGATGAAGATCCAATAAGATTGAAGATAATGTAATTATTTTTACTTGTTTGAATCATTCATACTACCTAGGTGTGACCTTTTGATTTTCCTTTTGGCTCGGGAAAATCAATGTAGTAAAGTCTATAACTATACCATATTTGTATGCTTATATTTATGTGATAGATATAGGATGCATACCAATGTATGCCAACCATGTATGATGAGACTTAATTAACTAAAACCCTCAAACAAATACTAATGTTTATAAGCCTTCCATTAATTTGAGGGGAACCAGAGTTCTTTATAGTGTGGGTTGTTGACCACAATCAAGCTCACATTATATCGAATATGTTCAAATGTAATTAAATGGGTCATCTTAGCTAGCCCATTAGCTTGTTGACTATAGTAAAGGCTAATGGTTCTAGAGGCCATATTAGAGAATGCATATACGATATGCATGCATCAAGAGTTGATAACCTAATGATCCTATAGTTGTGTAGAGACACAATTGGTATAGAGATACCTACCTTTCAAGGGTATGGAGTTTGGCTTATTGACCACATTCAAGGTCAAATTACATATCAAGGATTGGATATTGGCCCACTAGGAAAACCATCGTGTTTTCTCGAATTAAATAGTGAGGGCTATTAATTCGCAATAAAATAGTGGGAGTAAATGGATTAATTAAAGACCTTATTAATGCATACATATATATAAAAATACTCTCATATGTTTTTTTTAAATCTAGGTCATCATCATGAGCACATCAAACATTAATATATGATCAATCTTGGATAACAAGCTGGTTGGCAACAACTATTCTGACTAGATCAGGCAAGTGAGAATTGTTCTCAGAGCTGAAAAGATCCATTATGTCTTAGATAAAGATCCACCACCACTTCCATTAGATGATGGCATTGATGAGGTCAAAGGCACTTATTGAAAATACATGGAGGATAGTGAAGTGGCAGCATGTCTGATGCTGGGTGTTATGTCCTTGGAGCTTCAGAAGCAACATGAGATGATGGATGCTAGAACCATCATTTTACATCTTGAGGAGCCTTATTCTTCTCAGGATAGAACTGAGCAATATGAGATTGCTTGAGCTCTATTTAGTTGCAAAATGGTTGAAGGCACTTCAGCTGCTACTCATGTATTGAAGATGTATGAGTATATTGAGCATTTAAGTAGACTTGGCTATGTAACTCATATTGATCTATACATAGATTTAATCTTGTACTCGTTGGCTCCAAGTTATGCACCTTTCGTGCTTAACTTTAACATGAACAAGATCCAAGTAACCATTCCTGAATTAATCAACATGCTCAAGACAGTTGATGGATCCTTTAAGAAGGATCCAAAAAGTGTCATAGTTGTCACTTCTACTAAAGGCAAGAAGCAGAAGAAGAAGATAACCAAGGCACAGCCAAAGAAAGGTGGGATCTCTAAGAAGAATGTTGCCAAGAAAGAGAATCCCAAAGGAACTTGCTTCCATCGTGGAAAGGATGGTCATTGGAAGTGTAACTACAAGGCCTATCTAGATTCTCTCAAAGAGAAGAAGGAAGCTAATGATTCTACTTCAGGTATTCATATGATTGAAATTAATACTTATTCTATTGCTTCAAAACAATCTTAGGTATTAGATACCGGATGTGGATCTCACTTGTGTAATGATCTACAGGGGCTTAGAAGCTTTAGAAGAGTTGAAAAGGCAGAAATATGTTAACAGTCAGCTACTGGACAAAACATCTCTACAACGGTTGTGGGGACTTACCATTTGCCTCTTCTAAGTGGATTAGTACTGGAATTAAATAATTGTTATTATGTTCCAGCTTTATCTAAGAGTATTATTTCTTTCAGTTGTTTATTAAACGATTATGATATTTCTTTAAAGGACAAGTGTTGTTACATTTTTAAGAACAATATGTTTTATGCAAAAGCTATCATTGATAATGGTATATTTGTTCTTGATTTAATTAAAGAAGTGCATAATGTGGATACCAAGAGAGTGAAACATGATAATCTAAATAGCTCATACTTATGGCATTGTCGTTTAGGCCATATAAATGAGAAACACGTGACAAAATTAAACAAGTCAGGTGATTTGGGATCATTTTATTATAAATTATTTGATACATGCGAATCTTGTTAATTAGGAAAAATGACAAAATCTCCCTTTATTGGTAAGGGAGAACGAGCTAAAATGGTTTTGGACTTAATACATTCAGATGTATGTGGTCAAATGATTACACATGCAAGAGCATGTTACTCCTACTTCATCACTTTTATAGATAATTATTCCAAGTTTGGATACATCTATCTAATGAAATATAAATCAGAAGCATTTGAAAAGTTCAAAGAACTCAGAAATAAAGTAGAGAAACAACTTGGCAAGAGTATTAAAACACTTAGATCAGATCGAGGTGGAGAATACTTAAGCCAAGAATTTCAAGATTATCTTAGAGATAATGGGATTTTATCTCAATGTACTCCACCATATACACCACAACACAAAAGTTCATCTGAAAGGAGAAATCGAACACTATTAGTATGGTTCGATCAATGATGAGCCGAGCAGACTTGCCTAAGTCTTTTTAGGGATATGCACTAGAAATTGCAGTTTATGTGTTAAACAGAGTTCCTAGTAAATCGGTTGATGTTACTCCATATGAGATGTGGAATAACAAGAAATCCACGCTTTCTCATATGAAAGTATGGGGTTGTCCTACTTATGTGAAGAGGACAATGTCAGACAAACTAGATGTTAAGTCTGACAAATGTTTATTTGTGGGATATCCAAAAGAAACATTTGGATATTATTTCTATCATCCCTTAGAACAAAAGGTATTTGTTTCAAGGAATGTTGTCTTCTTGGAAAGATAATTTCTCCTACGAGAAGACAGTGGGAGTAAAATTGAACTTAGTGAAGTTTAAGATCTACAAATAGAAGTGGATCAATCGATTGAACCCGAGACTGAATTTCATAATGATGAGATTACAATTGAACCTGATTATACACAAAATCCTAGAAGATCTACTATGATGTATTCTATCCCTATGAGATATGGATTTTACATTGATTAGGATAGAGGCTTAACTGTAGTAGAGGACAATGACCTTACAAGCTATCAAGAAGTTTTGAACAGTTTAGAACGTGATTTATGGCTTAAGGCTATATAGTCTGAAATGGACTCCATGTATGAGAATAAAGTATGGACTTTAACTCAACCACCTGAAGGGATAAAACCCATAGGGTGCAAATGGGTCTTCAAAAAGAAGACCGACATGGAAGGTAATATAGTTACCTATAAAGCTCGCTTAGTAGCAAAGGGCTATCGTCAAAAAGAAGGCATTGACTATGACAAAACTTTTTCTCCTGTAGCGATGCTTAAGTCTATAAGAATACTTTTAACCATTGCAGCTCATTATGATTATGAGATTTGGAAAATGGATGTGAAGACAGCTTCCCTAAGGATGTGTATATGACACAACTAGAAGGGTTCACATCTAGAAATGGCGAAAAGGTATGCAAGCTTCAAAGATCCATTTATAGATTGAAGCAAGCCATTAGGAGCTGGAACATAAGATTAAATGAGACAACCAAAGAGTTTGGTTTCTCACAAAATGAAGATGAACCTTGTGTGTATAAAAAGGTCAGTGGGAGTGCAATTGTCTTCCTAGTTCTATATGTAGATGACATATTGATCATGGGAAACAACATTTCTCTTCTCCAATCTATTAAAATATGGCTATCCAAGCAATTCTCCATGAAAGACCTTGGAGAAGCATCCTGTATTCTGGAAATAAGGATCTATAGAGATAGATCCAATAGGTTGCTAGGTCTTTCTCAAAGTACATATATAGATAAAGTATTGAAGAGGTTCAATATGGATCTCTCTAAGAAAGGGTTTATATCCATGGTGCATAGAAAACACCTTTCTAAATCTATGTGTCCGCAGACACTAGAGGATAAAGAGAGCATGAATAGAATACCATATGCATCTACAATTGGTTCTATCATGTATGTTATGTTATATACACATCCAGATGTAGCATTTGCTTTGAGTGTCACAAGCAGATTCCAATCCACTTTTGGAGAGGAACACTAGTCAACTGTCAATAATATCCTTAAGTACTTGAGAAGGACCAAGGATATATTCTTGGTATATGAAGAGGGCAGTTTGGAAGTAAATGGGTATACAGATGCCAGCTTCCAATCTGATAAAGATGATTGTAAATCACAATCTGGTTATGTGTTCATAATGGGAGGAGGAGCACTTAGTTGGAAGAGTTCCAAACAAGAAACAACTGTTGAATCCATGACAAAAGCTAAGTACATTGCTACTTCGAAAGCAACCAAAGAAGCAGTTTGGATCAAAAAGTTCATATTTGAACTAGGAGTGGTGCCTAGTATTGTTGATCCGATTCCTTTATATTGTGACAACAATGGAGCCATTGCGCAAGCAAAGGAACCACGGTCTCATTAGTGACCCAAGCATGTTCTCAGATGCTACTATTTCATAAGGGAAATAGTAGCTAGAAAAGATGTGAAAATAGAAAGGGTTCCCACAGATGATAATGTGGCGGATCCCTTTATTAAAGCATTTTCCCAGATTAAGCATGATCACCATATAAATATCATGGGTCTAAGACATATGAGTGATTGGCTCTAGTGCAAGTGGGAGATTGTTAGAGAGAATGCCCTAGAGCCCATGTAATAGGGATGTATTTCATATGTATAAATTCCTATTCTTAATAAGAGGCATCATTCATTTATTAATGCTATGTTTAAATACATGAGTTTGTAAATCTTAAATTAATAAATGAAGTCTTAGATATTATAAACACAGTTCAAAAGCAATCATGAAAGTGTTCATGATATGAGATGTTTATTGCATGCAAATATGTTAATATCTAAATATCCCTAGTCATAGAATTAATAAGATAGGACATTGCTAATTCGGACAAACTAGCACATGTTATGCTTCTTGAATGGTTCAAGCAGTGGTTCTCATAACTGTGATTATGGAAGATAATCAAAGCTAACATGTGGTTGCTTATTAGAAGAACAAGTTCATTGGAGACTTGCAAAGAGAATCCTCACATGGATATTAAATCTATGTCAGTGAGGAATCTCTTTATAGCGGTTGTGCAAGTATCCTTAGACTTGAGATCACCAAAGTTATCTTAAGTAGCAAGTAGTATATTTTAACTCCATAACTATTTACTTCCAACTGGGAGTGAACATAGTTAGAAGATTGGATATATCATGACCTTCTTGAAGATAGTTGAGTGATTAACAAAGGATTCACCATCCCAGATTTAATAAGGGAAGTTATCTCGTATGATTCTATAATTGCCTTGTTTAGAGAATCTCTAGCCAGAGTAATATGCCAAGATGGATAGAGATCCATGGAGGGCATTTTAGGAACAATGGTTAAATTAATAGAACATACATAATTAGATTTATATGAGTTGATAGAAATCCATACTCAGAATCTAATTGAGATAAGAGTGGTGGATGGAGTAATTGCACGGTAACTATTTCTATGGAAGGGTATAGTCAAATCACTTGACTTTCTCGACATTTGGGTAGTCATGATACCTAGCTAGAGGCCAATCATGATTTGTATAATAGTGTATCAAGAATATCAATAGGGATTGATAAAATGATTTAAAGAAGTTTAAATCATGTGAGTTTTAGAACTCACAATTACATATTATACTGCCAAAATGGACAAGAAACCAATAGGTCACACACATATAGAGAAAAAGAAAAAAATGATAAAATGAAAAGGATAATAATATTTGATATTATTATGGGGATAGATAAGTGAATAAGATAATAATTAATTAAAGAGTTTAATTAATTATGATTAAGTAAAATTGTTCACAGAAATTTTTTTTGAAATGTTTTGTAAAATTTGATCTAATTGAAATAATGTATTTCATAATTAATTATTATTGAACTATAAGTATTATGGGGCTGATATAATAATTAATAGGTCCATTGGAGGAATTATAAAGGCCCAAAGAGGTGAAGTTGGCACAGAAGCACTCCAAAAGAAGGGCCACATGCCAACTCCAAAATAAAAGGCCTTAGAGGCCTACTTCTTAGACCAAAATAAATTAAATATATTACATAAGTGTTGTGGAGCCTACATATTTAATTTGGCTAGATTTCGAATTTATTTGGGTAATTAAATTCAAGTATATGTACAAAGGGCCTAGTTTGTGGGTTTTGTGCATAGTTTTTTGTGAAAGGGCGTAAATTGGATTTAATTGAGCCCAAATAATTATAAATAATTCCAAAATCCCAGTTAATAATTCTCCATCAATTTTAAATAGCCCAATCCCATTATGAAGTTGGATCTTTTAACCTAACTATAAAAATCCAAGAGATATGAAATTAGGGTTAAGGGTGAATAATTAAGAAAACACACTCTCTCTTTTTCTCAACCCTAGCTACCACCTTCCCTAGCTAGCATCTAGGGATTTCAGCCAGCCCTTGTTCCTCCCAATTTTTGGTTCTTTCAATCCTTCTCTAGTGTGGATTACTCATTGGAGGTGTTAGATTTTAGACACTGTGGTTTACGACAACCCGATGAGAAGTAAAATCAACTGTTCAACAAAAATCAAAGGTAATTTTTCTTATTCTCATTAATATGTATATTGTAAATTCATGGCAAGATCAGATATATTGGTTAAAAATTTTAAATTTCGCTTATGTATGAGATAGAGATCCATGGAGGGCATTTTTGGAACAATGGTTAAATTAATAGAACATACATAATTATATTTATATGAGTCAATAGAAATCTATACTCAGAATCTAATTGAGATAAGAGTGGTAAAAGGAGTAATTGCACGGTAACTATTTCTATGGAAGGGTATAGTCAAACCACTTGACTTTCCTAACATTTGGGTAGTCATGTTACCTAGCTAAAGGCCAATCATGACTTTTATAATTATGTATTAAGAATATCAATAGGGAATTATAAAATGATTTAAAGGAGTTTAAATCATGTGAGTTTTGAATAGAACTCACAATTACACATTATACTGCCAACATGGACAGGAACCCAATAGGTCACACACATATAGAAAAAAAGGATAAAATGGTAAAATAACAAGGAGAATAATATTTGATATTATTATGGGGATAGAAAAGTGAATAAGATAATAATTAATTAACTAGTTTAATTAATTATTATCAAGTAAAATTGTTCGCGAAACTTTTGAGAAATGTTCTGTAAAATTGGACCTAATTGAAATAATGTATTTCATAATTAATTATTATTAGACTATAAGTGTTATAGGGATGATATAATAATTAATAGGTCTATTGAAGGAATTATAAAGGGGCCAGAGAAATGAAGTTGGCGCAGAAGCCCTCTAGAAGAGGGCCACACTCCAACTCCATCATAGAAGGCCTTAGAGGCATATTTCTTGGACCAAGTTAAATTAAATATATTACATAAGTATTGTGGAGCCTATATATTTAATTTGGTTTGATTTGGAATTCATTTGGGTAATTAAATCCAAGTATTTGTACAAAGGGCCTAGTTTGTGGGTTTTGTGCATAGTCTTTTATGAAAAGGCTTAAATTGGATTTAATTGAGCCCAAATAATTATAAATAATTCCAGAAGCCCAATTAATAATTCTCCAACAATTTTAAAGAGCCCAAACTCATTATGAAGTTGGATTTTTAACCTAACTATAAAAAATTCAAATAATGAGGAATTAGGGTTAAGTGAGAAAACACTTAACAAAAGTTTCTTCTCTTTTCTCTCTACCCTAGCCGCCACCTCCCTTTGCTATCTCAATTGATTTTTGGACAGCCCCTTGTTCTCTCCCAATTGTTAGTTCATTCTATCATTCTCTAGTGTGGATTACTCATTGGAGGTGTTCGATTTTGGACACTGTGGTTTGCGACAACCCGGTGCGAAGGAAAATCAACTGTACAACAAAAATCAAAGGTGATTTTTATTATTCTCATTAATATGAATATTGTACATTCATGGAAAGAATAGTAATATTGGTTAAAAAATTTAAATTTCGATTATGTATGAGATGCATGTAACCGATAAATTCCAACAGTAGTATAAATATAATTAAAAGCACATAATTCACTTAATTCATTCTCAAAATACAAAATGTTATGTAAGTTTGTATTTTACATGCAGAAAGTTAATAAAAAATTAGATATTCTGAGCTTTGAATTATGATCTATATTATTAGTGTATTTAAGTTGATTTTTTAGTATTAATTTAGTTAATTTTATGTTTAATTTCATAAGTCTTTGATTTATGTGGGCTTAATCTCATTTTGGTGTTTTACAAGTATTTAATTGAAAGAAGAAGAAAAGACCTTAGTAGAAAAGAGAAAAACCTCAACCAAAGTCTTTAAAAGAAGAAAGAAGCACATTTTAGTCATAAAGTACGTAGCTCGAGGGAGAAGGAATTCTCCTCTACTGAGGAGAACATGAAGAGAAGGCATACAAAGAAACTTACCTCAGTGGAGGAGGATTTCCCCTCTATCGAGGCAAGGCAAAGTTGGCTAGAGGTGAAAATCACCTCGGTGGAGGAAAGTTTCCTCTCTACTAAGGCAAATATCTTAACTACGATAAAACTCCAACTTTTCTGGATTAGGAAGTTAAATGGCAACTAATTTCTTCACTCTATGGTATTTAAGCCAGCAAAAATACTAGAATTAGAAAAGAGAAAAAATTTCTTAAGTGTTTAGGCATAATTTCAATATTACAAGCAACTTAGTGTTTGAAACTGCAAATTAATTTTTCTATGATGACTTCAAGAAAAGCTAAAGACTTTATGTGTATTGTAATTTTTTCTTTCAGTTTTCAATTGTTTTTAAGATGAACAATGAGTAGTTTTCTTTACTTTTGCTAAAGGAACCTTGAACCCTCACTCTTTTATTGTAATGACTTTGATTTGAGCTTAATGTTAATGCAAGTGTGTTATTTCTTAACTTTTGAGCTAATACTTATCTTAAGTTATGTTGATTTGATGTTTGATCTATTGAATAAATGATTGATTGTCAATTTCATCTATGACTTATAATATGCATTTTTTTATTTAATTTACTTACATTAACGCATAATTGTGTTCTGAAAATTGAGGCAATAATGTGTTAGTCAAGAGTAGAATTAAGACTAAGAATTTTGAATTAGGAATAGGTTGGAGTTAGATTTCTCGAAAGAGGGTCTACTGAAAATTTATAAATTTATAAACCGAATCGATATGCTAAGTATTAGATTATTCATAATCTGAAGATTTAATGCTTAGAAAGATATTCTGAAATAGATATCTGAGTTTAAATTGGTTTTTCATAACCACTTGTATTATTTTTTATTGAGATATTATAATAGAAGTTAAGGTGGATAGTCCCTTAGCAGAAGTGTTTTAATATTGAACTTTATCATATTTCCATTTTGTTTTGTTTTTAGTTTTGCAATTAATTATTTTAACCTTATTTCTTTATTTGTTTAGTTACTATTTTTAACTTAGTTAATTAATCATCACTCTAAAACTTGGAAATTCTTTCACACATCGCTCAATATAAAATCTAGAATACACAATCCTTTGGGTACAATATTTAAAAATCTTAATCTTATTTTCCTATATTACTAGTCAATCTAGTACAATTGCTAGACATCGGTCGGGTTATTAGCTTTAGATTTCCTTCTATTATTGAGTATTTATCATATATCTTATTATGTGACTATAATTAGTATACAAGCTTGGAAATTTATATATATAAGGTCTAATTATATATATAAATATATAGATATAATAAAAATATGAAACTATCCTATGATGGTATTTTTGAAGGATGGGGATTTTATGTGTTGGTTTAACACCCTAATCCACTAACCATGGATAATTATCAATCATCATCATAAATCTAGTAAAGATTAGGTAGAAATAATAATAATAATAATTATAGGATAGGCCATAATTACATGCCATAATAAAATATGTAAGCTTATAGATAAATAATCATAACATAAATGGCCTTTGAGTATCCTAAAATCCTCAAGGCAACCACATCTTGCCTAATCTGGAGCTTAACTCGAACCTACACGGATAAACAAATCTGTGCTAAGCTATAAAGCTTAGTGGGGAACAAAACTCTATATTTATATATAACCTCTTTTTACAATTCATCTCATCATATAAATTTTCACAATAACACAGGATAACATATGAGTCTATTATATTGATCATATCACAATGGACATATTCGGGAAGTCCTCAAACTTAATAATAAAACCATGCTAACTAATGTCTAAAGCATTCTGTAAATTATCTTGTTACAAAAACTTGTCAAATTACTATGATAAGCTTACTCCTTTTCTTTAATTAAACTAGCTTGATTCACACCCTTCCTAATCCTTACTACTTCAGAATTCATACATCCTGGTTGTTGATAGCACAAAACTTTAACTTAATGCATCGATCATATTGTTACATAAGTTATGCCAACAATAACAATATATAATCTTTCATAATTATCATTGCACATGTCCACATATACACATACATATATATGTAGCTTACGTCATGGCATTACATGTTTTAATTTCTTGTACTTGTTCATATAATGAGTCAACTATTCATCAGAGCATGGTTGAATCAAATATAAAACACTGACTTACATAGCTCACGGTAGTTCTTAGTGACGTACCTTATTGCTATTTTCCATAAGCAGCTTCCATACACAATCGTAGTTAACATCAATATATATACATATATATACACACACACACACACACACACACACACACATATCATCATGTTAAATAGCACTTACACAACATAATTCATATAGTAAAATAAGTAAGTTCTCTCTCTTAACTTAGAGTCAACACTTATTCATCTTTAATCCCCTTTAACTCACTTTTATAGTCTATTAGATTATAGACAAAGAGGTGATTTTCCTTAATATCATAACATATACACTGATCATTTTACTTGTACTTTCTATCTTATAACATTTGAAGCCTAGAAAACTTTATATAAAATTATTTCATCATAATCGTTAGCATACTACCTGCAGACTTACGATGTTCATATTATACCACAGGGCATGAACAGATAAATAAGTAAGTTTTCTTACCTCATAGCTCATCCTTAAATTTTCATCATTAATTTCTATTATGGCTTAAAGCATAATCAACTTTTGTACTTCCACATTTGAGTGTCAATTAATATTCCATCTCTTTTAACTTAGTCATGCACTTTGCAACTATCTTCTTAAGGTTACTAACATGGTAATCTCTTGCCATTGTAAAGAAACATTAATATATATGATAATTGGGCAAAGCTAGTTACTTTGACTGAGTTCGCACCGATACCAACTTCATAGGACACATTAAATAGCATATAAATTTTAAAGTCATTTGGTTACTTGTTACTGTCCTTAATCATATGCATCTAGATTGTCTCTTATTTTTGTTAGTTATGTGTCCGAATGGCAACAATTATAAATTCTTAACACTCAAATTCAATTAATAGCCCTTCTTGTAGTCACACCTTTCTAAACTATATATATTTTTAAATCTTAGCATTAAAAGATTTTTAGAACTATAATAATTCATGGGTAATCAATTAACATACCATCCATCACTTGTATGCCAAACTATCATTAACCTTTCTCATTACTAGCTCAATTCCTCCTTATTATATCACTATCATATAAACATGGCTATACAATATTGTGCTCTTGGGGTGGAAAAGAACCTTTGAAAAATAGACTGTAGAAGTGGTCGTGCATGAGAGGAGGGAAGGCCATAAGTGGCCATGCACTTCCATAAAGAAAATGCATGAGTGGTCATGCATGGCATTAAGGCAATCCATGCTTGGCCGGGTATGGAGAAGAAGAACAACATGATTGGCCGTGCATTCTCAAGAATAAAAACATAATTGGTCGTGCAGCAAAGGAAAAAGAAACATAACTAATCGTGCATCAATGGAAGAAGAAACATAATTTGTCGTGCATCAATGGAAGAAAAAGCATAATTAGCCGTGCATCAATGGGAAAAGAAACATAATTGGTCGTCCATGAAAGGAAGAAGAAACATAATTAACCGTGCATCAAAGGAAGAAGAAACATAATTGGCCGTGCATTCTCAAAAATAAAAGAATGCTTGGTTGTGCACACAAGAAAAGAGTGCTTAGCCGCGCATGAGAGGATCACAAGAAACCCAGAACCCCAATTATGCAGAACATGAATTTAAATCCCAGATCTCACTTTTCCACTTACTTAAATAATCATTTAAGTTACTAACCATATTATGCTCATCAAAACTTACTAGATTGAACCCTTAATCTCACTAAGAAATACATATAACAAATGAAGCAAAACATATACTGTAACATCTCATGATAATTCCCGTACCTGATACTCAAGCTTCAACTCTTTCAATATCTATTATTTAAGCTCTCTCTCTCTCTCTCCTTCTTTTCCTTATACATAGAGACAACAAGCATAACTTATCATGTCTCAACAACCCTAAGATCAGAAATCAAACATGGAAGAAGAGATCTATGGGAGGAAAAACATTACCTTAATGCTAAAACACCAAAACCCTAGATTTCCTCTTCTTCATCCCATATCCACAAAGAGAGAGAGAGATTCCTCAAAAATGCCGATATTCACATCTCCAGGAATCCTAAAATAATTGAGTGGGATAAATATCTTTCCAAAGAAATTCCCAAAATACCCTTATACACTTTAATCTCCTAAATTTCCTTTTCTTATAATATAACCCCAAGGCTTCTAATTAAATTTCAATTACATACTTCCTTAAAATTACAACTTACCCATTTCAATTACGTACATGCCGAAATTACCAAAATACCTCTCATGGGACTTAACCTCGATAATTGCAAAATAATTAAAATTTTCCTTAATTAACGGTAATTCTCATTAATTAACTACAATTCGATTAGGGTCATGATTGGGGCCTCACAATTCTTTCCCCTTAAAATAATTTCGTCCTCGAAATTCAAAATATGTAATCTATATCTTTATCTCTAGAAATTCTTAATTGTACTTTAGCTATAGGCAACTATAACCATAAGCATTCTCTATATGCATAATAAACTCATCATCTATAATCATTTATATCTATCTTCGATTTCCATATACACTTATGCTCGTTATATCTCCTATCAGTTTTTCCTTTCAGGTATTCTCATAAACTGTACATATCTTAACCCATCCTGATATAAGAAAATATGCTCAATTGTCCAAGCTGATTAGGAAAATCCTGATAGTCATATAGAGAGCATCTTAATAATCTCAACATCTTGCATGCTCAGCAATGCCAAAACTCAAATTTTCTTCTTATCATATAAACTTTTCTTCAATCATCTTAATAAACAATCTAGACATACTTATAATCAATCTTATAATGTACTTCAATCATAAAACATTAAGGCATCCAAGTACTTCCAATATCAAGAGGTGAGAGATACCGATAATTCCTTAGATATCATCTCACAAACTCTAAATCAAAATCCTACTAGTACTCTAATATCTATCAATCATATGTCAATCATCTGTATATGGGTCTAGACCAATTCATCTTAATCTTCCAAAATAATTTCTTAATTCCTTATTGCCCAAAAAAGACTAAACCTGGGCCTTATGATACCATTAACTGTAACACCATAATCCATAAACCAAAGATAATCATCAATCATCATCATAAAGCTAGTAAAGATCAGGCAGAAATAATAATAATTATAGGACAGGCCATAATTACATGCCATAATAAAATATGTAAGCTTATAGATAAATAATCATAACATAAATAGCCTTCAAGTATCTTGAAATCCTCAAGGCAACCACATCTTGCCCGATCCTCTGGAGCTTAACTCGAACCTACACGGATAAACAAATCCATGGTAAGCTATAAAGCTTAATGGGGAACAAAACTCTATATATATAACCTCTTTTCACAATTCATCTCATTATATAAATTTTCACAATAACACATAATAACATATAAGTCTATTATATTAATCATATCATAATGGACATATTGGGGAAGTCCTTAAACTTAATAATAAAACCATGCTTACTAACGTCTAGAGCATTCTGTAAATTATCTTGTTACAAAAACTTTTCAAATTACTATCATAAGCTTACTCCTTTTCTTCAATTAAATAGCTTGATTCATACCCTTCCTAATCCTTACTACTTTAGAATTCATACATCCTGATTGTTGATAGCACAAAACTTTAACTTAACGCATCGATCATATTGTTACATAAGTTATGCATTCTATATTAAATCCATGCACACGGGAGTGCTTATTTCTTATATCAATCATAAAGTTATTTTTAGACAAGATTTCTTCATATATCTTTAGATAATTCTCATTTCAGGTTCATACACACTGATCCTTTAATGCTATCTTATCATTCAAATTAAACATCATACCACATCATACTATATAGATATATATATTAGGGTTTGCACTTTGGTTTATATCAGAATTATACATATGCACATACATGTGTAAATGTTTATATACATACTAATGGGTTTGCATGCCATATTAATGAATAGGTATTACATATCATGATTAACAAACAAAGTCCTCATACCATATGCGAACATGTTATAACTTCCATATACATGAAGTCCATTATGTATACTTCGGTTCTTATAACTTTTAATGTAATATGGTAAGCTTGTGGCTCAATTGACCTAACTATTCACTGTGGAGCCCATTGGTGAAACTAACTCGCATTGGCACTCGCACATAATTCTTCCTCATAGTTGATGTAAGACATCATAATCAAGTTATACATAACATGGCATTTCATTTCATAGAAATAATTTATAGCTAACCAGAATTTAGCATAAAACAATAGAGTAGATCATTTATCATGCTTCTAATATATATATAAGTGATGCAATTTGATACATACGTTACTTTATTTCTTGTACAATTTACATCTTCAATACCCTGCCTAAGTACTAGTTCAAAGGGTGGATAATGGGAGCAATGGATACCCGAAGGTATCAAACTATGGATATCCGAAGATATCAACTATGGAACCAAACGGGGTTAAGCAATGGTTCCAGCAAAGAACAAACTATGGACCTAAATGGGGTCAAATAATGGTTCCATTAAGGAATAAGACCCAAATGGGATCAACTATGGCAGTTGTGACTATATCCCTTTAGGCATGCCTATTTAATCCACAACTGAACTAAGACCTATAGGCTTAACTATTCTTAATCATATTTTGATTCAACATATTCTTTTCTTCTTTACTTATTATAGCATCTTTGCTTAATGACAACATTCATATATGAATGCATATTATTCTTATCATACTTCAATATCAAGCACTAGCATATAGTGCACATAGATGTTAGCATATGATCACATAGATGAATCAACTTTCGTTCATTCATATCATAATAGTTATACGTTTATGCCAACAATAACAATATGTAATCTTTCATAATTAGCATTGAACGTGTCCACATATACACATACATATATATGTAGCTTACATCATGTCATTACATGTTTTAATTTCTTATACTTGTTTATATAATGAGTCAACTATTCATCGGAGCATGGTTGAATCAAATATAAAACACTTACATAGCTCATGGTAGTTCTCAGTGACGTACCTTATTTTTGTTTGCCATAAGTAGCTTTCATACACAATCGCAATTCACATCAATATATATATATATATATATATATACACACACACACACATATCATTTTGTTAAATTGCACTTACTCAACATAATTCATATAGTAAAATAAGTAAGTTCTCTCCCTTAGCTTAGGGTCAACACTTATTCATCTTTAATTCCCTTTAACTCATTTTTATAGTCTATTGATTATAGACTAAGAGATGATTTTCCTTAATATCATCTCATATACACTGATCATCTTACTTGTACTTTCTATCTTATAACATTTTAAGCCCAGATAAGTTTATATAAAATTATTTCATCATAATCGTTAGCATACTACTTGCAAACTTATGGTATTCATATTATACCATAGGGTAAAAACAGAGAAATAAGTAAGTTTTCTTACCTCATAGCTCATCATTAAATTTCCATCATTAATTTATATTATGGCTTAAAGCATAATCAACTTCTGGAGTTCCACATTTGAGTGTCAATTAATAATCCATCTTTTTTAACTTAGTCATGCACATTATGACTATCTTCTTAAGGTTAATAGATCAAAACATGGTAATCTCTTACCATTGTAAAGAAACATTAATATATATGGTAATTGGGCAAAGCCAGTTACTTTGACTGAGTTTGCACCAATACTAACTTCATAGGACACATTAAATAGCATATAAATTTTAAAGTCATTAGGTTACTTCTTATTCTCCTTAATCATATGCGTTTTAGATTGTCTCGTACTCTTGTTAGTTATGTGTCCGAATGGCACCAATTATACATTCTTAACACTCAAATTCAGTTAATAGCCCATCCTGTAATCACAACTTTCTAAACTATATATTTATTTTAAATTTTAGCATTAAAAGACTTTTAGAACTATAATAATTCATGGGTAATCAATTAACATACCATCCATCACTTATATGCCCAACTATCATCAACCTTTCTCATTACTAGCTCAATTCCTCCATATTATATCACTATCTTATAAACATGGCTATACAATATTGTGCTCTTGGGGTGGAGAAAAACCTTTGAAAAATAGAGTGTATAAGTGGTCATGCATGAGAGGAAGGAAGGCCATAAGTGGTCATGTACTTCCATAAAGAAAATAGGTGAGTGGCCGTGCATGGCATTAAGGCAATCCATGCTTGGTCGGGTATGGAGAAGAAGAACAACATGATTAGCCATGCATTCTCAAGAATAAAAACATAATTGGCCATGCAGCAAAGGAAAAAGAAACATAAATGGTCGTGCATCAATGGAAGAAGAAATATAATTAGTTGTGCATTAATGGAAAAAAAAGCATAATTAGCCGTGCATCAAAGGAAGAAGAAACATAATTGGTCGTGCATCAAAGGAAGAAGAAACATAATTGGTCGTGCATTCTCAAGAATAAAAGAGTGCTTGGCCATGCACTCCCAAAGAAGAAAAGAGTGCTTGGCCATACATGAGAGGATCACAAGAAACCTAGAACCCTGATTATGCAGAACATGAATTTAAATCCTACATCTCACTTTCCCACTTACTTAAATGATCATTTAAGTTACTAATCATATTATACTCATCAAAAGTTACTAGATTGAACCCTTAATCTCACTAAGAAACACATAAAACAAATGAAAGAAAACATATACAGTAACATCTCATGACAATTCCCGTACCTAATACTCAAGCTTCAACTCCTTCAACATCCATTAATCTAGCTCTCTCTCTCTCCTTTTTTTCCTTATACATAGAGACACCAAGCATAACTTATCATCTCTCAACAATCCTAAGATCAGAAATCAAACATGGAAGAAGAGATCTATTGGAGGGAAAACATTACCTTCATGCTAAAGCACCAAAGCCCTAGATTTCCTCTTCTTCATCCCATATCCATAAGAGAGAGAGAACCCTTAAAAATGCCGATATTCACATCTCCAGGAATCCTAAAATAATTGAGTGGGATAAATATCTTTCCAAAGAAATTCCCAAAATACCCTTATACACTTTAATCTCCTAAATTTCCTTTTCTTACAATATAACCCCAAGGCTTCTAATTTAATTTCAATTACATACTTCCTTAAAATTACAACTTACCCATTTCAATTACATACATGCTGAAATTACCAAAATACCCCTCTTAGGATTTAACCTCAATAATTACAAAATAATCAAATTTTACCTTAATTAATGGTAATCCTCATTAACAATAATTCGATTAGGGTCATGATTAGGGCCTCACAGTTGGAGTTTGTATTGGTTGTAATGGAATAGAGATATGTGATTTTAGAAGTGTGTTGTAACTTTTTGTACAAGAGGCTCAACACAATATTTTCGAAAAATTCTGCCAAAATTTTGACAAAATTAATGTTATATTTATTAGAGTATTTAATAAAAAAGAAGAGATTATTTATGTATCTATATAATTATGGATCATGGAGTAGCTTGTAACATTTTTGTATAGTCTGCTCATCGAATAGGATATAAGGTGTTATATTTAGTTGTATTAGAGCATAGATTTAGTCATTTTTGGATATGAAACATCAAATTGGTTATGTAATGGATGATTGAGGAAGTTTTAGATAATTAGGAGTTATAGACTTAAAAAGGAATAATCATGTTTAATTTCTCAAGTTCAGATAAATTTCAAGGATGAAATTTTCTCAAAAGGGGGAGAAATGTACCCTAAAATCTCGAGATTTATAATTGAATTTTAAAATGGAGTCTTATGTTTTTAATGGGATTAGAGAATTAATTTTAAGCTTTTGAATTAATATTTTTAATTAAATAAAATATGCAATAAATGTGTAATTATATATATATATATATTTGTGTGTGTGTTTATATAAGAAAATAGAAAACCAAATTGTTGGACCAAAAACAATTACTCTAGAAAATTTAAGTGGCCACAAGCTTAAAAAAGAGTGAATAACGGGGAAGGAGAGGAGGAAAAATTGGAAAAAAAGAGGGGCAGAATTTGATCATCAGCACTAGCAGCTAACCAACAGTTTCCTTGTCATGATGGCTAACCATATTGTCATCTCTTCCCTTTGATCAGCCTTGTTTCTTGCCAAGCCTACTGCCTTTCTATTTTTAAAAAGCCTATGGGCTTTTTCTTAAATTTTGGCAAGTTGCGATGTAGGATGGCGACACCAACCACACTAACAACCTCTTATAGGCAAGGCAAGCCTTCCTATATCCTCCATTCTTCATCACTCATCGATGGTAAAAAGATGGGAGCTAGACAAGCTAAGAGTTTTCGATGTAGATTTCGACCAAACTGTGGTTCCTTATGGTGCATGTCCACCAGCGGTGAGTCCCTTTCAAGTTGGCATAGGCAATATGGCTCCGGTGATGCTCCAGTGACCGTTGATCGATGGGATGGGCTTGACTTCAATTTAGATGACCATAAATTTTATTAAAATTTGATTTCAAATCAGTACGTAAACTATCAAATTATTATTCTTTACATTATTTGGATAAATTAAGTCTAATAAATAAATTTTTCCTAATTTTTTGTTCTTGTGTGTATTAAATTAATTCAATTAATGCCTCTAATTCAGTTAGATTGAAAATTATTTAGATGGAGAATTGTAGTTTTGGAAGTACATTTAAAAAATATACGGAACAGGTTTGAATTTGACAAGATAAGCTAAAATTTATGGAATTAGACTCTAAGAATGTTATGTGCACTATCAAAAATTACTTCTTCATTTTTTTATTTAAATAAATTAAACTTGATAGGGAATTTTTTTGTAAATTACGTGTTTTTGCCTAAATTAAATTGGGTTTAGTATAATTGCTTTAAAGTATCATATAATGCACATTACTTGGTGCCTAAGATTCCTTTCTTAATTCAGGAATGAAGCCAAATCTTAAAGGTTTTCATTCTCTAGTTATTTCATTATAAAATTTATTAATTAATTAATATCAATGAGCTAAGAACTTATTATATGGTAGTGGTGAGAAAAAAACCGAAAATATGGTTAACTATAAAATCGATCTGAAACCGAATCGATTTTTATGGTTAACCAATTCGATAAACTCGGTTACAATTTTTAATTTTTATATTTCTGATTAATGGTTATGGTTTAGGTTTTTAAGTACCGGTTAACTGTTAATCCAAGTTAACCAGTTTATATATATATATATATTTTTATACCTTAAATTTTTTTATATTTCTCTCGAAAATTTACATAAAATAATACTTTAAAATACATTTAAATTATATTTTTATACCTTAATTTTTTATATTTTTCTATAAAAGTTATATAATACTTTAAACTAAATTTATATTATGTCATTCTCTTTAATTATATAGTAATATTTATATATAATATCCTATTAACTTTTATATATGTTATTTTTTATCATATATTGGTGTTCATATTTTACTTAATAGCATTTAATTATATTTTCTTATATTTTAGTGTTTATGTTATAGCATTTAATATTATTCAAAATTTTATTTGACTTAAAATCAAACATATTAATTTTAAATAAATATCAAATCTATTTTATAATATTATCTATTAATTTATAGAATATTAATTTTGGCTAGTAAATTATATTTATTTCATAATTTTTATATTAAACTACTTTACACATTTGAAATTGAATTTAACTTTATCTAATTTTTTTCATATAATTTTATGTTATAAATTTTAATGGTTAACCGAAAAATATTGAATAACCAAATCGAAAAATCAAAATCGATAGACTGGTTAACCAAATATAATGGATCAATTAATGATTAGTGATTTTAAAAAATAGATATAATGTAATAGTAAATTTATTTGCTAATGGACCGGTTAACCGATCCATGCTCACCCCTATTATATGGTTTAGAGTTACAATTTAAAGTATTTTGTTTGCCATTTAGAATTGCTTTTTCCTTTTATTAATATTAATGTTTAATAATATTAACTCTAATGTGTTGAAAATATTATATTAGAAAATTATAAAATGGTTTAATACACATTTAAGCACCTAAATAGTTAAGCTTAGAAATAATTTTTTCCAAGCTAATGCACGTCATTTATAAAATAAAATTGATGCAGATTGAAATCAATGATAGAACTAATACTATTAAATCAAAATTTATCAGTAAATGCCATAAAAAAGCTAATAAAATATAAATATTATTTTCTAGCTCCTAATTACGAAATACATTGTGTCGTTGATATATATGAGATTTTGATAAATTAGTTAGAGATTTGTTATCCAATATATAAATGATGATTTTAATGTGTGACATTTAATCATGGTAATCAATTTCTTTTCGGATTATGTATGTGAAGTTAATTTTGGGAATTAGCTGAAAGTAAGACCTTATTTTTAATTAGTTTTTCGATATTTAAAAAAATGCAAAAGAGTGAAAGGAATTTTTTCTTTTGGATCTTAGGGCTTGATTAGGGAGAGGAAGCAGCCTTGTTTTCTCTAAATTTTAAATGTGCCTATAATTCTAATTGTTAAATAAAAAATGGGAATAGTTACATAGTAATTAGTTTAGTCAACGAAATTAGCTAAGGGGTTGCCATAATATATTTATCTGTGAATTAGAGTTTGATGAAATTTATCTGGGTTGGTGTGAATTTAAGTGCTATAAAATAGGTATTAGAAGTATAATTTTAATGCCATTTTTTTATTTTCTTTAATTTTTATTTCTTTTAGAAATTGGTTATATTAGAGTTTAAAGTAAAATTAATCCTATGTAATTGGTGATCTAAGGATGAAAGTGAGTGTTGTTATGAGAATTTGTAAATTTTAACTAGGAATTGGACGTGACTTTTATATTCTGTTGAAATATGTTTGGTTGCAAGTATTATATCTAAATGTGTTCTTGAATTGATTACCATTTAGTTAAATTGAGAAGTAACTATTATAGTTGGATATAATTAGATTTTAATTAAACATATAATTTGGTTTTTAGCTACGCTTGAATTGATATCTTTCCCAGATATTGCTATAGTATAGGCAAAATAAAGTTTAATAATGGAATGGGGTGAAATTGGTTTTGAGTTCTGTAATAAATGGAAATTGTAATGTATATAAACCAAATTGTCTAAAAAAAATGTAAAGGATTTATGGTATGAATATATAGATCAAATCTCAACTTTATAGAGGTAGAACAACTTATGTATGTATGCTAGGGACTTGGAAGTTTTAAGTTAGTATTTTGAGTACAAAAGTATAGCCAAAAGAAATGTAAAAGCATAAATATTTTGATTTCTCCCCCTATATTTCTTGTTGAATAATTAAGCACTCATGGTTGAAAAGACTTTGATTTGAAAGTGTTGCTTGGAAATTGAGAAATATAGCAATTGAGTGAAATTTGATAATTAAATATTTATGTAAGAAATATGATGAATACAGAACCATGTTTAAAGTGTTATGTTGAACTTTATAGTTGTAGAACTACGTGGTTCTGATTCCCTATATGGGATAAGTAGGAAGCTTGAGAATTGGCATCTCAAGTCCAAACCAAATTGTATTAACATGACTATGAATTTTTGGTCTGTATATGGATTAGTGTGCATGGCATTAGGAAGAGTATGCTAAGCATGCTTATTAAAATAACATGTTTATGAATTTTATGATCTGAATCTATAGCTGAAATTACTAGAAATGATGGAAATTATGGTAACTTATATGTATATATATTTATCCATATGATGCTAATACTCGTAAAACAAATTATTTCATTTGCTTGTCTTATATATATTTTAAAACTTAAAGTTCAAAGTGTAAGTAGGAGTGAATTTCTGTTCGATGTGTTTGTGACTAATTATATGGTAACTGAGTAATAAAAATGCTTTCTCACTCTTAGTAAATTGTGAAAATTCTGGATTTGATACAACTGATTAGCCATAAGGATGATAATTTGATTGGTGTGTTGGACGAATTTGAATGGTGTGATGGGTGGATTTAAATAGTGTGTTGGGCTAATGGTGATATATACTGTAGGTTAATAAGAACCTACAGAAAATAAGTGAGCGCAGTCCCGATATTGGCCACTCACTATTAGGTTTAAAAAGAGTAGTGTTATATTTTGACCTCTTTTTACATTGAAATTGGAGTGTAATGTCAAGTTTTGACCACTCCTATTCAAAAACTGGCTTTATAATGGAGTGCAGTGTTAGGTTTTTACCACTCCAATTCAAAAACTGGCTTTATATGGAGTGTACTGTCAGGTTTTGACCACTTCAATCCAAATAGGCTAAAAAGGGCTCAGTCTTGCGTATTCACCAGATAAATTCTTTCAGATTACTTTGGGCAATAACTATAATAAATTAATTGATTAAAATAAATTGTATTCGATTGTATAGTTTAAAGAGCTTATAAATTATAAGTGTGCTTGAATGCATAGTAATCGATTATATGCATGGATTGAGAATCTGCAAAATGATGTAATTAGGTAGAAATTTAAATTAATTATCCTGCATTATTATTTACATTAGCATAGTATTCTTCTATTGAGGTTTATGTTATCTTGATTTAATGATAATATTATTATTATATGTAATGAAGTGAAATTCCCTAAAGATAGTGATTGAGAAAATATACTTTGCTAGTTTTACTCGATGAATACTTAAATTAGGAGATTTATCTGGGTGATAGAAACACTTGGATTTAGTATAACTAAAAGCACTTAATTCACTTAATTCGTTCTCGAAATACAAAATGTTATGTAAGTTTATATTTTGCATGCAGAAGTTAATATCAATATCAAATATTCTGATATGGTTATTAGCTTTAGATTTCTTTCTATTGTTGAGTATTTATCATATATCTTATTGTGAGACTCTAATCACTTTGCAAGCTTGGAAATTTATATATAGATACAATCTAATTGCATATATAAATATATAGATATAATAAAAATATGGAACTATTCTATGACAGTATTTTTGGAGAATGGGAATTTTATATGTGTTTGATTTTGTATCAGTTGTAATGGTATGATGGTATTTTTAGAGGATGAGGATTTTATCTGTGTTGGAGTTTGTATCAGTTGTAATGGAATAGTGATATGTGATTTTAGAAGTGTGTTGTAACTTTTTATACAGGAAACTTAACACAATATTTAGGAAAAATTCTGCAAAAATTTTTACAAAATTATGTTAGAGAGTATGCCCTAGAGCCCATGTAATAGGGATGTTTTTCATATGTATGAAATTTATATTCTTAATAAAAGGCATCATTCATTTATTAATGCTGTATTTGAATACATGAGTTTGTAAATCTTAAATTAATAAATGAAGTCCTAGATATTATAAACACAGTGCAAAGGCAATCATGAAAGTGTTCATGATGTGAGATGTCTATCGCATGCAAATGTGTTAATATCTAAATATCCCTAGTCATAGAATTAACAAGATAGGACATTGTTAATTCGGACAGACTAGCACATGTTATGCTTCTTGAATGGTTCAAGCAATGGTTCTCATAATTGTGATTATGGATGATAATCAATGCTAACATGTGGATGCTTGTTAGAGGAACAAGTTCATTGGAGACCTGCAAAGAGAATCCTCATATGGATATTAAATCTATGTCAGTGAGGAATCTCTTCATAGCGGTTGTGCAAGTATCCTTAGACTTGAGATCACCAAAGTTATCTTAAGTAGCAAGTGGTATACTTTGACTCCATAACTGATTACTTCCAACTGGGAGTGAACATAGTTAGGAGATTGGGTATATCATGACCTACTTGAAGATAGTTGAGTGATTGATAAAGGATTCACCATCCCAGATTTAACAAGGGAAGTTATCTCGTATGATTCTATAATTACCTTGTTCAGTGAATCTCTGGCCAGAGTAATATGCCGAGATGGATGAAGATCCATGAAGGGCATTTTAGGAACAATGGTTAAATTAATAGAACATACATAATTAGATTTATATGAGTTGACAGAAATCCATACTCAGAATCTAATTGAGATAAGAGTGGTGAAAGGAGTAATTGCACGGTAACTGTTTCTATGGAAGGGTACAGTCAAACCACATGACTTTCCTGACATTTGGGTAGTCATGATGCCTAGCTAGAGGCCAATCATGACTTGTATAATGATGTATCAAAATATCAATAGAGATTGATAAATTGATTTAAAGGAGTTTAAATCATGTGAGTTTTGAATAGAACTCACGATTACATATTATACTGCCAATATGGACAGGAACCCAATAGGTCACACACATATAGAGAAAAGGGTAAAATGGTAAAATGACAAGGATAATAATATTTGATATTATTATAAAGGTAGAGAGGAGAATATGATAATAATTAATTAAAGAGTTTAATTAATTATGATCAAATAAAATTGTCCGCGAAACTTTTGAGAAATGTTCTGTAAATTGGACCTAAATGAAATAATGTATTTCATGATTAATTATTATTATCTTATAAGTGTTATAAGACTACTATAAGTGTTATAGGACTGATATAATAATTAATAGGACCATTGGAGAAATTATAGAGGGCCAAAGGAATGAAGAAGTTGGAGGAAGCCCTCCAGAAGAGGGCTACACGCCAACTCCATACAGAAGGGCTTAGAGGGCTTTTTCTTGGACCAAATTAATTTATATATGTTACATAAGTGTTATGGAACTCACATATTTAATTTGGTTGGATTTGGAATCCATTTGGGTATTTAAATCCAATTAGATGCACAAAGGGCCTAGTTTGTGGATTTTGTGCATGGTCTTTTATGAAAAGATTTAATTTGGATTTAATTAAGCCCAAATGATTATAATTAATTCCAGAAGCCCAATTAATAATTCTCCAGAAATTTTAAAGAGCCCAATCTCATTAAGGAGTTGGAATTTTAACCTAACTATAAAAGGCCAACTAATGAGAATTAGGGTTAAGTGATTAAAACAAAAGGAAAGTCTTTTTCTCTTAATTCTCTCTCCACTTTTGCGCCACTTCCCAAGCTAGCTCTTGGGAATTTCGGCCAGCCCTAGTTGAACACCAATTTGTTGGTTCAATTTACCCCTCTCTAGTGTGGATTACTCATTGGAGGTGTTCGATTTTGGACACTGTGGTTTGCGACAACCCGGTGCGAAGTAAAATCAACTGTTCAACAAAAATCAAAGGTGATTTTTCTTATTCTCATATAGTTATATTGTGTATTCATGGCAAGATCAGATCATATGGTTAAAAATTTTAAAATTCTGCTCATGTATATGATGCATGTAACCATAAAAATCCAACATGGTATCAGAGCCAGGTTTTGCCATGGATATACAATTCTATATTTTTCTGCGGAATAAGTTTTGTTTTGTTTTGAGTTATTTATTTCATGAACTTTAAAATATTAGATTTGATTGTTCATGAATGAGAAATATTGATTTCTGGTTGTATGTGTGATCAAATAAATTTGGTGGAAACAAAAACGAATTTTTTGAAGCATTTTGATTTGGGTTTGGCGTGAAACCCATTAGGGTTTGGCGTGAAACCCTAGGTAATGTAGGGGCTGTTCTAATTTAATTTCTTATGGATCCATTTAAAAATCATTTAGATGATATTTTATGTGTTTAATATGTGATATTAAGCCGTAGGATCGAACGGAATTAAAATCGAACAAGTTTTGCATGAAAACTAGTTTTGTCGAAAAGTTCGATAAATTGGTGTTCTTCGTATGTTCTTGATGTGTTCTTGGTTAGAACGACTTTTGATCTTCTAAATCTGATATATATGATATATTAAAGTGTTTTTAATTAATTGGATTAATTAAAATGGGCCTTAAATTAATTTGATTAATTTTAATTCATTAAAACCACTTAATGGGCTTAATTATGTTTACGGACTTGGTTTAAATTAGTGAATGACTTGGTGGGCCCAAGGAGCTGATTTAAATTAACTATTATAAACATTAATTAAGTTTATTAATGGGTTTTAAGGGCTGGAGTGGGCTTGGCTCATTCCAAAAGGCCCAAATGGTCCAAATGACACAAAACTAGTTTGTGTGTGAACACACTTAGGGTTTTTCTTCTGTGGGTTTCGGCCTACACTTGTTTTAAGCCCAAAATTGATTCTTTTAATTATTTAATATGATTAATTAATTAAATAATCAATTTATAATTAATTAATAATCAATTTGATTGATTATTAAGACAAGAACACATTCATGCAAAAAGGTTTCCTAAAATGAAAGTTTCCAAAATGGAAAAAGTTTCCTAATTTGATCACATCATTAAAATAACTCAAAATATTGTTTCAAAAGTTGAAACAAAGTTAGTAATCCATTTCTTTATGCATTAGAGAGGCATATAAGGGTGAATGATTGGCATGATGGTTAGTTATGGACAAAGCCCAATGTGATTGAGCATAATGCATGTTTTGGCCCAATGAGGACTTTCATGTCCCGGCCACTTGTTTTTGGTTTGTATTTCATTTCAAATTGTAATATTTAATTAGATTACTTAGATTAGAATTAGAAATAGAAATGGAGACAAATATCAAGGAGCAAGATGGGCCGGATGGAGATCCAACAAGCTTGAAGATAATGTAATTATTTTCTTGTTTGAATCATGCATACTACCTAGGTATGACCTTTTGATTTCCCTCATGGCTCGGGGAAATCAATGTAGTGAAGTCCATAACTATACCATATTTGTATGCTTATATTTATGTGATAGATATAGGATGCATACCAATGTATGCCAACCATGTATGATGAGACTTAATTAACTAAAACCCTCAAACAAATACTAAGGTATATAAGCCTTCCATTAATTTGAGGAGAACCAGAGTTCTTTATAGTGTGGGTTGTTGACCACAGTCAAGCTCACATTATATCGAATATGTTCAAATCTAATTAAATGGGTCATCTTAGCTAGCCCATTAGTTTGTTGACCACAGTCAAGGCTAATGGTTCTAGAGGCAAGATTAGGGAATGCATATATGATATGCATGCATCAAAAGTTGATAACCTAATGATCCAATAGTTGTGTAGAGACACAATTGGTATAGAGATACCTACCTTTCAAGGGTATGGAATTTGGCTTGTTGACCACAGTCAAGGTCAAATTACATATCAAGGATTGGATATTGGCCCACTAAGAAAACCATCGGGTTTTCTCGGATTAAATAGTGAGGGCTATTAATTCGTAATAAAATAGTGGGAGTAAATGTATTAATTAAAGACCTTATTAATGCATACATATATATGAACATACTCTCATATCTTTTCTTTTTCACATCTAGGTCATCATCATGAGCACATCAAACATTAATATACGATCAATCTTGGATAACAAGCTGGTTGGCAACAACTATTCTGACTGGATCAGGCAAGTGAGAATTGTTCTCAGGGCTGAAAAGATCCATTATGTCTTGGATAAAGATCCACCACCACTTCCATCAGATGATGCCATTGATGAGATCAAAGGCATTTATCGAAAATACATGGAGGATAGTGAAGCAGCAGCATGTTTGATGCTGGGTGCTATGTCCTCGGAGCTTCAGAAGCAACATGAAATGATGGATGCTAGAACCATCGTTTTGCATCTAGAGGAGCTTTATTCTTCTCAGGCTAGAACTGAGCAATATGAGATTGCTCGAGCTCTATTTAGTTGCAAAATGGTGGAAGGCACTTCAGCTGCTGCTCATGCATTGAAGATGTATGGGTATATTGAGCATTTGAGTAGACTTGGCTATGTTATGGATAATGATCTATACATAGATTTAATCTTGTACTCGTTGGCTCCAAGTTATGCACCTTTTGTGCTTAACTTCAACATGAACAAGATCCAAGTATCCATTCCTGAGTTAATCAACATGCTCAAGACAGCTGATGGATCATTTAAGAAAGATCCAAAAAGTGTCATGGTTGTCACTTCTGCTAAAGGCAAGAAGCAGAAGAAGAAGAAGATAACCAAGGCGCAGCCAAAGAATGGTGGGATCTCCAAGAAGAAGGTTGCCAAGAAAGACAATCCCAAAGGAACTTGCTTCCATTGTGGAAAAGATGGTCATTGGAAGCGTAACTGCAAGGCCTATCTAGATTCTCTTAAGGAGAAGAAGCAAGCTGTTGCATCTACTTCAGGTATTCATATGATTGAAATTAATACTTATTCTATTGCTTCAAAACAATCTTGGGTATTAGATACCGGATGTGGATCTCATTTATGTAATGATCTACAGGGGCTTAGAAGCTTTAGAAGAGTTGGAAAGGCAGAGATATGTTTGCAGTCAGCTACTGGACAGAACATCTCTACAACAGTTGTGGGGACTTACTATTTGCCTCTTCCTAGTGGATTAGTACTGGAATTAAATAATTGTTATTATGTTCCAGCCTTATCCAAAAGTATTATTTCTTTCAGTCGTTTGATGAACGATTATGATATTTCTTTGAAGGACAAATGTTGTTACATTTTTAAGAACAATATGTTTTATGCAAAAGCTATCATTGAGAATGGTATTTTTGTTCTTGATTTAATTAAAGAAGTACATAATGTGAATACCAAGAGAATGAAACATGATAATCTGAATACCTCATACTTATGGCACTGTCGTTTAGGCCATATAAATGAAAAACGCATGACCAAGTTACACAAGTTAGGTGATTTGGGATCATTTGATTATGAATCATTTGATACATGTGAATCTTGTTTATTGGGAAAAATGACAAAAGCTCCCTTTATTGGTAAAGGAGAACGAGCTAAAATGATTTTGGACTTAATACATTCAGATGTATGTGGTCCAATGACTACACATGCCAGAGGAGGTTACTCCTACTTTATTACTTTCATAGATGATTATTCCAGGTTTGGATACATCTATCTAATGAAATATAAGTCTGAAGCATTTGAAAAGTTCAAAGAGTTCAGAAATGAAGTAGAGAAACAACTTGGCAAAAGTATTAAAACACTTAGATCAGATCGAGGTGGAGAATACTTAAGTCAAGAGTTTCAGGATTATCTTAGAGATAATGGGATTTTATCTCAATGGACTCCTCCATATACACCACAACACAATGGTGTATCTGAAAGGAGAAATCGAACACTATTAGATATGGTTCGATCAATGATGAGCCGAGCGGACTTGCCTAAGTCCTTTTGGGGATATGCACTAGAAACTGCTGTTTATGTGTTAAATAGAGTTCCTAGTAAATCGGTTGATGTTACTCCATATGAGATGTGGAATAACAAGAAACCCACGCTTTCTCATATGAAAGTATGGGGTTGTCCTGCTTATGTGAAGAGGACAATGTCAGACAAACTGGATGTTAAGTCTGACAAATGTTTATTTGTGGGATATCCAAAAGAAACGTTTGGATATTATTTCTATCATCCCTTAGAACAAAAGGTGTTTGTTTCAAGGCATGCTGTCTTCTTAGAAAGAGAATTTCTCCTACGAGAGGACAGTGGGAGTAAAATTGAGCTTGGTGAAGTTCAAGACCCACAAATAGAAGATGATCAATCGATTGAACCTGAAATAGAATTTCATAATGATGAAATCACAGTTGAACCTGATTATACACAAAATCCTAGAAGATCTACTAGGATGCGTTCTATCCCTGTGAGATATGGATTTCACATTGATTCGGATAGAGGCATAACTGTAGTAGAGGACAATGAGCCTACAAGCTATCAAGAAGTTTTGAACAGTTCAGAACGTGATTTATGGCTTAAGGCTATGCAGTCCGAAATGGACTCCATGTATGAGAATAAAGTATGGACTTTAACTCAACCACCTGAAGGGATAAAACCCATAGGGTGCAAATGGGTCTTCAAAAAGAAGACTGACATGGAAGGTAATATAGTTACCTATAAAGCTGGCTTAGTAGCAAAAGGTTATCGTCAAAAAGAAGGTATTGACTATGATGAAACTTTTTCTCCTGTAGCGATGCTTAAGTCTATAAGAATACTTTTAGCCATTGCAGCTCATTATGATTATGAGATTTGGCAGATGGATGTGAAGACAACTTTCCTTAATGGAAATCTTACCGAGGATGTGTATATGACACAACCAGAAGGATTCACATCAGGAAATGGCGAAAAGGTATGCAAGCTTCAAAGATCCATTTATGGATTGAAGCAAGCCTCTAGGAGTTGGAACATACGATTCAATGAGACAATCAAAGAGTTTGGTTTCTCACAGAATGAAGATGAACCTTGTGTGTATAAAAGGGTCAGTGGGAGTGCAATTGTCTTCCTAGTTCTATATGTAGATGACATATTGATCATGGGAAATGACATTTCTCTTCTCCAATCTGTTAAAATATGGTTATCCAAGCAATTCTCCATGAAAGACCTTGGAGAAGCATCCTATATTCTGGGAATAAGGATCTATAGAGATAGATCCAATAGGTTGCTAGGTCTTTCTCAAAGTACATATATAGATAAAGTATTGAAGAGGTTCAATATGGATCTCTCTAAGAAAGGGTTTATACCCATGGTGCATGGGAAACACCTTTCTAAGTCTATGTGTCCACAGACACTAGAGGATAGAGAGAGCATGAATAGAATACCATATGCATCTGCAATTGGTTCTATCATGTATGCTATGTTATGTACACGTCCAGATGTAGCATTTTCTTTGAGTGTCACAAGCAGATTCCAATCCAATTTTGGAGAGGAACACTGGGCAGCTGTCAAGAATATCCTTAAGTACTTGAGAAGGACTAAGGATATGTTCTTGGTATTTGGAGAGGGCAGTTTGGAAGTAAATGGGTATACGGATGCCAGCTTCCAATCTGACAAAGATGATTGTAAATCACAATCTGGTTATGTGTTCATAATGGGAGGAGGAGCAGTTAGTTGGAAAAGTTCCAAACAAGAAACAACTGCTGATTCCACTACAGAAGCTGAGTACATTACTGCTTTAGAAGCAGCCAAAGAAGCAGTCTGGATCAAAAAGTTCATAACCGAACTAGGAGTGGTGCCTAGCATTGTTGATCCGATTCCTTTATATTGTGACAACAATGGAGCCATTGCGCAAGCAAAGGAACCACGGTCTCATCAGCGATCCAAGCATGTTCTCAGACGCTACCATCTCATAAGGGAAATAGTAGCTAGAAATGATGTGAAAATAGAAAGGGTTCCCACAGATGACAATGTGGCGGATCCCCTCACTAAAGCACTTTCCCAGATAAAGCATGATCACCATATAAATAGCATGGGTCTGAGACATATGAGTGATTGGCTCTAGTGCAAGTGGGAGATTGTTAGAGAGTATGCCCTAGAGCCCATGTAATAGGGATGTTTTTCATATGTATGAAATTTATATTCTTAATAAAAGGCATCATTCATTTATTAATCCTGTGTTTGAATACGTGAGTTTGTAAATCTTAAATTAATAAATGAAGTCCTAGATATTATAAACACAGTGCAAAGGCAATCATGAAAGTGTTCATGATGTGAGATGTCTATCGCATGCAAATGTGTTAATATCTAAATATCCCTAGTCATAGAATTAACAAGATAGGACATTGTTAATTCGGACAGACTAGCACATGTTATGCTTCTTGAATAGTTCAAGCAATGGTTCTCATAATTGAGATTATGGATGATAATCAATGCTAACATGTGGATGCTTGTTAGAGGAACAAGTTCATTGGAGACCTGCAAAGAGAATCCTCATATGGATATTAAATCTATGTCAGTGAGGAATCTCTTCATAGCGGTTGTGCAAGTATCCTTAGACTTGAGATCACCAAAGTTATCTTAAGTAGCAAGTGGTATACTTTGACTCCATAACTGATTACTTCCAACTGGGAGTGAACATAGTTAGGAGATTGGGTATATCATGACCTACTTGAAGATAGTTGAGTGATTGATAAAGGATTCACCATCCCAGATTTAACAAGGGAAGTTATCTCGCATGATTCTATAATTACCTTGTTCAGTGAATCTCTGGCCAGAGTAATATGCCGAGATGGATGAAGATCCATGAAGGGCATTTTAGGAACAATGGTTAAATTAATAGAACATACATAATTAGATTTATATGAGTTGACAGAAATCCATACTCAGAATCTAATTGAGATAAGAGTGGTGAAAGGAGTAATTGCACGGTAACTGTTTCTATGGAAGGGTACAATCAAACCACATGACTTTCCTGACATTTGGGTAGTCATGATGCCTAGCTAGAGGCCAATCATGACTTGTATAATGATGTATCAAAATATCAATAGAGATTGATAAATTGATTTAAAGGAGTTTAAATCATGTGAGTTTTGAATAGAACTCACGATTACATATTATACTGCCAATATGGACAGGAACCCAATAGGTCACACACATATAGAGAAAAGGGTAAAATGGTAAAATGACAAGGATAATAATATTTGATATTATTATAAAGGTAGAGAGGAGAATATGATAATAATTAATTAAAGAGTTTAATTAATTATGATCAAATAAAATTGTCCGCGGAACTTTTGAGAAATGTTCTGTAAATTGGACCTAAATGAAATAATGTATTTCATGATTAATTATTATTATCTTATAAGTGTTATAAGACTACTATAAGTGTTATAGGACTGATATAATAATTAATAGGACCATTGGAGAAATTATAGAGGGCCAAAGGAATGAAGAAGTTGGAGGAAGCCCTCCAGAAGAGGGCTACACGCCAACTCTATACAGAAGGGCTTAGAGGGCTTTTTCTTGGACCAAATTAATTTATATATGTTACATAAGTGTTATGGAACTCACATATTTAATTTGGTTGGATTTGGAATCCATTTGGGTATTTAAATCCAATTAGATGCACAAAGGGCCTAGTTTGTGGATTTTGTGCATGGTCTTTTATGAAAAGATTTAATTTGGATTTAATTAAGCCCAAATGATTATAATTAATTCCAGAAGCCCAATTAATAATTCTCCAGCAATTTTAAAGAGCCCAATCTCATTAAGGAGTTGGAATTTTAACCTAACTATGAAAGGCCAACTAATGAGAATTAGGGTTAAGTGATTAAAACAAAAGGAAAGTCTTTTTCTCTTAATTCTCTCTCCACTTTTGCGCCACTTCCCAAGCTAGCTCTTGGAAATTTCGGCCAGCCCTAGTTGAACACCAATTTGTTGGTTCAATTTACTCATTGGAGGTGTTCGATTTTGGACACTGTGGTTTGCGACAACCCGGTGCGAAGTAAAATCAACTGTTCAACAGAAATCAAAGGTGATTTTTCTTATTCTCATATAGTTATATTGTGTATTCATGGCAAGATCAGATCTTATGGTTAAAAAATTTTAAAATTCCGCTCATGTATGTGATGCATGTAACCATTAAATTCCAACACTTTATGTATTAAACAAAATTCAAATAAATTAGGTAGGTATTAATCAAAGGTTGTCATGCCTCATTAGCCCTATCTCAGTTTGTTTAAATTGTTTAGATATACAGTGACCAAAGTGCATTTGCTTGTGCTTTAAATAGGAGAGATTATGCTATTGATTTTCCACAATACATCACACACATTCATTGGGTTCCTTGTTAACCCATGGATTAAGCTTACCTGGAAGATGGACTGCATAACCATCTGTGTGGGAAGTAATAAGGTTGGAAGGTGTTTATCCTACTTTCGCTTGTGTTTGTGAATGATGCATAACATGATCATGCATTATATTGGCAATCATGCATCATTCCAACAACTTTTATTTTTCAGCTACCATAGAGTCATCTAAGTGGTTTAGGTGTCTAGATTGTTGCCTGGTTAAAAGCCTCCATTAGAACTATTAGGGTTAGAATTAAAATCAAACTTTGGTTTGGTAGATATTTTTGAGTTAGCCATAGGAAATATAAGTGTGGCAGATCCATTGCAGATAGGAACACCTGATAATCAAAGTTAGATAGGAGATCTTATGACTTCCAAGGGAGAATGAGTGCTATAATGATTGAAATGATGTTTGCTTTAGTATAGCCTACTGGATAATAGCCTTTAACACCTACCATTATATATGGAGAACCCATTACTGCTAGGGGCGCTTCTATCATGGCTGCTATTATGGGACCTTCTTTAGTTATTGAGCAATGGGTATAGCATAAAGAGTTTTACTTGTTGAGTAGTGAAAAGATAAGGGTGTTACCCTTGAAGAGGATTTCATCCATGAGGAAAAAGGTGAACCGATAGTGATACGAGGCCTAAAAAGCAAGCCATTTAGAATAAAAAACCTAATTTTAAATAAGATGGAGGAAAAGATAGAAGCGATAGCCTGAACATTATCTGCTGGTAAATGAGTTAGTCTTAAAGATAAGGATTTAGAGAGTGAAAATGTGCTTCCTTAGTAGTTTAAGATGCCATACTTGCCCAAATTTAATGGCATATCTGACCCATCTGCCCACATAAAGCAGTACATATTGGTTATGAAGGAAACCACTCTCACCAAGAGTTAAAAGGTTGATTACTTCAGCCTTAGTCTTATTGGTCTTGCCATTGATTGGCATTATGGGCTGGATAGGCATATGAAGGAGGATTGACATAGATTGATCGAGGAATTCTTAAGGCAGTACGATTGTAGTATTAGAATAGAGGCACCCTAAAGGACCTCAAATTGCTACAACAAAAGCAAGATGAGTCTTTCTAGAAGTATCTGATGAGGTAGAGGAATATGGTGATAGATATGAAAAGAAAACCTGACATAGCTAATAAGATCCAGCTCTTTATTAGAAATGTAAACCCCTATTTAAGGGATGGTTTGAAGATGAAAGGGTTAAAAGATTAGGAGTTCTTGAAGGATATTGCCATTAAGGTTGAAGGTGAGTATTTGGGAAAAAAAGCGAGTTCAGCTAGGTGTAGAGGTTTTAGTTTTGGTCGATAAAGTTATAGAGGTAAGATTTGTAAAGCTAGTGGTGGAGGCAACCTTGGGAAAATAGTTGACATAGCTACCACTAAAATAGCTCAGATGTGTTATTCAAACCTGGGTAGATCCTTGTCATAGGTATTGGATTGGTTGATAAGAAGAGGGAAATTATAGCCATTGCCAGCTAAGCCTACTTGAAACCAAGGTTAACCTAATCATCAGGTTGATTAATAATATGCCTACCATTAGCATACTGGACAACTCACAAATTACTGTTGACCCTTAAGGGATATAATTCAAGATCTCATCAATAGTAAACAAATCAATGACCTTAAGAAATGAGACTAAAAAGGAAAATTATAATGTAGTGCCATTATCAGTGTCAATGATTTGTCTAAGCCTACCCGAATTGTATATGTTACATGACTTATATGGCAATGAGTATTTGGCCATTACCTATCCTATTTAGTCAGAGGCAGATAAAAAGGAACTGTGTGTGAGTATTTCAACATGTTTAAGAGCACTATTCAGAGAGGGAAATCAGGATCCATTAGTTTGTGTAATTAATTATTGGGAATCGCTGAGTGAGAATGAAGGAGATGTTAAAGAAGATCCTGTAGATTTATGAGACTCTGAAAATGAAAAGATGAAAAAAGGTAAAGTTGATTGCTTAAAGTGGAAGAGTAGTGCTCGAAGTAAAAAGGCAGCAGGATTCTCTACCATTATTTATAAAAAAAGAGCAAAAGAAGGATTAGATTCTCAAACAGTTAAAGAAGACATCTGTTTAGATATTTTTAATGGGATTTACTTAGACAATCACCTTTCCATAGACAGAAGGTGGTGGAGGCATTGTCTAAATGTAACACCCCAAAATTTGTATATGACATGCATAGTACATTCTAGAGCATGAACAATGATCCTAGGATAGTTTTTGGGCTAATTATAGTAGAATAGTACAGAAAATTTTAAATATGCATGTGTTAAATGTGTTTAGGCAATGAAAATCCAAAGATGGGTGACTTAGTGTGAAGTTTGACTTAACCCCTAAATGATAAAATAGGTAGTAAACGGAGTCTAGTGGTACAATTTGAGATAAAATTGAACTTAAATAAATCCTTAAAACTGACAGTGAAGATTTTGCTTGGTACCGTAAAAAAGGTTGATTGAAAGTTTGACCAAACTCAAAAATATGCTACAGATCTTCAAAAATTATTTTGATTACGTAGACATATTAGAAATAACATAAGTGAGCTATTGGAAGCAAAAAATAAAAATTTTCATAGTTTTGAAATTTCAAGATTCGGACTGGTTGACTTTGACTCTAGAGCTGGAAGTATATTGAAACATTGTTGGAATGACTTAAGATTTTAACCACATGGTTCTATATATGTTATTGCACATGAGGAAAAAGTTTAGAGGATTCTGACAAGCGAAATATCAATTTTAAAAAAAAAGTGAAAAATCGAGGTTAAATTAATTAGTTGGCTTAAATGCCATATTTAAATCATACAAGGGCATAATTATCATTATAAAATGAGCCATGATCAACTACATGCATATGTATAGTAAAATAAGTATAGGAACTAATGAAATCATGACAAATGGCTTAAAATAAGTCATTGGATCAAATAGTAAATGGAAGAATCTTAGCCTTAGATTTAGTGAAATTAAGGTCAGCCTAGAGGGGTCTAGAATTATCTATAATTTTACCTAAAAATCTACCATTTCCCCCTTCTTCCTCCCAAAATCGAAATGCATTCCATTTTTACCTTCCCACCATTTTCTTCTCAATTCTTGCAACTCCTACCAAATCTTGAGCCCAAATTTTATCTACATATACTAGAGAACCTCTTCTTCATCATGGAAACCAATTTGGAGCAAAAGGATGCAAGGCCCCAAAATTAACCCTAGTCAAAATTGCACGATTTAATGAATTATTTATTTAATTAAGACTAATTAAACTGCGTGAATTTTGGATTGGAGTAATGAGGGCAAGTGAAAATCTCAATTTATTTATGAATTGTTTGGTATAAAAATATTTAAGGGTATAATTGAAGTAAAGAATATAAGTTATGGGTGAATTTAAGAAAGAATATACATGTATATAGAGTAATGGGGCTTATATCTTAAAGATTAATTTGAGTGGGAGTTTATTGTGACGTGCAATTACTTGGAGGATTAAAAGGAGAAATTATCATTCTTTACAAATATGTCAAATATATACTAGTTTAAAGGGAAGGGAAAATAAGAATTAAAGGGGAGAAATAAAATGTGAGATCGAGAGAGAAAAGAATGAAAGAGCGCATCGGGAAGCTGGGGAGCGTAATATAGGCGTCGGTGACTGTCCGATGTCGCCTTTATTGCCGATGACCCCTTGTGGCCATGAATCTCTATCACAACCACCGTTCCCCTTAATTGGTCATAGTTCAAAGGTAAAATGTGATTTACTCTTTAATTAAAATTTTCTCTTGTATTCTTTTCTCCTTTTAAAAATCAATCTTTAAATTGTAAAAGACATCCCTGCTCCTGTATTATCTTCTCCTCTAAAAAAATAATGATTTTTTAAGTATAAAAGATTTCCTCAAATTTTTAGTAACATGCTTGTGTAGAGATAAGGTTGAAGAAAATTTTTGAGAGGAACCATTAGCAAGAGATTTAAAAAAAAGGTTTTAGGGTTGTAATGATGGTTTGGGACCCTTAATCCTTCAGCTTGTGATTGTTTGGAAATGATCTAAGATGGATGTTGTGCATGTGTGAGAATCTGTTAGATTTTAGAAGAGAATACAACTTTGATTAGGTGGTTGAATCTTAAATGCCACAAGTGTAGTTTCAATTTTAAGGAAGTTAAACTCTCTATTTAAGATGTTGATATTCAATTATATTCCTAATAGAATGATAAAGATCGAATTGTATGGAAGTGTTTCTTCTATTCTTGTTTATAAAGAAAGTATTCTGATTTCCAAAAGATTTTCCTTATACAGATGTTTATCATGTGTTTGAATATTATATGATTTATAATTAAGATGATTATAGGTTATTAATGCTTGGAATATTGAAATCAAGTTTCTTAAGTGATTGTGCTGCATGTAAGATGAGTGTTTGAGTTTTATAAAAGGAGAGCAATGTTTAGTTCTATTTGGCAGCCAAGCTCACTCTGACGAGTGAAACCTCACTCCATTAAGTTAATGATCCTAGTTTTGTCAAGATAATATTCCTCTCAACTGCTCTTTATACCGTGTTTTGTCTTCAATCCAAGTACTCTCTTGAGGTTTAACTTATAATGGGTTTAATGCTTACTTGTCCTTGTCCAATAAAAAGATGATTATAAATACAAACATAATTGAATTCATAGTAACACTTAAATTTGATAATATTGTTATTAAATCTTAGTTTTGCTTGTGCAAAAAAAAGATGTGATTGAGTCAAATGGATGAAGTTTTCTCTAGTTACTAGAACTATTATTAACCTTTAATAGAAGTGAAAGAGTATACAATTTATATAAAGGAATATAATTATGAAATCCATGAGAAATGATAGAATATTAAATTATGGATTTAAGGTTTGGATTATTTGGTAAAGCAAATTTCGCAAAACTGGGCTGCAAAGCTGTTAAACCTCACTCAATCGTGTGCTTTGCTACTCCACCGAGTGAGTTTTTAATCCCTCGTGTATGTCTTGTTGTTCTATAGCTGCTGCATAAGTTCCCATAACTGAGTTTTAATGATACCTTCTCTTAAAAGGAAAAAAAGAAAGCCTTTTTTTTATCAAAAATATTTATTTATATCCCTTATTAAATAGAGAATATATTATGTATAATCTCTAAATTGGGATGTTTATAGAAGTTTAACCTAAGGAAATCTATTATTTGTTTTCGAGCATATCATAAGTAGCCATGTTTATGGTATGTGCTTTAGTAAAGTGAATTTCTTTGATTAAATGCTACACATTCTTATTACCATATAAAAATAAGACAAATGCTATGTAGGAATCCATTAACAATAAGAGTTTAGTTGTATTATTATTTAACAAGTGGAGAAATGAAAATATCATATTTCGTAACTATTGTGAAGTTATAAGAATCTAGTTCCAAAGCAAAATAATGAAGTAGCTTAATGATTAATATTTATTAAGAGACACGTTTGCCTACTTGCTCATGTTATATATCAAGTATAATGAATGATATATATATGTATGTGATCATGTTAGAGTGTATAGTTCTTTATCGATGATCTAATAGATTATAAAAGTGAATTAAGGAATTTAAATATAAAAGAAGTGAAAGTATAAATTATATGCGTATCAATTTTAGCAAGTCATCCTTTGAGTATAAATAATTATAGTATTCATATTATGTGATGACACCAATAAGTGATTATCTGAGAGTGTAAATAACCTTATTGGTTATGACATATTGATTATATATGCCTAGGTATTATATGTATATGATTATGTATTGATATGCCTAACTATTAAGGTATATGAAGGTACGTCATGGAAGAATTGCAAAGGTATGTTTTTTGTGAACTAATTATGAATTTAAGTGAAGTTTAATGCAATTGAATTATGTGTTCACAATTCAATTAGTAATTTATTATAGTGTTTTAGCAAACAAGAGAAATATATGTACATTTTTATAAGTATATGGTAATATGTATTTATAAATGTTTATAAGTGAAGTTTCCTTGCTTATGGGTACGGACTTGATTATATGAAGATGTTATCATATTTATAAGTAAATACATTATTTAATCCTCAAGTGACATGTGTATACCTATGTGCATATACATTTGTGAAAAAAAGATATTATTATTATAATTATATGATAAGTATCCAATCATGTATTCATGATAAATAAGAATGCTTTTGATTAAACATATTGATACTATAATGGCCATTAAAAAGCCATAAGATGGTAAAGAATTGTTTAAGTAAGATTGGGAGCATTGTATTCATGATGATAAGTGTTATGCTGTAATTATAATTATATGTTAAGCTATTTGATCTTGAAGAGATAATTGGTAATGTTTTGGTATGTATGTATGTATGTATGTATATATGTATGTATGTATGTATGTATATATGTATGTATGTATGTATGTACGTATGTATGTATGTATGTATGTATGTATGTATGTATATATGCCTCCGAATTAAATATAATTACATTTTGACCATGAGTCACAAATTATTTACAAATGAATATGTAAATATATTGTAATGTTTACTGTTATTCATAAATATTATTGCGCTTATGCCTTTATAAGGCCATCGAGTATTGAATACTTATACTTGGTAAGTATAAACTATCTGATTTATGTGATATGGATATATGAGCAAGAAATATATATTACTTGACTCATTGCTATACAATAACATGTGTATGATTATGATTACTCGGTACATGGCTATACATATACATATATGTATTCAATCGAATAGAGTAAAGCAAAGTAATGTTAGATAAAATAAGGGAATTTAACTGCCCGTATAGTGACTAGAATATGTATAGATAGGCATGCCTATAGGGATGATTACAGCTTCTATAGTTTGACCCTGTTTGGATCTATAGTTTGTCCTTATATGGACCACTGTTCGATTCGATTTGGATCCATAGATTCGATATTTTTGGATATCTAAAGTTTTAATACCTAAAGGTATCTATAGTTTTTGTTATGCACTTTTGGAACTTAGGTAGGCTAAAATATAAGCATAGTATAACTATTAAAGTAATAGTGATCTATAATTATAGGCTTGGCTAACAAATGTAGTCCCTATGGCTTAAAAGGATGAAAGAGTGAGGGTTTACATGTTTTATAGGGACTTGAACAAAGCTTTCCCTAAATATAGCTTCCTATTACCTCACATAAATGTCTTTGTGGATAGTGTAACCACTTGTGCTATGTATAGTTTTATAGATGGCTATGCTGGGTATAATTAGATCTGGTATAGAATTGTTGATAAGATCAAAAAGACTTTCATCAATAACTGGGTTATGTATGCTTATCGGGTCATGCCATTCGAGTTAAAGAATATGGGCGCCACTTGTCAAAAGATGGCTACAAAGATCCTAGATGACTTCATCCATAAGGAAGTGAAGGTATACTTGGATGACATGATGATTAAATCAGTAACCCAAGAAGACCACTTTGAAGAATTGGAGAAATTTTTCCAAAGGATTGATAAGTATAACCTCCACTTAAACCTAAAGAAGTGCATATTTAGAGTAACCTCAGGAAAGCTTTTAGGGCATATGGTAAGCTAGTGAGGAATAGAGGCGGATCTTGATAAAGTGAAGGCCATTAGAAAATGGCCTATGCTGCAGAAAAAGAAAAATAGGCTAGAAGATTTCTAAGTGGACTCTAATACATTAGTCGATTTATAGCTAAGCTAACTTTAATTTATAATCCAACATCTGCCAGTGCTAAGGCCACCATAAGCTAGTAAACCTCTAATTTTTTATATAGCCATAGAAAACTTGGTTAGGGCCTATAGTGGCCCAAGAGGATGATTTTGGGATAGAATTTAAGGTGTCTTACCTTTTTAAGAAATTCTTACCATATAAAGCTAGATATGTAGAGGTGGAAAAGACTTTTTTGGTGGTTATTTAGGCTTTCATTCATATCGAGTGCAAACAGTGGCCAAATAGAACCCTCTCATGTACCTGCAGAAATCACCTTCATTGTTGGTGAAGATGGGCAAATGGTTAATCCTTTTACATGAATTTGATATTGAATAAATCATTAGAAAGGAAGAGATATAGTGGAGTTCCTAGTTGATCAATTAGTTAAAAGGGGAAAAGGTAACTTATGAGTTCCTCGATGAGGGGTATCGCAACTATAATAGTACAAAGATGGCAAATGTACTTTGATAGAGCTGTAACAAATAATGGTGCTAGAGTGGGAGTAATCTTGGTAACTCCATAGGGAGATAAGTTTTCTTTAGCCAAGAAATTAAGGTATAAAGCCACAAATAATGAAGTTGAGTACAAAGCTCGCATCTTTAGGTTAGAGGCTTTATTAGTCATTGGGGTAAAGATTGTAGAGGTATTTAGAGATTCATCTTTGGTGGTCTATCAAGTAAGGTGCAAATGGTTAGTAAAGGAGGAGTAATTATTGCCTTACACTGGTGTTTGAAGATCTTAAGTAGTTAGTTCTAGGTCTGCACTTGAGTACGTGTGTCAAGATGAAAATTGGTTGGCAGATGCTTTGGAAACTCTGGTGTCAATATCGGAAAACCTAAAAGGTGTAAGCTTAAAACCTGTGCTTATCTTTAGTTCTGATAGACTGTATTTTGAAGTTGAATAGCTGGTGGAAATCGAGGTAGATGATGGGAAGCTTTGGTACTTTGATATTCAAAACTATCTTGAAAAGTTGGTGTTTCTAAAAGAAGGCACAAAAAAGGATCAAAAGATGATTTTTAAACTATCTGCTTAGTTTATTAGTATGGAGGAGTGCTTTATAAGAGGCAACTAGATGGTATATATATAGTTAAGGTGGCTAAATGAGAAAAAAGCTAAAAGGGTCATGGAAGAAGTGCATATAGTGGTTTGCGGAGCTCACATGAATGGATTAGCTTTGGCAAAGAAAATCATACATTAGGGATTCTTCTAGCTCACCATGGACACAAACTATTCTAGGTATATGAATGGTTGTCAATTATACCAACAATATGCCGATTTGAGAAATTTATAGTGTCAGAATTGTGTAATATCACCTTGCCTTGGCCATTCACTGCTTGGGGCATAGATATCATGGGAATGATCTATCCACTGGCATCAAATGGGTATAGGTTCATTGTGGTGGCTATTTATTATTTTTCAAAGTGGATAGAAGTAGAGTTAGTTAGGAATCTAGGTGCAAGAGAGACAGCCAAATTCATAAAAAAAAACCTAATATATAGATATGGGCTTTCACATCATATAGCATCGGATAATGGGTCCCATTTTCAAGGAGAAACTGAATAGTTACTCAGAAAGTATAGGGTTTAGCACCATAAATCCTTGCCTTATCAACCTTAAGCAAATAAAGTAGTTGAAGCAGCCAATAAAAATGTGAAAAGGATCCTCGCTAAAATGTTTAGAACCTATAAAGACTAAGTAGAGAAATTGCCTTTTGGACTATAAGGGTATAGGACTACAATTAGGACCTCAACAAAGCTACTCAATTTTCACTAGTCTATGGGATAAAAGTTGTGTTGCCTCTAAAGATTAAGCATTAGTCCCTAAAGGTAGTTTTGGAAGCTGAATTGCTAGAGATAGAATGGGCTAGACAAAGGTTTCTTGAGCTTAGCTTGTTGGATGGGGACATGATTTAAGCTTAGTACCACAACTAGATTTATTAAAGGGGTTGGCTTGGTCCTTTAAAAATAAGGTAAGAAAGCATCCTTTGAAAGAAGGAGATTTGATCTTCATGTAGATAAGGCCAATTATTCTTGACATTAGAAGCAAGTTCAGGCCTATATAGGAAGGCCTATTTATGTTGAAGAAATTATTGTCTAAAAGAGCAACAATCTTGAGTGATAGTGATGGCAATGAGTTCAAAGAACTAGTCAATATTGATAGACTGAAAAGGTTCCATGGCTAGACTTGATGAGAAAAAAGAGAAAAAAGAGAAAAAAAAAGAATATAGCCCTGAGGGTTAAAAATTGAAAAGTAGCAGCCTTGCAAAAATTGGATGCCTTGCCAGGGTAAAAATCGAAAAAAGACACCTTGGGCAAAAGTTAAGGGCAAAATGAAAATACTGAATCAAGAAAATCCAAGAGTGTTAATTGATAACAAGGGAAAGATGCTTTTAAGTCTTAAATTTGAGATTGATTAGAGTTTTCTATGGTTGAATTTAATGTTACATAGTGATCATGCATGGTGAAGTTATGTTGAAATATACAAATATGTAATGTAAACCCATACATTAATATAAACAAGAGCAGTTTATATTATATACTCAAGGTCTTTTTGTTCTATATAAAAACTACTACATAATTCTTACATTATATGTACAAAACCTATGAGTCATCCTCTATTACTTTTGTTAGAGCTTTGCTTTAGCCAGTCCACCTTATTATCAATGCGGAGCTGGTAACCCATTTCTTATACATAGTAAAAGTAGTAAAATCGTAGTCCATAAGTCTTTGGATATTTGCTTTTATGTATAGTTGAGTTCAGAGATGATGGTGATTAGAGATAAAAGTAACAGATAGAGTACCTATATGAAAAGATAGTAGATGTGTCACAATATCTTATCGTACCCTAAACTATCGAGCACAACAAAAGGTAATGTAAAAGATAGCCCTGTGCAAGTCGTATAGTGGTACACATCCAAAATGTCCATCTTATGTTATATAAGGGGGGCATCAGCCACGTACACATGAAATTGATGTTATCATCAGCCATCGTTGCTAGCCACATAATACCCTATTGAGGAAAGTTAAAGTGGTATAGTCATTTTTGGGAAGGTAGTGCCTTATAGAGTATGTGTTAATTACTTTGGGAAGAGGTTCTTCTAATAATTTTAACTTCTCCTGCAGCCATATCTAAAAATGTAAAAAAAATAAATAAAAACAACAGAAGCAAATAAAAGCTGTTGAAATGGGTTGGGTCCATTTTAAGCAAAAGCAAGGCATAGGGTTGTGAGAAAATCCTAAAAGTGATGCATTTCTAGGTAAGAAAAGTTAGCGTGAAATCCTATAAGGGGCGCATTACCTTTTAAAATAATGACTGCTACCTAGAACAATAAGGGGCTATTGGAGAAAAAAGCAATAATATCGGTGTAAACTACATCCAAACCAAGGATGGTATTTGCTAGGATCAAAAGAAAAGGAGTGAGGCCAGTGTGAATGCCCTTGAGAATGCTAAACAGTCAGTAGTCACCTATTAGGTCCTCTAAGTTCAATATTAAATACTGAGTAAGATAGATCAGTAGAATAACTCTGACATGGAAGGTGGGTACGTCAGAAAAGTCATCCAGAGCATCAAATAGTGTTTCCAAATGTATGGGTTTATTTCGGGGGCACCAATCTGGTAACTACCGATGGAAAAATTCCTAAAGATTAGGTTGCATCTATTGGATAATTTTGCATATAGTTTGGCACACAAGGAAAAGTTATGGGGGTAAAATTTATACCAATAATTATAGTGAATTCCTCAGCCAAGGGGCATAACTCCTAATGAAGGAGTCCGAAGATATAATTTAGGGCCCTACTACTAGGCAGCCGCCAATAAGAGATTCATATCAAGTCAGACCCTTTTTAAGAATTTGAGGTTAGAATTTAGAGCCAAGGTGGAGTTTTTCCAAGTTCTAGAGGCATCAAACACTCTGTAAAGCTTATTAAAAAAAGAGGTGGCTATAATGGAATAATAAACTCTGTAAAAAGGAAACATATATATATATATATATATAATAATAATAATAAGTGAATAATAAATGTGTTTATGACAAATAAATTGTGTAATAATAGTAACGGGTAATAATTTGTAAATCAAATAAAAATGGTGAATAACATTATAGTAATATAAAAGCACTAAATCAAGAAAAATGAAGAGGGATATAATATATAAAATAAAATAAAATAAAATAAAGAGGACAAGAGAAGTGAAAAAAAAGGAAATAAGCAAAAAAGAAGAAGGAAAAATTCAATAATAATAGTAAGTGAGGAAAAGACAAATAATAATAATAATAAAAATAATAAAAATAATAATAATAATAATGATGATGATGATGATGATGTTAGTGTAAGCCCTAGCCCCAATGCATTGTAATAAAGCACTTTGAATTAATAAAATGAGGCATTTGTTTTATCCTTTGTATTCCTGTGCATATCAATTGATAAAACTATCTAAGAGTGTTGTTTCGGTTTAAGTTATCATGTGTGAGGCACATGGTTGTAAGACCTTGAAACAAATGAAATATCATTCTAAATATCTCTAGTCAGTCATTATTATGGGAATAACAATGAATTAAGACTAGTATGCTCTCTCTGATATTATGAGTTCTGTCTTACGGATCATTAGGACAAGAGTGTCAATCAGATATCATAGATACATGTTAAAGAACATGGTATCTGGATACGATCCGCTCATGAGAACACTACATGGTACAAGTCATAAGTGTTTCTCATATGCAAGTTTTATATCGGAGTTCTTAGACCTGAAATCTCTATGAAACTCTTTATGAATTACTGTGTACTTTGACATACACCTAACGTGCTCGTAATAGAGTGACAAGTACAGGTATGATTGGGTATGCATTAATTCATGTTAGAGAGCATGAGAGAAGTAAAGGGATTACCCCTTTCAATAAGAGAGAAAATATCATCGGGCACTTGATCAGTGAACTGAGAAGTGTATGGCCATACCTAGATAAGATAATGAGTAATCATTATTTATCTGAGAGGTCAGTGTCACTGGAATATCAAGAAAGGAATTAATATATATAAGGATGACTAGTTCCATGCCTTATATTAATTCTGATATTTATGGGTAAGGGACTATACAAAATTGCATTGGGTCACTAAATGCCATATGCATTTTCATTTAATTTGGAATGCTATAATATCTTACTAGAGAATATATATAGCCTTTGAATTAATTTATTAATTCATTGCCAACATTAAATGGACCTATAGGATCGTACACAGAGCATTGGGCTTAAAATATTTAAGTTAAGTATTGGACATTAATTTGGGCTTTTAATTAAAGTCAAATTAATGTGTGTAATGGATTATTAGATTGCTATTGGACCTTGGCCGATAAGAGAGAGAAATTCAGCCCATAAGGTTTAATTTCAATTAATTAAATGTATTAATTAAATATTTTGTATTAATTTAATTAATTGAGTATTAAAGCCTAAAAGACTTATGATCAAATTAAATCTCTTAATTATAAATATAGGTGGCCGAAATTACTAGAGAAAAGAAAATGAATTTCGGCACATGCTTTTATTTATTAAGTGATTTATTTGGTTAATATGTCTTATGTTTTAATCTTGAATTAATTCAAAAGAATTTAAATCAATATATATCTCTTATTTTAAAGAAGTGATAAAGGCTGAAATCTATTATCTTTAAGTATTTGATTTTAGATTTATCACTTAAAAATAAAAGGATATATATTTGAAAGAAGAAAAAAACGCCAACCCTAGTTTTTATTCTAGTTTTTGCGTGAACTCTTCCTCTCTCTCTTAAGTTTTCTTTTAGCCAATTTTTCACAAGGAGAAAGGATAGTTCCTCATTCTCTTGTGATATTGGGTAGTAATAGCAACCTAAGAGAAGTACAAAATCAAATTTTGTAGCTTCAAACCATTGCCTTTATACAATACCGAAAAAGAGAGCTAGCAATCTCGATTTTAAGCCGTCGGTGCAATTGTGTGTGCGAGAATAGAGGGAGTGGCGTAAAAGGCTGTTCCTTGGCATTGGTGATCGAGATCTAAGGAGGACAAAGTTATCTTAGTTGCTGGCCATCACCTAATTCAATATTTAAAAGGCATCAAAAGTTGTAAGTTCTACAACCCTAAAATTGCATGTTTCGTTTCTAGCTTTGGATATGTATGATAAAAATTTTTATTTTTCCTCTGTGCTATCATGATATTCATACCATGTCATATTCCATCAGTGGTATCAGAGCCTAAACATGCTTATTTTAGTGCTTTAGATGCATGAAAAAATTAAATAAAAATCGTCATTATGAAAACATACAAATCTGAAATTTTCTGTTTTGAGTTTTTTGCATTGTTATGGTGTAAAAACGATTTTAATTGATTAGATAGGTATTATAATTAATATGACATGCTAATATACTGTCCTAAGATGTTATTAGGGCTGGTAATGGTCGGATTTAATTATTTATACCTGATGGTACATGTTAATTATGAAACTAGGTGCTTGTTGGCATGTAAATTGCTATTTTAACAACTAGTTTTCAAATTAAATGTAAAAACGTTTTTGGCATGTTTGTAAGTGATTTTTAAAGATTAAATATCAGGTCTGGACATATTTTAAATTTGGTTTTAATTCTGGTCTATGACAATTTAATTGATTAATTTTAAAATCACTTAAAACTATGACTAGTTTGTGTTTGTTACATGTTTAATCAAGATTGTTTGTTTTGTTTTGATTAAAATGGTAAAAACACATTTAGATCAGATTGGTACAGAATATTAAATCAATGTTTATGGACTTATTTAGATTATTAAATGACTCATAAAATTGATTTAAATTTTTGTGCATTTTATGGCATTACATAAGCATTAAACAACTAGTTTTTGTTGTTTGTTTGTTTTTGCATGAATGCCGTGTACCATATATGTGTTCTTCATGATTTTATATTTTTAATTCATGTTAGCACATATTATATGCATTTTGAATGTTTATGGGCTGTATGACATAAAATTAAAAATGGCAAAATTGGAAATTATACTAGAGTTGATTTATAGCACAAATCTAACTAGTTAGTGTTTTGGGCTTTTAAGAGAACTTATTCAATAAGAGGATTTAGTCCATTGGGCTTTGGCCCAGGCCCGTCATGGGGTCTTCTCTTAAAAGTTCAAGTACACAATTTCCATTAATGGGCTTGGCTAAATTAATTAAAATTAGACTTTGTTTTATCCATGAATGCTATGTATATTTATTTGCTAATTTGGTGTGATGAATGGATATGCATGGTGCATTCATGGGCCCTGGGTTTTGTAATTAAATATGGCCTGCGAGCCATTATATTTTGTTGTAAAAGTTTTTCATTTATTTCTTAGAATAGAATATACTTGAAGATTTTGTAAATCAAGACGAAGCCCACCGGAGTGGAGAAGCCCAACTCGAAGATTCTTATGTAATAGTATAGAATCTTAGTTGTAGGTTTTTGGGCCCATGTTTGTCACCCTTTACTTTATGCAATTATTTATATATGCATGCTATGTATGGATAACAAAGCGTATGCCATGTAAGCCGTAATAAAATGAATCCCTAAAATAGTAAGTCACAAAGTTGCCTTCCTAATTCGAAACATGTTAAGGCATCGATCATCGGTCACGTAGACTAGGAGTCCTAGATGCGCCCGATTATCTTTGTGAGGCATGGGTTGTGAATGTAGGTTGGACTTATCATGGAAAGGGATGCCCGGACCTAGGCAACTAATAAATGGGTTGTGCTATAACATCTTAAGATGTTAGCCCATTTGATCCAAGAGTCATGTACGAGACATGATTAGAGTTTTCCTACCTAAGTAACTTAACTTGTTAGGTGTACAAGCTCAGCTTGACTAATAAGTTGTTGTGAAAAGTGGATCTTGGCCCACATTAAATCACTAATGCGAATTATTTAAAGGGATATTAATTCGGTTTGTGGGATCATAAATAAGACCTCATTTAATCTTGCTAAATTTTATTGTAGATTGAAAATGGCATCTTCAAACAACAATTTCTCATTGCGATCGGTCCTTGAAAAGGACAAATTAAATGGCACCAATTTCATAGACTGGTCTCGAAACTTAAGAATAGTTCTTAAGCAAGAGAAGAAGTCGTATGCTTTGGATGCACCCTTACCTGAGGAACCTGCTAGGAATGCTTCTGTGGTTCAAAAGGAAACTTTTGAGACCAAGAAAAGTGACTCTAATGATGTGACCTATTTGATGCTAGCCACTATGGTGCCTGAATTGCAAAAGCAATTTATGGACCAAGAGGCCTATGCGATCATGGTGCACCTCAAGGAGATGTTTCAAGAGCAAGCTCGTCACGAGAGGTTCGTGACAACAAAGGCCTTAATTTCTTGCAAGATGGCTGAGGGTACTCCTGTTAGTACCCATGTACTCAAGATGAAAGGGTATCTTGATACTCTTGAGAAGCTTGAGGTACTAGTGCCAAAGGAATTGGCCACTAACTTGATCTTAGGATTATTGCCTGCTGCTTATGATCTATTTGTGATGAATTATAACATGCATGCAATGAACAAGTCAGTCACTGAGCTTCATGGGATGCTTAAGAATGCTAAAGAGAACATTCAAAAGACCAATCCCGTACTAATGGTTCAAAAGGGAATTAAGAAGGGAACTGCTAAGGGAAAGGGAAAGGGAAAAGGAAAACCCAAGTTAGTTGGGAGTGCACCTCAGGCCCAATCTAAGCCCAAGGCACCAAAACTCAAAGAGAGTGAGAGCACTTGCTTCCATTGCAACAAGATAGGGCATTGGAGGAAGAATTGTGCTCTCTTCAAGGAAGAACAAAAGAAGAATGGAGCCAAGGCGTCCAGTTCTGGTATTTTTTTTGTTGAAATTAACCTTTCTATTTCTACCACTTGGGTATTGGATACCGGTTGTGGTTCTCACATTTGTTCAAATGTGCAGAGGCTAAGAAATAGGCGGTTACTTGGGAAGAATGAAGTGGACCTCCGTGTGGGGAATGGAGCACGAGTTGCTGCCATGGAGATAGGCGACTATCACCTCACTTTACCTTCCGGACTTTGTATTGTTTTGAATAATTGTTATTATGTGCCTGCTATGAGCAGAAACATTATTTCAGTTTCATATTTGGATAATGATGAATTTGATTTTGTTATTAAAAATGGCAATGCTCATATTCGTCACCAAGGCATTTCTTATGGCAATGCCATGTTGCAAAATGGCCTTTATATCCTTGATTTACAAAACAAAGAGTCAATATACAACATTAATACAAAGAGGGTTAAATCAAACGAATTGAACCCTACTTACTTTTGGCATTGTCGTTTAGGACATGCAAACGAAAAATGCATTTCAAGACTCCATAAAACTGGAGTGCTTGGGTCATTCGGCTTAGAGTCTTATGACACATGCGAGCCATGTTTGCATGGAAAAATGACAAAGAGTCCTTTTAATAAAAAAGGTGAGAGGACTAATGGCTTATTGGAACTAATACATACCGATGTATGTGGACCTTTAAGTACACATGTTAGAGGTGGTTTTAGCTACTTCGTGACATTCACAGATGACTTCAGTAGATATGGCTATGTCTATCTAATGAAGTACAAGTCTGAAACTTTTGAGAAATTCAAAGAGTTTAAGAACGAAGTAGAAAACCAACTTGGCAAAAGTATAAAAGCCATTCGATCAGATCGAGGTGGCGAATACTTAAGCCAAGAGTTTGACAGTCATCTAAAGGAGTGTGGTATTATTTCACAGCTCACTCCTCCTGGAACACCTCAATGGAATGGTGTGTCCGAAAGGAGAAATCGAACTCTGTTGGACATGGTTCGATCTATGATGAGTCAAGCTAATCTTCCTATCTCTTTTTGGGGTTATGCATTAGAAACTGCTGCATTTCTATTGAACCGTACTTCAACTAAAGCAGTTGAGAAGACACCATACGAGGTATGGACTGGGAAAGAACCCAATATGTCTTTTCTCAGGATTTGGGGCTGTGAAGCACATGTTAAGAAATTAACATCTGACAAACTAGAGTCCAAATCCAGTGTCTGCTTGTTTGTGGGGTATCCTAAAGAAACAAAAGGATACTACTTTTACTCACAAGCTAAGAATAAAGTATTTGTTGCTCGCAAGGCTGTTTTCTTGGAAAAGGAGTTCCTTCTCAAGAAAGACAGTGGGAGTAAAGTAGAACTTGGAGAAATCCAAGCACCACAAACTCCTATAGAGGATGGTTTGGAAATGGGATCAAGTTCATAACCAGTTGTGGAACAAGAACCCATTATACAAGAACCTAGAAGGTCCGGTAGGGTACGTCAGGAGATTGAGAGATATGGATTTATAATCACTGACAGTAACACTGTTGAGTTAGTAGATCGTAAGGATCCTACTACCTACCGAGAAGCTATTGAGAGCCCAGACTCAAAAAATTGGCTTGAAGCCATGAAATCCGAGATGCAATCAATGTACGATAACCAGGTTTGGACCTTGGTTGATCCACCGGAAGGTGCTAAGGTAATTGAATGCAATTGGCTATTCAAACTCAAAGCTGATAAGACCTACAAAGGTAGACTAGTAGCAAAAGGTTTTCGACAAACTCATGGTGTAGACTATGACGAAACCTTTTTACCTGTAGTCATGCTCAAATCCATTAGGATCTTGCTTGCCATAGCTGCATATCATGATTATGAGATATGGCAAATGGATGTCAAAACTGCTTTCCTCAACGAAAATTTACTTGAGGATGTGTATATGACACAACCTGAAGGTTTTGTCAATCCCAAGCATCCTAAGAAGGTTTGCAAGCTTCAAAAATCCATTTATAGATTAAAGCAAGCATCCCGAAGTTGGAATCTTCGTTTTGATGAGGCAGTCAAAGAATTTGACTTCATCAAGAACGAAGATGAGCCTTGTATGTACAAGAAGGTTAGTGGGAGTATAGTAGTATTTTCTGGTCCTATATGTGGACGACATCCTTCTCATTGGGAATGACATTCCAACATTGCAAAAGGTTAAGCAATGGTTGGGAAAATGTTTCTCAATGAAAGACTTAGGTGAAGCCGAGACAATACTTGGTATTCGAATCTATAGAGATAGATCAAATCGGCTCTTGGGACTAAGTTAAGAAAAGTACATAGACAAAGTACTAAAGCGTTTTAGTATGGGAGACTCAAAGAAAGGGTACATACCTTTGGCTTTGGGAGTTCCTTTGACTAAAGAACAGTGCACTAAAACCAAAGAGGAAAGGGACAACATGAGTAGAATCCCATATGCATTTGCTATTGGATTTATCATGTACGCTATGTTATGTACTAGATTGGATGTTGCTCATGCACTGAGTATAATGAGTAGGTTTCAGCAAGACCCTGGTGAGAAGCACTGGTCTGCTATAAAAAGGATTCTAAAGTACCTGCGAAGGACTAAGAATCACTTCTTGGTGTATGGTGGTCAAGAAGAGCTCATCATACAAGGTTATGCCGATGCTGCTTTTCAGACCAGCACTCAGGATTCTAGATCGCAATCTGGGTTTGTTTTTGTTTTGAACGGTGGTGCTGTCAGCTGGAGAAGCTCAAAGCAAGAAACCGTTGCTGACTCAACTACAAAATCTGAGTATATTGCAGTAAGTGAGGCTGTAAAAGAGGCTGTTTGGATTAAAAATTTCATTTCTGGATTAGGAGTGGTCCCAAGCATCCTAGATCCATTAGAAATTTTTTGTGACAACAACGGGGCCATAGCACAGGCCAAGGAGCTCCGGTCACACCAAAAATCCAAACACATACTCAGGAGGTACCACCTGATCAGAGAAATCATTGATCATGGAGACGTCAAGGTTAGAAAGATAGCAAGTGAAGACAATGTAGCAGATCCTTTGACAAAACAATTGCGTCCAAATCTGCACGAAGCTCATTTGAGAGCATTCAGTCTTAGGGCTATGCCCAATTGGGACTAGTGCTAGTGGGAGATTGTTAGTGTAAGCCCTAGCCCCAATGCATTATAATAAAGCACTTTGAATTAATAAAATGAGGCATTTGTTTTATCCTTTGTATTCCTGTGCATATCAATTGATAAAACTATCCAAGAGTGTTGTTTCGGTTTAAGTTATCATGTGTGAGGCACATGGTTGTAAGACCTTGAAACAAATGAAACATCATTCTAAATATCTCTAGTCAGTCATTGTTATGGGAATAACAATGAATTAAGACTAGTATGCTCTCTCTGATATTATGAGTTCTGTCTTACGGATCATTAGGACAAGAGTGTCAATCAGATATCATAGATACATGTTAAAGAACATGGTATCTGGATACGATCCGCTCATGAGAACACTACATGGTACAAGTCATAAGTGTTTCTCATATGCAAGTTTTATATCGGAGTTCTTAGACCTGAAATCTCTATAAAACTCTTTATGAATTACTGTGTACTTTGACATACACCTAACGTGCTCGTAACAGAGTGACAAGTACAGGTATGATTGGGTATGCATTAATTCATGTTAGAGAGCATGAGAGAAGTAAAGGGATTACCCCTTTCAATAAGAGAGAAAATATCATCGGGCACTTGATCAGTGAACTGAGAAGTGTATGGCCATACCTAGATAAGATAATGAGTAATCATTATTTATCTGAGAGGTCAGTGTCACTGGAATATCAAGAAAGGAATTAATATATATAAGGATGACTAGTTCCATGCCTTATATTAATTCTGATATTTATGGGTAAGGGACTATACAAAATTGCATTGGGTCACTAAATGCCATATGCATTTTCATTTAATTTGGAATGCTATAATATCTTACTAGAGAATATATATAGCCTTTGAATTAATTTATTAATTCATTGCCAACATTAAATGGACCTATAGGATCGTACACAGAGCATTGGGCTTAAAATATTTAAGTTAAGTATTGGACATTAATTTGGGCTTTTAATTAAAGTCAAATTAATGTGTGTAATGGATTATTAGATTGCTATTGGACCTTGGCCGATAAGAGAGAGAAATTCAGCCCATAAGGTTTAATTTCAATTAATTAAATGTATTAATTAAATATTTTGTATTAATTTAATTAATTGAGTATTAAAGCCTAAAAGACTTATGATCAAATTAAATCTCTTAATTATAAATATAGGTGGCCGAAATTCCTAGAGAAAAGAAAATGAATTTCGGCACATGCTTTTATTTATTAAGTGATTTATTTGGTTAATATGTCTTATGTTTTAATCTTGAATTAATTCAAAAGAATTTAAATCAATATATATCTCTTATTTTAAAGAAGTGATAAAGGCTGAAATCTATTATCTTTAAGTATTTGATTTTAGATTTATCACTTAAAAATAAAAGGATATATATTTGAAAGAAGAAAAAAAACGCCAACCCTAGTTTTTATTCTAGTTTTTGCGTGAACTCTTCCTCTCTCTCTTAAGTTTTCTTTAAGCCAATTTTTCACAAGGAGAAAGGATAGTTCCTCATTCTCTTGTGATATTGGGTGGTAATAGCAACCTAAGAGAAGTACAAAATCAAATTTTGTAGCTTCAAACCATTGCCTTTACACAATACCGAAAAAGAGAGCTAGCAATCTCGATTTTAAGCCGTCGGTGCAATTGTGTGTGTGAGAATAGAGGGAGTGGTGTAAAAGGCTGTTCCTTGGCATTGGTGATCGAGATCTAAGGCGGACAAAGTTATCTTAGTTGCTGGCCATCACCTAATTCAATATTTAAAAGGCATCAAAAGTTGTAAGTTCTACAACCCTAAAATTGCATGTTTCGTTTCTAGCTTTGGATATGTATGGTATGTATGATAAAAATTTTTGTTTTTCCGCTGTGCTATCATGATATTCATACCATGTCATATTCCATCAGATGATGATGATGATGATGATGATAATAATAATAATAATAATAATAATAATAATAATTAATTTGATGGTGTAAAAAAAAAGAAAAAAAGGTTTAGGAAGCACTTACTTGGGAAAAAAGACCACTCTAAGGAGCTCTGCATGCCAAATGAAGAGCTTTAATTTGTATTTATAGGGTAAAGACTGATTCATTCCCTTAACTTATTTGAGTCACACCCTTGGGCTGCGACTCGCCTCTAAAACACTTAGATAATGCACTTTGCATGGGCAATGCATTTCCTTCATGTATTTCACAAGCTTTTTTCGTAAGTTTTGCAAGGAAGTCTTAAGGAAATCACACAAGAGCCAAGCAAGATGCATAATTCAATATGGCAATAAAAATAATAATAATAATAATAATAATAATAATAATTATTATTATTATTATTATTATTATTATTATTATTATAGTAACAATTAATATGTGGATAATTATAATAATGTAAAATAAAGTAATAACCTAAAAGTAATAATAACAAATTAAAAATATAAAAGTTAATTTTATTAATTAATTATAGTTAGTATTTTTAGCATTTAATCATATATTGGGAAGAATATTAGTCTTTTTTTTATGAATTGGTGTATTAATGGTGATTAATGCCATTTGCCCAGGATTTTACACCTTTCAGTTGACTTCTGCCCCTTTCTGAGTGAATCATAACTCAAGCTCATGATTCACTGAGTGAAGCCTGTAACCTATCTTTTTTAGTCATTACTACACTCTTTTGCTCATGAGTCACAGTGCAAGCCCGTGACTCACCGAACGAGTCACCTTCCTAAGCCCGTGACTTGCCAAATCTATTTAAATGAATCATCTTTCTTCTTCTTCCCCTACCTATTTTCTTTCTCTCCTTGGAATGACGACTCAAGCCTTAAGCTTTTCGATTTTTTGCCCAAATCTCCCCTATTCAACTCGATTTTGTTCATTATTTTCACCAGCGTGATTGCAATTGAAGTGCGCACCTTCAAAAACTAATTTTATCCAATTTTGTTGAGTATAACTCGATTTACCATTAAAGGACCAAGGTTAGATTTTACATTTTTACACTTGATATTAAATTTATAAAAATTGTTGTTCAATATTATGATGTTGTTTGGCTTGAATTTGTCCATCCATATTAAATTTTGCTCATTTCTTGGTAATTGTTAGTGGCCTTGAAATTTGTTATGTTTATAGCTTAAGTTTAGCTCTCCCTTATAGTATTTTAGATCTGTGGGTTTGAACTTGAGCTATTAATTTGATTAAATAGTTAGAAAATGTAAGGAAGTAGGAATGGAAGAATAATAGAACAAAAACAAAAAAAAACAGAAAAGAATAGTAGCAAAAGAAAAAAAAGGAGAACGACAAGGCAAAACCAAACAAGAAAAATATCTAGGAAGGAAAGACATACAAATTTATTTATGTTGCTCTTTGTTCAAAGGTCTTATTGGTTAATTTGCATTTGCCTTGTAGAAGGTAGTAAGGCCACGAATGTTTGACTAAGAAAAAGAAGATAGAGGAAGTGGACATTTGAAATAGTTAACAAAATTAGGCAATAACAATATAGGATCGTAGAAGTAACATAAAAGGGTGAAAATATTAAAAAATAAATGATTAATATAAAATAGAAAAAAGGGTATGAAATATGGGAAAGCATTTTGAATAATGTCGATTGATGGCAAAGGTAAGATAAATAAGGTAAAACAAAAACAAACAAAACTTGCATCGATGAATTAGTTTCACATAATTGCCTTTGATGATCAATTGTTGTAAATTTTGTGTTTTACATAGGAAGGCCTAAGTTCTTAGCCATTATGCAGAACATTTCCTATTAAATTAATTTATTAAATTTTTGTTGTGTCATCATTTATGTTTGTATTTGTGTATAGCATATTGGTACCCACTAAAAGGTCAAATTAAATTTTTTGGCTTAAATTTTTTATTTCGCTTGCACATCTTTCCACATAGACTAGCTTGTTGATAATTAGATGGTATACTACCAAAATTAATGAAAAACTCCTTAAAAATTTAAAACGCTAAGTTTGATTTAATCTTAGCTGTATATATCTTTCTTGATTAATTTTTCTTAACACCTTAATTGCTTTATGTGTCCCCCTAATTCAATTGATGCTCCTCAAATACCTATATACTTTAATTACATCATAACATAATAAGTTAATTAATTATTTTTTACATTTATGCACATAGCCCCACATAGACACCCATATGTTTCTTAGAGACTACATGGATCTAAGAGGAGGCTCAGGAGCTACTGGGATGGGTTAGCTGGCTTGAGTTCAATACCCCATCCTTTGCCATATGTCGTGAGATGGTCAAGAAATTCCTAGCCATGTTCCATTATTGGGGATTTTAACATTCTGATACTGAAAAGGGAGTTATCACTTTTTGAATCTTCGACATTCTCTTTAGCTTTTCGTGGAGGTAGATCACCAAAGATCTTTAGCTGCCTATCGGTGAGAATGCTATTATTACTAGGAGGTCTGCTAGTTTGGAGCAATGGACTACTATTATCAGACCTAGCATGCCCTACAATCCTTCAGTGGTGAAAGCCACCATGTTATCCTTATAGGTCTTATGATATTTATAGAAGGTTCTTTCTTATTCATACATAGGGTGCTTTGGCAGTCCAAGGTCACTTAATGTGGTAGACATCTGTAGCTTATGGTCTATATGGATTGAACAATGCCTGAACATCAGCCATGATATACTTTAAAACATCAGTAGGGTGGCCCAGGTGTTAGGTTATGTGATGGTGATGGGCGGTATGGTTACTTGGTTGTTGTTGGAATTCGAAGTTCCAAAGTCAGAGATGGGTTAGCAAGAACACGATAATGTAATGGTCAATTTTGAGACTTCCCTAGACATGTAGATGATCATATGAACTCTGATAGGTTACAGGTTACTTTCATTATAGGAGGCTAATGAGAGATTACATATACATAGAAAACAACCTGCAATAGGATCAAATGAGGAGTAGTTAGAGCAAAGGATGCTTGGCTGCTATTCTCTTCCCCATCAGGCACAGTCCATAGAGACACGGGCTTTAGGTATGAGATTTGGCCCGAGTCATTAATTAGGGCATGCATAGTCTCAGTCCACACTGCCCTAAGGCTTTGCCAGACTCTATGTACCATCTCCACATGAGGCCCATAAGTTTCATTCATAGGGTGATCTTGGTGCATCCACCTCCAAAAGATCGGTGCCACCCCTTTTAAAGTTTGTTACACCTATTCCTATGGATGTAAAAGAAGGTTGGGCTACCTTAAGGTAACCATTAGGACTGTAGGATGGAATATATAGAGTGTGTGAGGTATGATTGTTGCTTTTGGTTAGCTTTCAAATCGAATCTATTTGATCATAGGTTCATTAGTTACCACAATAGGGTAGACAACACAAAGGATAAAGAGAGAGGTCATTGGTCTCAAACAAAGCATTGAGGTAGGTTAAAAGCAGCATGCCATATGCCTCACTCAAATTTTGGCAGCATTGCACCAATAGGAGATAGCTAAAGCTCGAGTGCATACGAGTGTTATTTAACTGGCTGGGCTTGTGGGCCAGATCTTAACACCTCTGGTTGAGGTGATTGGTTTCAAGTTTGAAGTACCTCATCCTCCGCCACCACTTACAGATCCTTTTCAATAGGGCTATCTCAGCTACCAGTGGACTTTCCTCGTATCTCAAGCGCTCTATTCAAACCTCCAGGCCCTTCATATTTGAGATGCCAGAGATGATTTTTTTAAGGAGATGTATTTTGATTCTCAATTGTATAAACCATTGTACTCTTCATATGTATTTACATTTATTGATTTTGTGTTATCTCTCATTTGCATGATTTATAGATATTTTCAAATTATGCTTAAATGTGCTCATTTATATTTAAGATATCATTAACATAAAGTATATAGTGTGATAAAAGCAAGTAAAGATGATAGAATGAATAATCACCTACATGTGTATATTGTCGTAAAAAAAGAAAAGTAAAAAAGGAAAAAGAGCAAAAAATGCAGAACACAACAATTTAAGCAACATGTCACTATTTAATTCATAGTCTTTCATTCGAGTAAGGAAAATCCCAACATAATTCCATACTATAGGAGCCTTCCATCACAGATTCCAAGACACTTAAATGCTGGAGAATCAAATCAAAATGGAATGCTTATAGATCAAGATTGTGCAAACACCAACCTTGTGTAGACATACAGACCAACTGGCACCCACAAGGTGCCGACCGAGGGTTAACACATCGACAAATAGATGGTAAACCATCTACTTTAATAAAAAGATTAACAAATAAAAAACCATCCATTTCAATAAAAGGGTTAACACATAATTAAGCTGATGATAACAACCCAACAAAATGGTTAACACGTTGAAAAGTAAACGGTAAACTACCTGCTTCAATAAAAGGGTTAACATGTTGACAAGATAACGGTAACTACCTAACAAAAGGGTTAACACGCTGAAAAGAGATAAGGAAAAGGTTAACACGTTAACAAGATGACAGTACTACCCAACCACTGACTCACTGCTTAAGAGATACGTGTCGAACACAATCAAAAAATTCACTACCTCAGTTATGCATTTACCATCCTTTCACTCTGAACTTTGGTAAACCTAAACACTAGTGTACTAATTTGGGGGTAAATGTAGACATTGGGTCCTGAGTTACCCTCTGTTGGAGTTACCTGATGAGGATAAAGTTGCTCTAAAATAGCAAAAGAATGAAAGCACTGCATCTCTCTCTTGTTGTTATTTTGGGAAAAAATATTTTCTACAATTTTTATAGCTTCTGGAGTTAAAAATGATGTTTTCAATTTTTACACCTTTTCTTTACTTTTGGGTAGGTGAAAAGGGCATGTTTAAGGGCTAAAAATAGACTTAGAAGTGAGTCACGATGTTGAATAATAGGTCAAGCCTGTGACTCACCCCTAAGTCATGACCTTTAAGATGACTCACTCTTTTGACTTTTCTGCCTGTCACTTGTATCATCGGATATGAGTCAAGGCCATGAGTCTTGAGTGAGTCATGGCGCAAGCCCCTAACTTGCATTAGTTGTGCTTGTGATTAGTTTTCTAGGTTTTTATTGATGACCTAGCCTCCATTCATGCCCTTGACTCGAGATTTAAGGCCATGACTAGGCATTTTTTTTTCTGAAATTTCTATTTTTTTCTGTAAAATAGAGGATTTATAAAAAAAGTCTCCCTCATTTTCTTTGGCCTAATCTAGAACATTTAATGCTTATGATGGACCTTAAAATAGAAAGTGACTTTACCTTTTTGAGGGGGGAAGAATTGAAAGAAAGTGCTGATGAAAAATAACAAATAATACTCTATGTTTTACATAGGTTCAAAACAAAATGAGGAAGGAAAAGGAAAGGAAAAGCCATGATGTTAGATTTACTGGTTTTGGAGCAACTTTACTAAAGTTAATATAAGAGGCAAGACCACCAATATCATGTAGATCTTTAAAGTGTCCTTATCTCTATAAATATTTTTTTTTGCTTGGGCATTATTTCCTTGTAGTTCATTTTTTCTTCTTATTTATTCTTAAGATATGATCTATGATTTTTTGTGTTTATACTTTGTTTATAGTTTATCTAGAGATTGTTTTTTTTTTTGTATATATTTTGATATTTAGATGAGATAATGGCCTTATTATTCACTTTCCTCTTCATGCTCTGGTTTTTTGGCTTTGATACATGTTTCTTTGATTTTCCATATCCTTAGCCTAAATTATGTGTTGAGTTCTCAATCATTTGTTTTATGAAGTTTTAGGCATGAATCTCTTGTCTCCTCATGGTTTTATGATTTAAATTGCAAAATCTTGCATTTTGCATCACCATAAACTTTCATTGTAATTTCATGGTTGTTTTGTGATTTTATACCTTTGATCTTATTTGTGGTCATTTTATGCATAAAAAATGAATTTTAGGAGGGATTTGTGCCATTGGCATGCCTAAATGAAGTTATTTTGTTGATTCCAAAAGTTTTGATTGGCCATGGCATAGTTCTAGTAGCTACTAGGCGATCCAGAAGTGACTCACGGCCTTGAGCCATGAGTGAGCCACACCCTTGGGTCATGACTCGCCCATGATTCAATGTGAGTCACCTTTGGATCGATCAACCATCTCTGTAACTCACCTAATAGTGTATGACTCACCCCTAGTCAAGCTCGTGACTCAACTATCTTCCCCATTCCTTTTGCGTATGACTTGCTCTTTGGTTATCTCCAGGTCCCGTGTTTCATTTCCCTTGCTCTTTCCTCTTGTGCGTGACTCACCCTTTTTTTCTTTATTTTTTTTCTTTTCTTTCATTTTTGTTTTTTTTTGTTTTATGCTCATACTGTTATTATATTTACATTTTACTATTATTATTATTATTATTATTATTATTATTATTATTATTATTATTATTATTGTTGTTGTTGTTGTTGTTGTTGTTGTTGTTGTTATATTTTGTCATAATTTTAATACTATTATATATACTATTTTTTAATTTCATCCAATATTTTAATTATTATATTTATCGCTTTAGCATGCATGTGCTATGAATGCTGCATGAATTTCGAAATACATAAGCATTTTATTAGATTATTTATTCAGTTTTATCTCAATTATTAGTATCTTCATATGTGTTATATAATAAATAATCTTAGTTATTTATTATTTATTTGTTTATTTAACTTATTGATCATTTTATTAATCTGTACTAGTTTTTTGCCTTTTTAATTCATATAACACATCCATATGTTGGATTGCATTAGAGAATTGGAGATAAGGCTGGAGATTAATCTAGGATTTATTTTATTTGCTATCCATTTATTATTTAGGGCTTGTATAATTATCCCTTTATTTTCTTGTGAAGCATTTAATAATAAAGGTTTTCACACGTTTAAATTAAAAACAACACCAAAACTATTTCTATTAACTAATCATAATTTTTTCTAATAAAATGGACCAATGTCCACCTTTTATTCTAAAATCATGCAAGAGTTTTGTCAATATGCATGAGAAAATCAATATTCCCAATGTAATAAATATCCTCATTGATGCTTGCCATTTCACTTGAATTATTTTTTATACTTTTCTTTAGTCCAAGTAAATGATTTTTTTGAGCGATAAGTTAAAAACTCGCTAAAGGATTTTACACAAATTCAAGTGATATTTTTCTAAAATAAATGGGACCAACGTCCCATTTTTTCACCTATAAAATAATTTTATGATTCTTTCTTATAAATACATCAAAGTTTTTTTTTCTACTTAAAATTAGTTAAACACAATTTTTTTCAAAAGTCAGAAGGGATCAAATTATGCCATTTTTATTCATAATACACCTAAAACTCTACCTTTTTGTAAATGTGTGTGCAAGAACCAACATCATCATTCAAATGGACCCAATGAATTTTCCATTTTATGAACGATTTATTGTAGTAATAAGTGTAAAATATCTTCTTATTTCATTATTTTGGTAAAGTAATATAATTTATCAATTATTTTACCACTTTTGGTTTGCTTGAAAAATGCATCTTTCAATTCTTTGCCATATAAATGTGTGAGAAGGGAGTTAGAATAATTAATTATAAACACTCATTTATATAGACATAAACCATGTTATAAATAAGAGTGAGGTCGTACACTATCTCTAATTTTGGCATCATATGGTTAGAACTCACTTTTCCAATGTTCTATTGAGTGGTAACTCTGTGATACCTACCTTGTGGTGCCTAGTAGATACCTTTGTAGGTTGATCGTCAGCAATAGGTAGGAATAAAATCCTATCTATTATGAAGTAACCAATCTTCATGAGTAAAATGGACCTTTGTTCGATCTCGAACCCTAAAAGCAGGCTTTTAAAAGCAAACTGGATGCCTATAGGGGTTCGGCGCGCATCACAGAATTTTACCTAACTACCATTTATGTTGCATTTAGGAGTTCTAAAACTATTTTAAATTGCTATCAAGGCATTCTACATAACTATTAGGCCTTCTGACAACCGTATGGGTTCTTTAAGATGGCAGAAATCAAGATAACTTTCCTTAGGTCAGTTTATGCTATATTTTTTATAATGAAAAGACAATATTTAGGTCAAGTTATCTTCTTTAAAAATGTTCTCCTATATCTTAAATTTTTAAATAATCAATAATAAATTAATTTGGACTTGTAAAATTGAAGATGCATTAAAAAAATACAAATTGATCCAAAACATGGTACACATTTAATTCCCTAACTTTAAGCACCATCTTGGGTACCTTAGAGACAAAACTAGATTCTGATCTCTCATTAAATTTTTAGATCTATGTCATAGATTTCATATTTAACTTAAATCACTAAATTATAAGGTCTTTACATCATGTTATAACTAAATTATTGTGAACTTTCCAGAATTGTCCACTACTTGCCTTCAATTTTTTTTTAATAATTCAACTAAAATCTTTCATGTATTAAACAAGCCAATTCATTTTAATATAGCTCATCTCTAGTAATTTAACACCTCTAGCAACATATAAATCATCATCATCTATGTCAACACTCTGCACATATGCATTAAGTTGAGAATTTCCCATACCTTGTTAGAAGCTTTATTTCCTTGCTTCAAATCTTCTCTTTGCCTATCTCTTTGCCTTGTTATTCAAGTAGAAATACAAAATATTAAAAAATAAACACATATCAACATATAACTTGTTCATCCTAATGTCTTGGATTAATAAAGATGATGGACAATTCAATTCTACTTAAATAACTAAATAACTAGACTAGTTACCTTGATTTTGCCTCCAAATTGCCTAATTTTTTCCTTCCCCTTATTAATTTCCTTTAAGAACTTAGTGAGTTTTGTTTTTAGTGTAGAGAAAAAAGGAAAATTTTGAAATTCAACCCCTAAATGGCCAGCCACACATCCTTCTCCATTTACATGCATTTTCATGCTTTTTTTAGAAAGGCTACATATTGAATTCCTATTGGACAACTTTTTAAACTTTGATTAATTATAATTCCACCCCTAATCTTTTTTTATTCACATAATTTCATGTATTTTAATTTCATTTACATAGTAAACTTTGTTTTACAATCATTGATGCATTTGCATTTGAATTAATAATAATTATCAAATTATCCTTTAACTTTTAAACCATTACCCTCAATGTCCCCAAGCTGTCATTAGCTAACATATCCTTTAACACTGACCTTCTAATTCACTTTAAACATGCCATAATTTTACTAGGGTATATTTTGGGGCATTACAATTACCCCTGCAAAAGTAATCAAGTATCCAAAAGCAAAGTTCCTAGAGTTAATGTCACCTGCCATATATGTAACTATGTATCCTCCCAACATGGTGTTCCCATCACTAAAGCATAAGCACACTCTAAAAGTGCCTTTAAAAATATCTAAGTATCCATTTCAGTACTCGTCAATGTTCTTTACCATAGTTAGAAAGGAATCTACTCATAGCTCTAACAATATGAGTATTCTCTGGCCTTATGCAAACCATGGCATACATCAAGCTACCAATTGTAGATGTATAAGGCACATTCTTCATTTCTTCTTTATCATTCTCACTTGGAGGTCATTGTTTGGAGCTTAACCTGAAGTGATTTGTAAGTGAAGACCAAACTAATTTTGTTTTACTCATGTTGAACCTACCAAGAACTTTCTCAATATGTGTGTCTTGAGGTAGCCATAATTTTCTTCTCTTTCTATCTCGAGTTGTCTTCATCCCAAGAATCTGTTTAGCTTGTCAAGCCCTTCATTAAAAATACTTGCCAAGCTTTTCTTTAACGAACTTATTTTTCTAGCATTATGACCAACAATCAACATATCATCCATATAAAGTGATAGGATTATTAAATCACCATCAGGGAATTTCTTTAGAAATATATGATGATCAATATTTGTCTTTACATACCCATTATCTTCCATGAAAGATTCAAATTTCTTATACCACTTCCTTATTGCCTACTTTAGTGTGTACTAGATTTTATTCAACTTGCATACTAGATTCTCTTTACCTTTAAGTTGAACCCATTTAGTTGATCAATATAAAATTTCTCTTCTAAATCACCATGAAGGAAAACAATCTTCACATCAAGTTATTCTGCCTTTAAATTCAAGCTAGTTGTTAGACCTAAGATAACTCTAGTAGTAGACATCTTTACCATAAGTGAGAATATCTTTTCAATGTCAAATCCCTTCTTCTTCCCAAAACCTTTAACAACAAACCTTGCCCTATATCTTGGTTGTCAACTTTATTCTTTAACTTCAATATGAAAACCTACTTGTATTTTAAAATTATCTTTTCTTTTAGCAGCTTTACAGAAATATATGTGTCATTTTCATGTAAGTACTTCATCTATTCTTACATATAATTTAACCACTCACTATTTAGGCCACTTATTATAGCTTCTTTATAGCTTTCAAGTTATCTCCTATTAGTGAGCATAAAAAACACATTAGAAGTGTATCTTTAGGAAAGTACACTATTTTTGGTGGATCTTTAAAACTCAACTGGTGGTGAAGGAAGAAGCTATACATCATACTCATTCATAGACTCATCTACTATACTAACATCATTAGGAATGGAATTTTCATCTACCCTAGCTTTATATTTATCTTTATCACCTTACTTAGAATTTAAAGACTTTGAAGTGAAGTTTAGCATATTTTTTTAGCAAGTTTAGGCTTTTTAAGATCTTCAAAGAACACTACATCTTTACTTACAATAACTTTAATACCAACAAGATCCCACAATCTATACCCAGCTATTCATATGCATATCTTAAGAAGATACACTACCTAGCCTTAGCATCAACCTTGGACCTTTTACTTTTTGGAACGTGAACAAAATGTCTGCAACCAAAGACCCACAAATGACATAAGAAATATCTTTCCCTTTCTATTTTATTTTTTAAAATATCTTTATCAAAAGTAATTGAAAGAGAAAGATTGATTAAGGCAACTACAAGATGTAGGAAGTTCAGCATAAGAGAACTTATATTGAAATCATTTCCATAATGTTCTCTCAATAACTTTATTTTGTTGAAATGTTTTTGGAATTGTCTTATCTAAGCCTGTTATGTTTTTTATAAAATTTCTTAAATGAACCCATGTATTTTCCACCATTATCTATACAAACACACTTTAATGTCTTCCCTTTTCTTTTTTAACATTAGTATAAAAGTTCTTGAACATATTAAACACTTGATCTTTGGATTTCAATGCAAAAACTCACACTTTTATGGGGTGATCGTCAATAAATTTAAAAAATACAAAGAACCACTAAGGGTTCTATATTTTATGAAACAAACATCAAAGAAAACTGAATTATGAACATTAAATCTTCGAGAAGATTAAGATCTCTAAAATGCAACTTTACGTTACTTGCCATTCAAATAATCAGTATAAGATACTACAAGAAAATATTAAAATAGCAACGGAAAAATAGCAACGGAATTCCAATTTCGTTGCTAATTAGCAACGGAATTGGATTTCCGTTGCTAAAATTCGTTAAAATTTTTCTATTTAGCAACGAAAATAAAAATGGTTTTTTTTTGCTAAATATGGAGGGAAGTTTTAGCGCCAAAATATAGCAATGGAATTTTGCAACGGAATGCATATTTCGATGCTAAATAAGGTGCCAACAATTCGCGCAAAAATTTTCAGTAGCGAAAAAAACAACAAAAATTATTCCGTTGCTAAACTAGCAACAAAAAATAAATTTCGTTGCTAATTCAAAACTGAAAATTTTTAAGGTCCCCTAAATAGCAACCGAATATTTTTTTCATTGCTAAATTAGCAACAGAAATAAAATTTGATTGCTATTTTAGGAACCTTTAAAATTTTCAGCAGCAAAAATAGCAACAGAAAATGAATTCCGTTGCTAAAATAGCAACGAAAAATGAATTCTGTTGCTATTTTAGCAATGGAAGGGTTTTCTATTACTAATTCGGAACTGAAAATTTTAAAGGTTCCCAAAATAGAAAAGGTTCCTTTTTTGTCTACCAGACCAAGCTTAGTCTCATGCGAATTGGGCACCATGACATATAAAGATCATAAGAATATAATTATTTTTAGTTATGATCACTTAGAAGAAAAAGATACTAGGAGAATGATTTGTATACACTTATACATATAATTAATTAATATAATAACAAAAAAAATTATAAAAAAAATCGATCGATCAATAATGAAAATTAAATATTTATTTATCATAGCTAAGTATGAGTTAAAAGCTAATTACAAAATTATTTGTCATCATGTTATATTTTATATAAAAAATTAAAATTTCAAGTCAGTTTGAATTTAAATAGACATAGTATAATTAATAAAATATATTATTAGAGTTCATTTGACTAAATATGATAAAATTAAATCCAAAACAAATCAAAATATAATAATTTGTAATAGTTATATAATAAAATTTAATAATTGATAAATTTAAAAAAATAAAATATTAAAATAATAAATTTAATTATCTTTTGAAAAGAATTTAGGTATCAGAATGTAAAAGTTTTTACTAGATTAAAAAAAAAGTCTTATTGGCCAATTTAAATGAAAGAAAGGAAAGGTGTCAGAGAGAGAGTAAGAGGGTTGGGCCAAAAATTTCAAGGGAATAACAATTAAAAAAAGATTACCAATTAACAAAAATGGGAAAGAAAAGAAAGGAAAAAATGAGAGGCGGTGAGGCAGAGATAGGCTCCACCTACACCGGCGATAGCCGATGGCAAAAAACCGGTGCTGCATTGGCCATCCCAGTGCCCTTCATACCTCCATTTTGCGCTCTATTATCGTCATCTTTGTTTTGTTTTCAAAGGAGGAGCCAAAGTCTTTTTAGGCAACTTTTGGCCAACTCCGGTGGCTGATGGCAATATGAACACCATCGTCGAACTCCTCATGACCAGACGTTCTTTTTCATGCCCATCATTCACCTTTAAATGCCGGCGACAAGTAGATCGAAAGAGGGAGTGGCGGGTTGCTTCGATGCAAATCTCGGTAACTCCGTGGCCTTTCTAGGCGTGACCACCGATAACGGGTCCCCGACGCTTTTGGCTTCACGATGGTAGTATTGGTGCATCTCCGGTAAAGCTCCGACGACCGGTCCGACGAGCACTATGGTGACAGAATATGGGAAATACAGTAAAACCAACATCAAAAGTGCAAGTAACTACCAAAATTATCTCTGTTGATTTTGTTTAAAATAAATTCTAAAATTTGTTTAAGATCTATTTAGTTTTTAATTAAATGTCTATTGCTCAATGAATTCTGCTTGTACAATATATTTGTTAGTTGAATTTCACTTGTTTAAGATCAAATTCTGAATTTTAATATTTTTTATTGGTGATTCGAATGTCTATTGAAGGACTTCTTTTTCTTCCTATTTTTACTCTTTTTCTGCAGGTTTTTGCTTGATTAGTGCAAACCTGTTAAAGAAAGGAATTTCTTATTAGTGAGAACACCAAGTCTTTTCTCACTTAGGTGTAGACACTAGCTCTTGAGGTAGCCAAGATCAGAGTTACCCAATGAGAAAGCACCATTCATATTACAGATAAAGAATAAAAACTCTGATTCGTATCCTTAATCCATAAAGGTTTTTTAAATTTTTTAATAGGCCTTATCCTTTTGCATTTTTAGGAGCTAAAATGGGGTTTAATGGCATAAATGACATTTTCTTGTTGATATATGCTCATTTGTGGTTATAGATACCTTGCTCATCTATCACTGCCTATTTATAGTGATAGAAAGGCTACCCTTTATGGTTGCCTATCTATGGTGAAGGACACTTTGCGCCCGTCTATCGCACGATATCTAATTTACTTTCCACATTTTTTTAGCAAGAAAGAAGGGATTTTTTTAGGGAAAATTGATATCAAATTTGATATGATATTTGAGGATTAGATTAGGTTTTTAAATCTTAAAAATATGATTTTTAGTTAGACTCAAAAAATCCCTAAAATAAATAGGAGAAAACCCTAGGATTTTAAGAGATTCTTCCTTTTCTTCTTTTGGGTGGTTAAAAATTTATCTTTTCAACTTAGCGAATTTTAGAGAGGCAGCCATTAGTTCTTGAGGGTAGAAAACTAATTTTTATCTCCTAAGAATAAAAAGGCTCATTTACATCTTTTTACAACAAAAAAAAATATTTTTATTATTTTTCAATAGTGAAAATTAATTAGATAGGAATTTGGAGCACAACTCTCTAGCCTTTTAGAAAAGCAACTGAGGGTAATATTTAGGGCCCTCTCACTCCCTTTCTCTTGTTATTATGCCATAAAAGTATGATTTTAATTGATTTTATAATGCAATGATTGTTTTATTTATTATTTAATTTATTTTTTTATTATTTATGTAATGCCATAAGTGTTTATGCATATCAATTAAATATATAGAATGAGATGCTTGAGACCTTGATCCTCCATCAATAAACATTTAAATTTCTTTAGTTAAAATTTCATTTGTTGTTAATTTAATTATTTTGCATGATTTGAATATTTTTTTGATGTTTTAGAATAGATCTAGTATGTTTTAGGATATAGAAATATATATATATATATATATATATATATATATATTTAGGTCTTAAATTAAGATTTACAATTTTTCCATATTCTACATCTTTCTATTTATGTGTTACATGATAGATAGGAAGAAAGCACCACAGATGACTCTCTGTTATAGCGACAGACAAGACATTGCAGGACTTCTTTTCTATCCCATCTCTACATTCTTCTTGCCTTTCTTTCCTTTTTATATGGCTATTTGTGGCCTTATTTCTTGCATGTTGTTGACATTTCATGTTTATTTTTTTATATTCAATATTCTTAAATTCTTAGCTATATTTTTAAACCTTTCTTTTGCATGTCACATTCTGTCTACATATTTATTCAAAGTCAAAAATGCATTTTTCGATGTCTTTTATTTATTATTATTTTCTTTTGTTACATTACTAACCATTATTTTCTTAGTGTGTTTTTTAGTATTTAATTCTTTATTGCATTAGGTTTTGGAGCTTAGAAGTTTGAAATACTTTGGAGGATTCTCATGGACAATATATCTTATATCCTTTTGCTCATTTATTTTATTTTATTATTTGTTTTATTTATTTTCATTGTTATTTTTTTTGGATTTATTTTATTTTGGAGATGTAATAGCTAGTAATAAAATGGTTTTTGCATGATAAATGAAAAAATCACCCAAAACCATTTTTATTTACTTAAATTGTGCTTTTCATAAAAAAGTGGACCAATGTCCAATACTCAACCCTAAAATCACATAACAAATAAAAATACCATTATGGAAATATGCATAAGGGAACCAATATTTCCAATGTAATTAATTCCACAATTTATGTGTCATTTTATTTTTTTTCATTGGACAATTTGCCTATGTAATAGTTTAAGTAGCTTTACTTATTTATTTTTATTTATTACTTTCCTACATGCTTGAGTGTTTATTTATTCAATGCATTATGTGAGAAGAGATGTAACAGATTAATGTTTAAAACCTAACTATAAGCAACACCTAATCAGCTACAAGTAAGATTGATGTCCTGAACACCAATCTCTATTTGGGCATCAAAGGTTAAACTCACTTTCCCAACATTTTATTGGATGGAGACTCCATGATACCTATCTCTTGAGCCCGTTGAAATTCCTTTATAGGTTAACCATCAATAATAATAATTAGGTCTAAGCCCTTTTTTATTGTGAAGCAGCCAATTTATAAGTTTTGTAAGCCTCATTGATTCTTGGACCATAAAAGTAGGCCTCTGAGAGAGCTCAAATGAGAATGAAGCTCGATGCGTGTCACAATGGAGACTCCACTAGGGACTATGAGACCTTGCCCTTAAAGTATCTCGATTAATTTATTTATAATTAGGTTTTTATTATTAATCCTATGTCCTTTCAAAATTGCATTTCTTACATACATCTTAAAGCCTTAGAACTAAGTTAGGCATCCCTATTTTATCTCTGATGCTATCTTGTAGCATACCCTACATTCACTTATTGTAGGGATATGTCAATGAAAACTACCAGCCTAAGTAGCATACCAAGTGGTATCTAACATGGTGACCTATATGTCGTTATGCCCACGATGAGCTAGATATATTAGCAAGACCTTACTTAGGTAGCCCTAAAATTTTACCACTCGATTACAAGCCCATGTAGTGGTAATAGCTACTTTCCTTAGGTTGTACAACCATAGTACTCTTGCTTGCTATGTGGGTTTTCATATATTGAGTAAATTTAAATAAATTAGGTGATCACACATTAAAGGCTGCCATGTATCGATGGGCCCATCCCAATCTATTTGAATTGGTTAAATATGTAATGGCCGAGGAAACACCATAAGGACAACGTGATGAGCTTGATAAAAGGCTGGATAGAAGGTTCCAGGAGTTCAAAGAGAGGATCCTAGCCATGATTGAGGGATTGCTTGCTCTAGCCACTATACCTCTACTGAACCAAATTGGGCTAAACAATAGTAAAGGCACCCCTCAGATAGGAGCTGGGAAAAAAAGGAATAATATACCTGCTCTCGAGGAGGATTTCCTAGAAAATTAGGAGACAAATGAGCTAGTGGTTATATAAGATAGAGGTCCCAAGGTTGAAGATTTTTCCTTTAAGAAATTAAAGGAGAAGATAGATGCAATAGCATGCCTATTATCAACTGGTAAGGGGATTAACCTAAAAGATTAAGACTTAGATGGTGAAGAGCTACTACCCTAAAAATTTAAGATGCCTGAATTGCCTAAATTTGATGGCATATCAAACCCCTTGGCACATATAAAGTAATAAACTTTTGTGATAAAGGTAACCATGCTAACAAAGAAGCAAAAAGTTGAGTATTTCTACCTTTACTTAGTGGAGCAACCATTGACTGGTACCATAGGCTAGACTACTGAACCAAAGAAGATTGAACCTCCTAACATAAGAGTTCATGAAATAAGATAACTTTAACACCCACATCGAAGTCACATTAAAAGATTTAGAGATACTTTAACAAAAATATGGTGAGTCTTTCCATGAATACTTGACTCGATAGAGGAATAGAGCCATGAATATGAAGAAAAAGCTCGATATGACTAATCAAATAAGGTTGTTCATAAGGAATGCTAGCCCATACCTAAGAGATGGCATGAAAATAAAAGGGATCAAAGATTGGGAAGCTCTCAAAGACATTGCCAACAAAGCTAAGGGAGAATACCCGGCTAAGAAAGTGAGCAACCAAAATCGTAGAGGACATAATAGCAACGGTACCCGAGGAACATGAGAAGTGTCAAAACTTGTAGCAGCTCAAAGGCATTATTCCAATATGGGTAAGCCTCTATCTTGGATCTAAGCTATTATTTAAAGAAGAAAAACTACACCCCAACCATATAAGGTAGCTAAGAATCATACCAAGCAAGATCATAAGTCAAATTATTTATGCGCATTCCACCAACACATTGGCCATATGATAGATGATTGTCGAATTCTCCAGTATAAGATTTAAAATCTTATTGATAGAAAATAGATCTTGAATCTCAAAAAGAGGCATAGAGGTCATAATGCCGCTTGAGTAACCATGGGTATAGGATCCTGATGTTTTGTTATGCAATAAGTGTCTTTGAACAATGAACTTTTTCTTTAGATATTTTAATTACATGAGTCTTTCTTATGCTTTCAAAATATTATTTATTTACATCATATATGGTAATAATCATAGCATCTCCAAGAAATTAATTCAATGAATACAAGTTTTCATTTAACCTTGAGAAAAAAGACATCTTGAATACATCCATAAGATAACCAATTGTAAACTGCAAGATAGCTAGTTATAGACCGCAAGTGATTTGGTGGCATTAAGTTTGCCGAGATGGAGTGTGACCACCTTGTATCTTATAGTGTATTTGGAAATCTTTATGAATGCTTTTTCACTTTCAGCAAACTTCTCATAAATGTATGTTTGCCAGCAATGCTAGAACATTACAAATATGATTCAATAGGTAATGCCTAGTGGTCGAAAGATTAGGGGTCCCTATTGATGCATTTGCGATTTTTTAGATGACATAGTACAAGTTAATATACCTTATGGTGCCAAGCCATTATGCTGACAAACTAAAGAAGGTTCCAAGGTTTAAACCCATAAAAAAAAAGAGAAAAGCCCCACAAATCGAAAATCAAAAAGGCAACCTTAGGGGTTGAGAGAAAATTTTCAATTAAGAAAACTTGAAAGGGTTGGTTGATAACAGGAGTTGGATACACACAAGAAGTTATCCTTAAGATTAAATAAAACCTGTATTTTTGCATTACAGGCTTAGCAATACCTATTATTATTGCCATGGGATGCATATATATAAGAATGAATATATAAGCATGATCATGTGATTAACTATCCAAAGAAACATGCGACACATAAATGGAAACATGTTAAAAAAAAAGAAAAAAAAGAAAGGTCATTAGCGATGAAAACTGTAATTGTCTCTCTAAGCAAAAGTTAGGCCAAAAGATACGGTGAAAACTTTGAAATAGGCAATCTATCCTGTAAAAAGAAAAGGACAATAAAAAGCTATTAGATTGGGTTGGGTCCATTCCAAGTAAAAATAAGGCAAAAGGTTATGCGAAAATCCCTAACGAGATGCATTTCTCTCTAAGAAAAGCAAGTGTGAAAGCTCACAAGGGGTGCACTACCTTCAAATAATGACTATAGACATCTGAAGAAATAAGAGGCTTTTAAAACATTCGGGAGGCCACTGTATAGATAAATAGCTCACTGTTAAAAGATCGAGGCAGCATCCTTAGGGGAGGGGGGTCCATGAGGTGCTAATTTCTTTAAATAAATGGCATGATTCTTATCATATGAAATGACAAATAGGGAACCGTGCATCATACAACCAATCAAAAGGCCTTAAGGCACAGAGCAAAATCTAATCCAACATTCTCTCAAGCTCTTCTAAAGGGCATCAAATAGACCTTTAAGCTGGTGCTTGCCAAAGAACAATAATCGAGCCGAGCTCTTAGTAAGCCCTATATTGCCTGAAATATAGTTTTATTGCATTCTTACATGTATTCATATGCATCATTTCTTACATGCTTTAATAAGTTAATTTGTGCATATTTGTATCATGCATAGTCTCTGCAAACATATAATGCCACACATATGTAACTGCACATATTTCATGCATATAACTACATACACATAACTCATATACATAGTGTTTGTGTACACCTATTGCTATATAGGAAAGAAAAATGTGCACCATTTGAATAGGAAGCCAGACGTTGCCTTGTTAGAGTTGATGAAAGTTAGCTATAAAGTGCATTCATTCGATATTAGTTTATGAAACCAAGCTATGAAGTACAACCAGATGACATGGGTTGATGAAAGCATGCTATAAATTACACTCATTCGACATGAGTTGATGAAAGAAAGCTATAAAGCACACTTATTTAACATTAGGTGATGAAAATAAGCTATAAAGTGCACTCATTCGACATGGGTTGATGAAAGTAAGCTATGAAGTACGATTATTCAACATGAGTTGTTGAAAGCAAGCTATAAAGTATAACCATTCGACATGAGTTACTAAGAAACAAGTTATGAAGCACACTCATGGTGAACTCCATATGTCTTTCCTATTAAAACATGAGATTACTCCTTTCTACATTAAGATCCATGTGAGAAGAATCTTATATTGAAGAGAAGAGCATTTCCAAAATCTTCCTCCAGATAAAACCCAATATACCTATAGATGGTAAGCTAAAATCTTTCTATAGATTGTAAACTAATCTTCCCATAGTGCATAAACCTAAATCTTCTTACAGATGAAAACCCAGTCTTCCTATAGATGAAAACCCAATCTTCTTACAAATGGTAAACCAAAATCTTTCCACAGATTGTAAACTAATCTTCCCATAATCTATAAACCAAAATCGTCCTATAGATGAAAACCCAATCTTTTTATAGATGAAAACCCATTCTTCTTACATATGGTAAACAAAAATCTTCCTACAGATTGTAAACCAATCTTTCCGTAGTCTATAAATTGAGATCTTTTTATAGATGGAAACCCAATCTTCCTATAGGTGAAAACCAAAGCTTACCACAGGTGAAAACCAAACCTTACCACAAGTAAAAACCTAACCTTCCCACAGGTGAAAATAAAACCAATCTTCCCATAAATGATAGGTTGATCTTCCTACAGATGATGACTAATCTTTTCTACTAGTCACCTAACTAAAATTTTTTAAGAGTCACGGCCTGACTTTCTAACAAGTCAATTATACAATCAACCAAAAATTTACTACATCAAATGGTATACATCTTTAAAATATTCACTACCTCAGATGGTAACTATTTTTAATTACATTAAATCGGCTAGAGATTCGCTACCTTAGGTATATGTCTTTTTCCCTTTGCTCAGAATTTTAGCTCACTTAAACACTAGTGAACTAAGTTCTCTAAAATTGAAGGCAACTATAGACACCGAGTCCTAGATCGAAGTTACCTAATGAGGAAGTATTATTCGTATTATAAATAGAGAATAAAAACTCTGAGTCATATCCTTGATTTCCATAATTTTTTTAAGTTTTTTATTGTGCATTGTCCTTTTTCATTTTTCTAGAGTTAAAATGGGGTTTTAATGGTGCAAATCACCTTTTCTCATTGATATATATCCGTCTATGGTAATAGACACCTTACTTATCTATCACCTGCAATCTGTGGTGATAGATAGGTTGCTCATCTATCATGATAAACATCCTGTCTGTCTGTTGTGTGATTTCTAGATTTACTCTTCACATTTTTTTGATTAAGAAAGAGGAAATTTTTTGGGAAATTTGATCATTGAAGATCAAATTAGGGTTTTAAATCTTAAACATAAGAGTTTTAATTAGACTCAAAAACTCACAAAAGGAAATAGGACAAAATCATAGGGTTGTATGGGATTCTTTTTCTTCTTTTAGGTGTCTAAAAATTCACCTTTTTCAATTTAAGGAATTTTAGAGAGGTAGCTTTAGGTTCTTAAGGGTAAAAAACTGATTTTTATCTTTCCACAACAACAAAATATTTTTATTATTTTTCAATCATGGAAATCAATTGAAGAGGAATTTGAAAAATAATTTTCTAGCCTTATGAAAAAGCAACTAAGGGTAATATTATGGGCCCTCTCACTCCTTCTCTTTTGTTATCATGCCATGAAAGTATGATTTTAATTGATGTTATAATTCAATGATTATGTTATTTGTTATTTAATTCATCTTTTTATTATTTCTGTGATGCTATGAGTGTTTATAAATATCAATTAAATATATAGAATGTTGTGCTTAAGACCTTTGATCCTCTATTAATGGACATTTAAAATTCTTAGTTAAAATTTTGTTTGTTGTTAATTTAATTATTTTGCATGATTTGAATATGTTTTTATGTTTTAGAAATATGTATGCTTCGGTCTTAAATTAAGATTTACAATTTTCTACCATATTGTATATCTTCCTATCTATGTGTTATATGATAGAAGGAAAAAAACCCCACAGATGTTCGTCTGTTATAGTAATAGAGGGGACATTGTGAGACTTCCATTCTGTCCCATCTTTCCTTTCATCTTTCCTATCTATCCTCTTTGTTTAGCTGTCTATGGCCTTATTTCGAGCATGTTGTTGACATTTCATGTTTATTTTTTATATTCAGTCTCCTCACATGCTTAGCTATATTTGTAATTATTATTCTTAATTTTATCTTATGCATGTCACATTCTGTCTGCATATTTATTTATAATCTAGAATTTATTTTTCATTGTCTTTTATTTATTATTCTTTTCTTATATTGCATTACTAACTATTATTTTCTTTGTGAGTTTTTTAGTATTTAATTCTTTATTCCATTGGGCTTTGGAGCTTGGAAGGTTGAAATACATTAGAGGATTTTCATGGACAATCTTATCTTCTTTTTACTCATTTATTTTATTTTATTTTGTTATTTGCTTTATTTATTTTCATTATTTATTTGGATTTATTTTATTTTAGGGATTTAATAGGTAGTAATAAAATAGTTTTTGCACGATAAATGACAAAATCACCCAAAACCTTTTTTACTTGCTTAAATTGGGCTTTTCAAAATAAAGTCAACCAATGTCCAATTTTCAACCTTAAAATCACATAACAAATAAAAATACTCTTTTATAAATATGCATGATGGAACCAATATTCACAATGTAATTAATTCTCCAATTTATGTGTGTCATTTTATACTTTTTCTTATTGGACTATTTGCCTATGCAATAGTTTAAGTAGCTTTTTTTTTTAATTTATCGCTTTCTTACATGCTTGAGTGTTTATTTATGCATTGTATTATGTGAGAATGGAGGTAGTGGGTTAATTTTTAAAAACTAATTATAAGTAACACCTAACTAGAATGCAAGTAACAGTAATGTCCTAAACACTAATCTATATTTGGGCATCAAAGGTTATACTCACTTTTTCAACATTTTATTGTGTGGCGACTCCATAATATCTACATTTTGAGCCCACTTAGACACCTTCATGGGTTGACTATTAATAATAAAATTAGTTCCAAGCCCTTTTCTTTTGTAAAGTGGCCAATTTATGAATTTTGTGAGCTTTATCTAGTCGTAGACCCTAAAAGTAGACCTCCAAGAGCAAACTTGGATGTCACTGGGGCTCGACATATCGTAGTGGTGAGTCTACTTGGGACTAAGAGACCTTGATCCTAAAATATCTTAATTAAGTTATTTATAATTAGGTTTTATTATTAATCCTATCTCCTTTCAGAATTGCATTTTTTGCATACATTTTAGAGCTTTAGAACTAAGTTAAGCTTCTTTATTTTAGCCCCCTATGCTATTCTAAAACACACCCTACATTCACTGACTATAACGACATGTTAAGAAGAACCACTAGCCTAAGTCTTATACCAAATGGTATATGAAATGGTGACTCAATGGTCTTTATACTCGCAAACCATACTTGGGTAGCCCTAAATTTCACCACCTGACTACAAGCCTATGTAGTGATAATAGCTGCTTCCACTAGATTGTATGACCGTAATGTGATGTGCATTGAAGCTCGCTCAATTCTGGTTGGATTTTTGAAGGCCCATTTTTAGGATCTAAAATCATATAAGGCTCACTATAACTCATAAATTAGCCATTTCACAATAAAAAAGGATTTAGGCCCAGTTTATTATTGTTTGTCAACCTATGAAGGTGTCCAATTCAAGCTTAAATAGGAAGGTTTCATAGATTTACCACCTAATATAACATTAAAAAATGAATCTCAACTTTTCTATGCCCAAAGAGAGATTGGTGTTCAAACCATGCCTCTTACTTGGCATCTCGGTTAGGTGTTTCTTATAATTAAGTTTTTTATTATTAGTCAATTACGTCCCTTCTCACACATTACAATACAATTTAAATTAAATAAGCACGACAACTATCTTGGAAAGTGATAAGTAAAAATAATAAATAAACATCCTACTTAAGTTATTATAAAAGTAAACACCATGATCATGACTTCAGCTATGTGGATCAATCTTTGGTGGTGTATTTCACTTTATTTTTAGCCTGTAGATCAATCATTGATGAAGTATTACACCTTTCCTTTAGCCATATGGATTAATCATTAGTGAAGTATTACACTTTGTCTTCAGCCATGTGGATTAATCTCTAGTGAAGTATTTTACTTTGGAAGCTTTCCCACTAGTTCAATGATTGCCTTGTCCAAAGGAAATGGGAAGGGTTATGACCATCTCTTTTAAATCCTTCCGAAGTTAAAAAATATGTTCATTTATCTTTTTTGTGAATCTCTTTTGATTTCAATCTATTCAAGTCACTCATTTTTGTAAGTATCTTAGAGCAATAACAAAAAAAAAAGAAGAATTCTCACAAACTCCCATCCATTTTGCATTCACAAGCAATTCATCCTTCTGATCTAGTTTAATATAGATATCATCAATAAGTTTCTCTATTCCATAAGAAAATAATATATCTACTATAGGTTTTGCCGCATTCCAATAACTGTCTCTAATATAGTGAAAACCATCATCATTAAAACTATCTGTATGATTATTGTTTGTGAAATGAGGAATATATGCCTCCTAGAAGGGCTTTGGTACATGTGATAAAGTGTAGTATTAGTACCTTGCTTATTGAATTTGGAGGACTTATCATTTTACTATGTGTTAATTGTGGTTAAGCATGGTCAATTCATTCTTTCACCATTTTCTTTATTGTTTTTACTCCTTATTCATTTTCCTTGTTGTTTTTGTCATTTTCATTTTTGTTGTTTTTATTCTTTGTTCATTTACCTTGTTGTTTTTGTTATGTTTATTGCCTTTACCATGCTTCTTAATCAGAAAAAAATAAAGATATAATGCAAGAATAATTAAAAATAGAATAAAATAAGTATAACTACACATCATTAGGTTTATATACATTAAAATGTCATAAAAGTTTCAAACTCTATGAACAAAATATATGACTACTTTGAAGATCCAAGACCCCTTTGATAAGATAGTCCAAGTGGAGGATAAAAGGCTGATGGCTTAGGAGGTCTGTGTGGTGTTACTTTCTACTATGGTGCTGGTGATTGCTCCTACTACTAACGAAATTGAAACTTAAACCTAGGTAGTGTATAAAATAGTGGCTATAGAATTTGTGTGATCACCTTGACCAAATGATTAGAGCTCACCTCTGGCCTTGAGACTGCCCATGAGTGCTTCTCCGAATACCTCAAAAGATAATCTCTTAGGGAACTGATATATCTCCTCAACTACTCATCTATCTGAATGATAGACTCTTTACCCCTAGGAACCTTTACCTTAATATGCTCGATCTGTTGTCTGATTTGTGTAACAGAATCATCAAGCACCTGTAAGGCATCATCAAATCTCAGCCTAACTGCTACTAGATTTGCTTGTATACTCTATACATTAGCCTAATACTGAGTCTGCACAAGTTTTACTAGGGCTAGGATGGACTGTAATGTCTCATCATATCATTGAACAACCTATTGAATGGTATAGATGGATGTTTCTATGGTAGCTAATCTCCTTAAAATGTTATCTAATGGTGGTCCAATAGGAGCTGGTGTCGGCTAAACTGATGGTGGAGCACTGAAGGTGAAGGGTGACCATATGGTTTAACCTTATGTGTACTTTGAAATGAAAACATTAAGGTAGTATTAGAGACCATACCGGTGGAGGTGGTCTATGAAGCAGGTCATCCAATCAAACTTCATATCCCTCTTTACGTTCGAATCCATATCTGCCCCTTATAGCCTATGAGGCTCGCCTTGAGGAACCTACTTTAGTTGAGCTGCTAGTCCTAAAGGTACCTCATGCTTCCAACCCTGATCCTCAGCTAATGGCTCTAGCAATTTGGGTAACAATCTACATCATGCTCTGGTATGCAAGACTGTCAGTAGCTTATACCATCTGACCTATCCACGAATCGGCTTGACCATTTTTATAATGAGGGCTGCCTGTAAGTTTAAAAATTTTTTATCCTTAATGAGTTTTAAACCAAATGTTGCCTCCTATGCCTCCAAATGTAACAAAAATTAGGTCACCACTTCTTTTTATGCATATTTATATAGCTGAATGAGTGGCTACTCTAACCAAAGTGGATATAATCTCATGAGTGATGTCCACCCTCCTATGGCTATGCATGGCCTAAAAAGAAAAGATATTGATACAATTAACCAACCTGGGTTTGCTAATACGACTGAGGTATAAGGTGGCCAGGAACCTCTGGATGTATCTATAGAACTAAGTAGTAAGCATGGTGCTCTTTACTGTGTTTGGGTGGTACATAGCTCCTGGCATTGTGATCTATGCTCAATGATGTCTCTTTGAGGTCAAGACATCTAGAATGATAGGTAGTCTCATGGCTTTAGTGAACTGGCATATTGTAATGCTATACGAGATGCCTAAAAGACTAAATGTGATGACACCCTCCTCCTTGTTTGGCCTCTAGAACCGTTTGTATTGTAAAGTCATTAGAAACTCCCACATAATGTTTGGATAAGTAAGAAAGGATGGGGAAAAATTTTATCCATCCCACAACAACAAATAATCCATCTACCTTATCTAGCATGCAAACATTTTGCAAGAACTAGTAGGATATAAATCTGCTAGCACGGTACTGAACCCAAGATAAAGCTTGATATCTATCCACCTCTTACTTAGTTATCCACTCTAAAGTTAATGGAACAGGTGTAGCCTGTACCTCATGACATGAAGCCATCTACAAAATGTTAAAAGTTAGTATTTTGGAAGTAACTTGCATCATAAGTAATGGCATAAATTGAGTTCACATGAGTTTTGTCAAAATTCCAATAGCATCTGGATTAAATAAGTGCTAGCCAACCTGTATTGAAATGTGTGTTAAGCACCATAAGAAATATTATAGGATCTTAAACCCATCAATAGGTGTCTATCAAAATTTCAGTAGCATTTTGGCTAGGAATGTGCCTACCCCCTGCATGAAAAAGCATTTAAAAAAGCAACAACATAAGCTTGAAGGCCACCAACAATTCATTTTAAATTTCTACCATGTCTAAAGCATTAATTCTTACATTCACTTATTCATTTATTCTAGTTTGTCAGTAGAATGCATTTTCTATGACAAAGTCAACAGTCTAAAATAAATTTATGATAACCATCAATGCCATTATTATTATTATAAAGAAAAGAGATAAAAATGAGGCAATTGTCCCATATAAATTTACTATATTAAATCCAAAATGACAGTGTAACTAAAACAAATTCATCATCAACAACAATCTTATAGTTCAAAAACTTAAGTGCATTTTATTCATATTTGCATTTGTCCTTTTCTTTTTTCTCTCTTTTCTTATGCTACTGTAACGAACTAAAGAGGCCAAGTAGAACATTTCCATAGTCATCCACAAGCCAAATAGATTCCCATAAAAGAGAAAAAATGCAACATCACTTATGTCCAGCAAAAAACTAAAAAAAATTGATAAATGAACGAAAATCAAAAAAGTAAATATAAATTTGATTAATTTGGGAGCATAATGAGAAAAGAAAAAATTAGAAACTATCCTGGAACTTTAAAATGGATAAACTAAAAAAACTCGATGAAACTTGAAATAAAGGGGACCTCAAAGAGTGTTGACCCTAGGAGAATTTTGGTGCGAATGGTTTGTGAAACAATCAAGAAATGGGGGAGAAGCACTCAAAAAATAAAGAAGGAAAAGCTTATAAATGACAACAATGGCGGTTTGTGAAGAGGAGAGAGGAGGAGGAAGAAAAAAGAGATGAAAAAAGGGTGAAAATTTCAAATTTCGAGTGACAGACGAGTAGGGCATCTATCATGAGCAATTGACGAACACCACTTATGTCCTATATTTCACTCTATTTTGAATTTTTTATGATTTTTTAATTTTTATTATTTTAACTTTCATTTTCTCCTATTCTATTCCTTTATTTTACTTTATTTCACACCAATTTACTAATTTGCTCAAATTATCTAATTTACACATTTTATTATTTATTTTTTTGTTTTTATTTTTATATTTCCCCTTTTTCTTTTTTTTTTAGGATGAAATACTCCCTGAATTACATACTCCTTAAATTAAATCTCTGAGGATTCTAACAATACCAGTATGTTTTCTACATTTCATACAAAATAAAAACAAAATGGATGCAAAAATGTACGTGAAATATATGGGGCAAGTAAAAAGATTCAATTAGGTAACACAGGAGTGATAGATATGCAGGTCATGAATGACTCCTGAGGGATGGCCATCCATTAGTTTCCCTGTAAATAGTTTCTCTCCTTGATATGTATGCCTTGGCTCATTTTCCTTCCTAATCAGCCTCTTTTCCAAGTATTTCTCTCTCTCCTTTTTTTCTTTTTCTTTTATTTCGATTTCATTTATATTTTTTTATTATTCTGGCACTTATAATACCTAAATATTTTCACCATGTTGACTCCAGCTTTAAATAAATTGTACAAATTGTTAGATGACTCAAAAACCTTCAAAAACCCTATTTTGACTCACTCCAGTTTGAGATTCTTGAAGAGGGTGAAGGTGGACAAACCCTAATTTTATCCAATGTTCGATACTAGGATCCAAGGATCCATATTTTTAGATACACTCATCAAGAGTTATGCCCTCTAGTAGAGGAATTTGTTCTGATCATCAGTGTGAGATTTGCACCTAGCACTCTTCCTTATATGACCTAGTGTTTTCTTGATTATCCAAATGACGTGACATGAGCTTTGGGCATTCTTCCTTCTGAGGCCACTGATTTGATACCTCAAGGAAGGACCTTTAAATCGGAGTGGCTGATCAATGCTCTAAGGTGACTTTTCTTTATATACCTACATCTAGACTAGTTTTATTTGGCTATGTTGCTTCACCTAATATTTGGCAATGACTTCAAGTGGCATGAGTGAAGATTATGGATTGTTTAGAATTATAAATGGTGTGCATAGTGGGTTGACCTTATTTCCCTTACTCCTAAAAAAAGATGATTCTTGGCCAGGATGTTATTCATGTTGATCGCACTGCTCGCCTTTTCGATTGTCCCTTATTACTCCAAGTATATCATTATTTTAAAGGTAGTGTACCCTTTATGGGTTTTCACACTAGCTTTTCTTATCAAAAAATGTGTCCTTTTGAATTTTCACGTATTCCCTTTTCCTTATTTTTGCTTGAAATGAATCAAACTCAACCCAATGGCTTTTTTTGTAGGAGAAACTAAGGTTGCTAACAGCACCTCCCCCCAAGCCATAGGCACTTATCCTTTAAGGCATTATCTCTTTAGATAAAAGTTGTATGATTTTCACCTACCTCATAAAGGGGCTATCTAGATGGCTACAGTAATAAATAGTGATATTATTTTTAGGTGCCCTTGGTTACCCTTTAATTTTGTGACTTGGGATGGACCTTTTAGATGTATTCCCTTGTGTAGATTATATCGAGCTACCTTTTGCATTGCTACCTGCTATGCTCGCTAGTATAAGAAGCAACAGAACACCATCAGGTGTCAATTGGCTTTTTTTTTGTAGCATCCTCTCTACTGCCTTTTGATATTAGTGAATTATATTATATTTTTAGTGTGTTTTTATATGTTTAAATTAGTTAATTTAGTATTAATTTGGTTGATTTTATGTTTAATTAGTTAATTTATATGTTTTTAGGTGTAATTGCAACTTTTGGCATTTTTAGGGCTCAATTGAAGAAAGGAAGAGTTATGGGGCAATTATGTAATTTGATAATTTAAAGGCAAGAGAGTAATATGAAGGACAATAGAGAATCACTCGAGAGAGTGCCAAAAATAACTCAGCCAAGTGACCTAGCACTCACCCACCACTCTCCTAAGTATGTGATATAATTAACAATAAAAGATCTTCCTTTTTTCGTTAAAACTCAATTCCTCTTTGGTTTAGTAAGTCACAAGACACAAAACTTCTTATTTTGGAAGGATAATCCAACTATAATAGCAAGATAAAGCACTAGAACTTGGAGGCAACTAGTTAGATGTAGGGGATGCAATAGTTACGAATTTTTACTTTAGTTTTAACCTAGTTTTCTTTAGTTAATTTGTACAGTAGTTTTTAGTTTAGTTTTTCTATTTTTCTATTTTTTTTTTGTTTTCAATTCTTTAAAAGACTCAAGTTTTCTATTATTGTTCCTACAAGTAATCAAAAGCAAGTTTAAAGCTTCATGAGTAATATATTTCTTATTTTATTTTTTCTTTCATTTTAATCATATATGGTAAGTAGTTTTCTTTTCTTTTGCTGAGAAACACTTGAACCCTCATTCTTTTAGTGTAATGACTTAGTTTGTGCTTTAATTCAATGCAACTTTGATTATTTCTTAGTTTTGAGCAAATTCTTATCTTTGGTTATTGATGGATTGATTATTAACTTATTTTATAAATGGTTGATGATTGATTTTATTTATAACTATTGGTATGCATGTTATTGGATTAGTTCATTAGTGTTAACATATGATTATTTTCTGAGTTAGATATAATTATATGTTGATAAGAGTGGATTAATACTAAGAAAAGTTAAAGTAAGAATAGATTAAAGTTATGTTTGCTTGGAAATTAGTTTAATAGATGTCTAGGAGTTTAAGACTGGATATTTATGCTATGTATTGAATTATTCCTAACAAGAAGGTTTAATACTTAAAATAATAGTCTGAATAAGCTATCTGGCTTTATTTAGCTAGTTTTTCCATAATAACTTTTGTTACTTTTGATTTTGAGTCATTGCAATGGAAGTTGAGGTAGATAGTTCCTTTAGCAAAATTGTGTTAGTTATTATTCTATGTTTAATTTATGTTGGTATAGTTTTTATTTTTACTTTGCTTTACTGTTTATTTAGTCTCAGATTAATTTAATTCAAACATAGATATTTTGCTTAACAATCCACGTCCTCTTGGGTATGATATTCAATATCTTAATCTTATTTTCCTATATTACTAACCGATCTAGTATACTTATTAGGCATCAGTCACCTTTATATCAAGTTACCATTAGTATATCTGGGCCTGACTTCTTATGAAGACCATTATACCCAAGATCAGTGCTTGTGGCTTTACTAGTTCCACCAAATATAAGCGGTGGGTCACCAATCCAGTGGTTAATAATAGGACACATCATCTTAGATATCTGGAGGGAGAAAGCAGTGTAGTATAGACATTAGATTAGATGTAATAAAAGGCTATGTTTTTCTTTTCATTAGAATTTTAAAAGTTAAACATGTAACTATGCTTTTCTTTTCATTAGAACTTTAAAAGTTAAACATGTAAGAGAATGGCTTTTGAAGACATTAATAATCTTTGAATACAAATGCAACCTTTCTGTCTAATTTCATTACGTATGATCATTATTTAACATTTACTCAAAAATACAAGTTATCTAATCTTGGGATGAAATGCTATAAGCACTAAAACTCTTATCATCAATCAGCCCTTTGGGGTTTCTTAATTGATTATTTTTCTTTCAGCCCCTAATTTTTTTGCTCAGGATGCCTTTTTTTTAATTTTCACCCTAACAAGGTGTTCAATTTTAGCAAGGCCACCATTTTTGTCAGTTTTCAACCTGTGGGATTTATATTCCCCTTTTTTTTTCTCTTTGAGTCTTAACTATAGAACCTTTTAGTATATCAATATTGATTAGTTCCTTTGACCTCATTACCATCACTATTAGTCAAAATTGTAGCTCTCTTAGACAATAACTTTTTTAATACAAAAAGCCCTTCCCAAATAAGTCTAAACTTGCCACGGATGTTAAAAATTTCTGGCCTCATCTATTTAAACACTAAATCCCCTTCCTTCAAAGGATGCTTCATAGCTTTCTTCCAAAATAACCAAGCCAACTTCTTTTAATAAATTAGGTTGTGATAGTTGGTGCATATCTTATCCCCATCTAAAAGTTAAGCTAAAGTAACCTATGCCTAACCCATTCTATTTTTGGCAACTCAACTTCCTAAACCACCATCAAAGATTTATGCTTAATTCCTACAGGCAACATAGCCTTTATGCTATAACCAAGGAAAATAAAATGGCTTCTATCAAAGTTCTATCTGTAGTCCTATAACCCTACAATGCAAAAGGTAACTTATTAGCCCAATTTTCATAAGCCTGGACCATCTTAGCCAAAATTATTTTGACATTCTTGTTAGCTGCTTCAACTACTCTGTTCGCTTGAGGTTGATAAGGTAAAGACCTATGATGTTAAACCACATCCCATTATCTAACACTATGTTCTAAGGTAACCCATATCTACATATTAGATTCTTCTCAATGAACTTGGCTATTTCCCTAGCATTTAAAGATTTTGCTTCTACCCACTTTGTGTAGTAGTCTATGGAAACTATGATGAACCTGTGTTCATTTGATGTTTACAGATAGATCATACCTATATACCTTATGCAGTGAATGGCCAAATGATGTAAGGTTGCATAGCTCAGAAATTGGCAAGTGTCTTAAGTCTACATATTGTTGACATAATTGACATTCTTTCACATACTTAGAGCAATTTGTATCTATTTTAAGTAAAAAGAACCCTTAGAGTGGGATCGTTTTTTATAAAGCTAAACCTTTCATATGAGCTCCACATATTAACCAGGTTAGGTTTTGATCCTCTACTAGGAACTTGGCCCCTATTTGTTTCTTCACCTCTTTTTTGACATTTTTAGCCTACTTTGGTCTAAGTGTCCTAATCTTTTTCTTAATAGGCTTATAACCTAGCTAGGTAGGAATAGCATGCTCAACTATCTCTTGGTTAATCCTTGGCATATCCTCGTAGGTCCAGGCAATGACTCTTTCATATTTTTTTGATATTCTCTCAAAATTTTTCATCTCTTCAGGAGTTATATCTAATGCTAATAAGATTTCTTTGGAATTTTCTTTTGTTTCGAGATTAAATGAGCATGTATTAGTTTAATCAATGTCAAATATGAATGATTCATGATTATGATTATGTATATTGAGACCAGAAGAAACATCACACAAGTAAGAAAAATTATTCATCTTATTAATTTAATCAAAAAATAGAATTGTTCTCATTAAAAAGTTTAAAAGTAAAGACAAAATGCATGAAAATGCCATTACCTTTAGTCCTCGGCATAGCTGTTATAACACTACTGGACTGGTCAGGTAATGTTATGGCCCTTTTTACCTCTTTTCAGGGTTGGAGATTTACTTACTATTAATAAGATCTTAGATTCAGTACCTCAAGAATCAATAATCATTAGTTAAATGGCCAATGTGCTAGTGGTAAGTGTAAAATAAATTCGATCTATGATACGGTAAACCAAAGTCTTTAGGCAATTTATATGGCAGAGAGTGCAACTTCTCATCATTAACCAATCATGCAAATACCCAAGATAGAGGTTTCCCCAAATTAGAGTATCATCTTTGAGATGTTTTAATGACTGATACTCCTCTATCTTTTAAGTACTTTCTTTTACCCTACTAATAGAAGCTTTCGATGCTTTTCTCTTCCCTAATTTAGTACTTGCCTCTTTCATGAGGCAAGTGAAATACCATGATAATGGCTTTAATGCAGTAATTGGTGAAGCCATTTCGATGATGAATGCTTCTTTATTGATATCTGTTAGAGAGTATGCCCTAAAGCCCATGTAAAAGGGATGTATTTCATATGTATGAATTCATATTCTTAATAAAAGGCATCATTCATTTATTAATGTTATATTTAAATACATGAGTTTGTAAATCTTAAATTAATAAATGAAGTCTTAGATATTATAAACACAGTGTAAAGGCAATCATGAAAGTGTTCATGATATGAGATGTCTATTGCATGCAAATGTGTTAATATCTAAATATCCCTAGTCATAGAATTAACAAGATAGGACATTGTTAATTCGGACAGACTAGCACATGTTATGCTTCTTGAATGGTTCAAGCAGTGGTTCTTATAACTGTGACTATGGAAGATAATCAAAGCTAACATATGGATGCTTGTTAGAACAACAAGTTCATTGGAGACCTGCAAAGAAAATCCTTATATGGATATTAAATCTATGTCAGTGAGGAATCTCTTCATAATGGTTGTGCAAGTATCCTAAGACTTGAGATCACCAAAGTTATCTTAAGTAGCAAGTGGTATATTTTAACTCCATAACTAATTACTTCCAACTGGTGGTGAACATAGTTAGGAGATTGGATATATCATGACCTACTTAAAGATAGTTGAGTGATCAACAAAGGATTCACCATCCCAGATTTATTAAGGGAAGTTATCTCGCATGATTTTATAATTGCCTTGTTCAAAGAATCTCTGGCCAGAGTAATATGTCAAGATGGATAGAGATCCATGAAGGGCATTTTGGGAACAATGGATAAATTAATAGAACATATATAATTAAATTTATATGAGTTGATAGAAATCCATACTCAGAATCTAATTGAGATAAGAGTGGTGAAAGGAGTAATTGTACGGTAACTGTTTCTATGGAAGGATATAGTCAAATCACTTGACTTTCCTGACATTTGGATAGTCATGATGTCTAGCTAGAGGCTACTCATGATTTGTATAATAGTGTATCATAAATATCAATAGGGATTGATAAAATGATTTAAAGAAGTTTAAATCAAGTGAGTTTTGAATAGAACTCACAATTACATATTATACTGCCAATATGGACAGGAACCCAATAAGTCACACACATATAGAGAAAAGGAAAAAATGATAAAATGACATGGATAATAATATTTGATATTATTATGGGGATAGAAAGTGAATAAGAGAATAATTAATTAAAGAGTTTAATTAATTATAATCAAGCAAAATTGTTCGCAAAACTTTTTAGAAATGTTCTATAAAATAAACCTAATTGAAATAATGTATTTCATAATTAATCATTATTGGACTATAAGTGTTATAGAGCTGATATAATAATTAATAGATCCATTAGAGGAATTAAAGAGGCCCAAAAAAGTGAAGTTGGCACAGAAACCCTCTAGAGGAAGGGTTACACGCCAACTACAAATAGAAGGCCTTAGAGGCCTAATTCTTGGACCAAAATAAATTAAATATATGTTATAAGTGTTATGGAGCCTACATATTTAATTTGGTTGGATTTAAAATTCATTTGGGTAATTAAATCCAAGTATATGCACAAAAGGTCTAGTTTGTGAATTTTGTACATAGTCTTTTGTGAAATGGCTTAAATTGAATTTAATTAGACCCAAATAAATTATTAATAATTCCAGAAGCTCAATTAATATTTTTCCAGCAATTTTAAAGAGCCCAATCCCATTATGAAGTTGAATTTTTAACATAACTATAAAAATCCAAATGATAGGATTTTAGGGTTAAGTGTGAACAATTAAGAGAAAATATTTTTCTCTCTTTTCTCTCAACCCTAGCCACCATTCCCCTTGCTAGCATCTAGAAAATTTTGGCCAACCCTTGTTCTCTTATTTTGTTGGTTTATTCAATCCTTCTCTAGTGTGGATTACTCATTAGAGGTGTTCGATTTTGAATACTGTGGTTTGCGACAACCCGGTAAAAAGAAAAATCAACTGTACAACAAAAATTTAAGGTGATTTTTCTTGTTCTCTTTAATATATATATTATAAATTCATGGCAAAATCAGATCTATTAGTTAAAAATTTTAAATTCCGATTATATATGAGATGCATGTAATCGATAATCCCCAACAATATCCATGATACCTTTTGATCTACCCAATTCTTCAAAGTTAATAATCGGTGTCTAACAAATGTACTAGATCGGCTAGTAATATAAGAAAATATAATTAACACCCTAAGAATATCGAACCCAAAGGAATATGGATTGCTAAGAATAATATCTATAATTAAGCTAAGTTAATTTGAGATTATTTTCCAAGTTTTTGAATTGAAAGAAAGAACTAAACTAAATTACCAATAAAGCAAAACAAAAACTAAAACTAGACTAACATTAATTAAATACAAGAAAATAACTAAAACATTGCTGTTAAAGGAACTATCTACCTTAACTTTCATTGCAATAAATCAATTAAAAACAACACAAGTAATTATGGAAATCAGATAAATAAAAATAGATATCTTATTCAGAATATCATTCTAAGTATTAAATCTTTTGTTTAGGAACAATCTAACACTTCTATTACAGATACAATTTTGAACTCCTAAACCTTCATTAGACCCTCTCAAGAGAGATCCAAATCTAGCCTGTTCTTAATTCAAAATTATTAAATTTAAATCAACTCATGAACAATAAATAACTGCCTTAATTCTCAGAACATGACAATACATTAATATGAGAAAAATAAGCTAAGAACATATATGTCATTGATCAAAGTCTAAATCAGTATTCAACCATCTATTTGAAACATTAAACACCAATCCAACCATAATCAAAGATAAGATTTAGCAAATGAATTGAGAAATAATATACTTGTATTGAAATTAAGCTCAAATTCAAGTATTTACAGTAAAATATAAGGGTTAAGTTTTCCTCAACAAAAGTAAGAAAACTACTCACCAAAAATTATTAAAATGAATGAAAAACTAAAATAAAGTGATACAATACTCATAAAGCTTCAAACTTGCTCTTGATAACTTCTCAGTATAGCAGAATAAAGCTTAAATATTTAAAAGAATTGAAAACTAAGAAAACAGGAAAATTAAGTCTAAAAACTACTGTACAATTCCAAAAAAAAAACTAAGGTTAAAACTTGTAAAAACTAAAAACTAACTAAGAATTTCCCCTCTTAACTTCAGAATTCATTTCTTTTATAACCTAGTGTTTTTGTTTTCTTAAAACTCTTAAAGAGGAAGAAAAACTGTTGCTAAAAACTTTTTGAATTTGGAAAAATTAATAGTTCTATTACGCTTGAACGATCTTGCCTCAATAGAGGGAAAACTCCCTCCATCGAGGTGACTTATGTTGTAAAAGTCCCTTGAGTTGCCTCAGTAAAGGAAAATTTCCTTCCATCGAGGTGACTTATGCTCTAACTCCTCCATGCATGCTTGCCTCAGTAAAGGGGAAAATCCTCTCCACTAAGGGACTAACTACTGGACTAATGCACGATTTCTTCTCTTCCAAAATCCCTTACAATCTTATTTTTCTCTTTTACCCTTGGAACTTTCTTTTTCTTCAATTTAATACCTAAAAACAACAAATTATGCAATTAAATCCATAAAATGATAATTTATAAATTAAATACCAAATTAACAAAATAAACACTAAATTAACATAATAAACATACTATACACACCCTAATAACATAGTATAATTCATAATTATCAGTTAACACAACCCCTTTTATGAAGACTTACCCACTTAGGTGACCTTTCTCCATTAGTCTCTTGCCTAAAGTCGACAATGCCTTGGATACGATCCCTCGGGCTACAATAATAATCTATCTTATAACCCGTATGTTGATGGTAGGTGTAGTACCAGTAAGCTCTATGTATTAGCTTTATGTGATTCTTTGCTAATGTAGGCAGCAAAGTTAATAGCTTTCCTTGCTTACTGAGATAAGTAAAGTTCCACGATAGTGTTTTACCCATAACAGTGTAATGGTCTTGAATTGTCCCTAAAACCCTTATGGCCCCATCATTGCCTTGAATGTTCATTTTTTTGACCAAGTATTCCTCTCTTGAGCTATCATGTTGGTTAATGGCTGAAGTCTAAGATGTAAGGGCCTTACCATTGGCAAAGTTATCCTTGACTGTGGTTGACCTGCCTCGTGGTGGTGCACACTAAGATCCAACTGACATTGAAAGTAATCTCTCAATCTTAACCATTATTCTCTTCTCAAATTCCTGAAACTTCTTATCTAGCGATTCCTAAAACCTCCCATCTAGAATTCTATCAAAATTTTCATGTGGAACATAGGCATCAATGTAAAAGTTAATTTATCTCTTAAAGCAAATATTCTCACCCCAAGATCTTCTATCCTTCTACGTGTTACTGCTTGCTATCTCTCATCATTAACCATTTCTTTTTTTGTTGCAGTCTCTCTATTGCTTTCACAGAACTCACTCAATTCAAGCTCTGACCCAACCTCAGACTTAAACTTTAATCTCAACTCTAGCAGCTCAAACTCAAGGCCTTAGACAAGGCAACCATCTGACCCTCCGGATCACCTAAATGAATCTATGATGGATGCAAAAAGTTAATCATCAGGGATGATGCAAAATAATTAATTCATGTACATGGTATATACATGATGCATGAATGCTATGAATGTGTTCAGTAGACATCTGACTAGATGCTAACAAGTGCACTAGATTCACTAAGTAATATAAGGGAATATATTTAAGATCCATAAATATCGAACCCAAGGGAAAAGGGTTTGTTACACTAAATATCTATGATTTAGTGGAATTAATTTGAGATAATCCCCAAGTTTGAATTGAAATGAGTTTTAAATCTAAATAACAAAATAAATAAATAATGCTAATGAAATTAAAGATTAAAACATTAATCAAAGATATTGCCGAGGTACTTTTACCCTCCCCATACCTAATGTAATGAATTTTTAGCATAAAAATTCATATGATTTAAATGTGGACAACCAATATAAATTCAAGTTTTCGATTCCGAAGCTAACTATTCTAACTACCCAATTTCCCATTGCAAAGCCAATCGAATAGCTAACCTAAGCACGGGTCTCAAAACCTAGGTATGAATTAGTTTTCCATTTCAGAGCCAACCAATCCAATACCCAACTATTGTTCATATAACTAAGGTTGAGCCCACTGGGGCATGGAAACCTTTAATTAATACCCTCCTAATTTACTTAGATTTGTTTAATACCTAAGGTCCTATATAGGATGCATGAATTGTTATGGTTATACAACCTAGGGGAAGTACCTATTGTCATTACATGGGCTATAGTCAAGTGATGAAACTTTAGGGTTATCCAAGCACGGTTTTTACCAATATGTCTAGCTCATCACAAGCATAACGACCGATGAATCACCATTTTCTATACCAATTGTTATTAAACTTGGGCTAGTGGCTCTCTTTGACATCTCCCCACATTAAGTGAACATAGGACATGCTTCAGGATATCACCGAGGCTAAAAGAAGAATGCCTAATTTAATTCTAATGCTTTATGATGTATGAAAGAAATGAAATTTCGAAAGGAGATATGAATAATAAGAAAAACCTAATTATAAGTAACTTAACCGAGATGCTTTCAAGAACAAAGTCTTTTAGTCCCAAATAGAGTCACCACTTTGATGCATGCCGAAGCTTTCTTTTATTTTGATTGCATTTTTAAAAGCCTATTTTTAGGGTTTAAGACTGAATGAGGCTCACTATAAATCACAAATTGACTACTTCATAATAAAAAAGGGTTTAAATTTTGTTTATTATTGTCGATCAACTCATGAAGGCATCTAATATGGGCTCAAAGAGGCAGGTTTCATAGAGTAGCCACCTGATATAATGTTGAAAAATGAATCTCAACCTTTCGATGCCCAAACAGATATTGGTGCTCGGGGCATCACTCTTACTGAGCACCTCAATTAGGTGTTTCTTATAATTAAGTTTTTATTATTAGTCCATTACCTCCTTTCTCACATGATGTAATACAATTTAAATTAAATAAACACAACAAACATCTTAGAAAGCAATAAGTAAAAACAACAAAATAAATAAATAAACAATCATCCTACTTAAGTTATTACGGAAGCAAATCATCCAAAATGAAAATGAAATAAACAACATACATAAATCGGGATATTCATTAGTTTGGGAATGCTAGTTCCCTCATACATATTTACAAAAGGTAAAAAGTCCTTGTCAATTGTTAGAAAAACATGGGATGAGTGATCCCAATTTTGATGAAAATAAGATTCTCTTTTAGTATGAGGTTTTGGGAGAAAAAAGTGGACATTGGTCCATTTTATTTAAAAAAATAAATTTGCGACAGAGTTTTTCGTCACTATTCCGCTACTAAAAATATTACAATTTTCTAATAATTATTTAATAAATATGTTCTGTATCTCCTTCCTTTGTGTAATAAATCTATCGGCAATTAACAATGAACCAATGGAAGGATAAGAATTTGAATATGTAGAAATATCATCAAGCATAAATTATAAAAGAAGACCTAGAAATGAAAGAGGAGAAAGTTCAAATACTAGGAGACAAGAAAAAATATAGGAAAACAGAACAAAATTTAGACCACAACAAATGATACAAATACATAAAATAGGAACTTTAAATCTAGATTGTACAAAAATAATTTTAACAGACATACAAGAATGGACGTCGGATATAGAAGACAATTAGTAGAAACAAATGTAACTAAACCAAATAAACCAGGATATATAGAAAGAAACTTTATAGGATTAGTAAAACATTCATACTATTTACCTCGATCTTGTTGAACTAATTGAATTTGGTACCAATTCATCCACAACTTTGACAACCCTATAGCTTATTGTCCTGGTAAATTGGTCAAAATTAAGAACCTGAATAGAGAAATGGAAATAATAATAAAGATATAGTTATTAACTTTATTAACATTCAAAAATATATGGCTAATTATAGATGCTATAGACATTCAAGCCCTGTAAACAACACACGCAATTGTAAGTTTTGACTTCTGAGGAAGCTTACTTCTTATGGTGGTTCTATCTGACATTGTTATTACAATGAAATCGAATCTTAAGCTACTGGCTAAGCTTTAATAATAGGAATAATTTGAAAATAATAAATGATTCAAGAAGATAACCATCTGAGGGCTAAAAAAGCAAATACTTCACAACAGCTTTTGCAAGGAACGTCCAAAAATTTGAATGCAGAAGAAAAAAATGAAAACAATAGATTGGAAGAGGTTTTATAATGCAATCATCTGTGAAATTCAGAATGAAATTATATTAACATCACTAATACAGGAAAATCAAGATGCAAAAATATTGAGCAAACAGTTTTAGGTTTTATAACTAAATTATGAGAAAAATATCGACTTATAATACAATAGACCAAAAATTGGCCTATATGTTCAAAGATTCAGACAATAACTTTTAAATTCCAAATCGAAATATATTATGTAAACAAATTATGAGAAAAATATTCTCCATTTGCTTATAATAGTTCACAATATTCTTAGTTTTGTGTGTTGGGAGCTCCAAATCCTCAAAAACCAGAAGCTGTATTTTTATGATTTCTTTTAAGATGTCACTCAATACATGAAAGAATAATTATCTGACATACAAGCTACAGTAAAATATAAAGAATAAGTAATAGAGCCATCAAATCATCTTGAAGCTTTAAATAATAGTTGCGCCTACCTGCTGTCGTTTTGCAAGTTGCCATCGCACAACACGATGAACAATGTGCTTCTTAATGAGCACATCAAAAACATCACCAGCCAAAACCATAAATCCTTTGTCCTCATTGCAAAAATTTGTCACGGCAATTACCATGTCCTGATATAATCCTAAATCACAACACAAAATCAAAGAAGTTAACAATCTGCACCTATAAAAATACAGAATATAGATATTTTTATATAGATACATCAAACAGTTAGGAACAGCGAAGACACATCACCAAATTTTTATATAGATATTCAAAACTTGGAAGTCCATTTAGAGAATCTCATGATGACATATGATCATGATGACATTTCCAAAAAATGTTATCAAAAAAAAATTAAATTTAGAAATTAAATTACTATTTTATTTAACTAATTTTTTAGCATGTTATCTAAAAAAAATTAAATTTAGAAATAGAAATAGCTTTTGTTTTTTCAACCATTCTATAATTACTTTACTTTTGACTGTGATTTTAATTACTATTTTAACATATTATTCAATTGTGATGCATTACAAATTACAATTGACTTATTAAAGCAACCTAGCAAGCAATATGATTAAAAATATTTACATAAGTTATTTTGGTTACGTTGTTAAACTACATTAATCCATATGTATTATTATGTTAAACTACATTAATCCATATTTTGTGAAATGATACATTAACAAACTAACTCAAATGAAAAACATTCTACAATCAAGCTGTTTTATATTAAATGACTATTTCTAATGAACTACAAATTTAAATGGCCTTATCAAATATAAAAAATATTCACCAGAGTAGGTTACTTTAAATCCATTCACCAAGGGATCATATCATGTGATAGAATGCCCCTAGATATCATAAAAGTATTCCAATCTGAAAATGAAGAAAGGAAATGCGTGGCGCCCAAATTAATTCAAAAAGCTCATGAGGGGTTTTCCGAAAGACCATGGATTCGAGTAAAATTCACTGTTTGCATGAGAAAAACTCACATACCCCTAAGATTTGACCAGAATTACTAAAGAATACATAAATTTTTAAGCTTGAATTTTGAAATCATTGACTTTTGTTTATTATTTAATCCTCTTCTTAGATAAACCTAAATGTTTTATCATCTTCCCAATCTCCTTTGCTTCAATCTCAGAGGCAGTCTTTACATCAGAACACAATGCAAACAGATCTTCTATAACTTCTCGGACCTAAAATTTAACCATGCAATGTCTCCAGGCTAAGCTCAAATTACACAGAAAATTTTTTTATGGATATTGTCTTTGAATCAAAAGGACAAATTACACATATTATTTATATGTATAATATGTATTAATGGTTATTAGAATATTTTTTAAAAAATAAATAGAAAAATAGTTTTTAAATAGTTTTTGAAAAACAAATAACAAAAACTAAAAACAATTTATGGATTTTAAAAAACAAAAAATGTTATCAAACACACCCTAGGATTTTACCTATTTATATCTAATGGCACTGTGTTTGTTTGAACGTATAAAAGTGATTTCATATGAAAACATAAAATATACGCCCTCTAAATTAATAAAAACACAAAATATATGCCCTCCAAATTATAAATAAATAAAGCTATCAAAACACAATATTCTATTTGTTAGAAATAATAATTTAGTTAATAAATTAAAAGTGATATGCATAAATTAACCAATATAAAGAAAAATAAAATGCATATATAATTTTCTTTTTATAAGTTTAGGCTTTTAGAGTGAATAATTTCTTATGGTATGAAAATACTAAACAATTAATGAATTTGCAAATGACTTCAAAATCGAGAGCTTATTCTCTCTATGAGCTGCATTGCAAATTGGGACTAGTGGAATCAGGTATATTACTTATTACTATAGACTATAGAATTTAATATAAAAATTTAATAATAAATAAAAATTTATCCAATATCTCAAATATTTATTAAGTTACCAGTTATATTCAACATGATAATTTTTAGGATTTTACATGCATATATTGAATAAATTATTAATTAATATTAATTTTGTAAAATATTTATTATAATTTATTAAAATATTATTTTATCAATTATCTATTATTAATTTATTAAAAATTTAGGGTTTTTTAATAAAATAGTTAAATAGAATTAATAGAGTGATAAAAAAATAATGTATTCTTAATTTTTTCTTGATTATTTATGTAGAATTCATAGGAAAAATTACCAACGGAATGGCAATTCCGTAGAGAAAATTACCTATAGAAAGTTTTTATGTTAGTAATTTACCTACGAAATTCAATTTCCATAGGTAATTTTCCTATGGAATTGCCATTCCGTAGGGAAATTACCAACAGAATATTTATTCCTTCGGTAAATTTTGTGTACTATTTTAGCCGCGTAATATTACCTATGGAATAATATTCTGTCGGTAATTCCTTACGAAATTGCGATTCCATAGGGAAATTTCCGACGAGATGTTTATTTCGTCAGTAAATGTTGTGTTAGATTTTAACTGCATAATATCGGCGCCAATGTAACGACAGATTTTTGATTCCGTTGGTAAAGTTTGGCGGAAAAATTTTCCTCCATTATTTACAACGGATTTGTAATTCCATCGCAATACATATTTTTTTGACAATTTTTCCTATGGAAAATATTTTTTCGTCGGTAATTAGCGACAAAAATTATTCCGTTGGGAATTGTGATTTTTCTTGTAGTGTTCCATCTTCAACCATAAAATGGAACTTCTCCTAAATTAAGCACTAAGTTGGTTTCCTCATATCTAGCAAATACTTTATCAAAATTATGCAAACACTGCACAAATGAATCACCATAAACTGAAAAATCATCCATGAATACCTCCATGATTTCCTCAATCATGTGCTCAAAAATAATAGTCATGTACCATTAAAAAGTGGTTGATCCATTACATAACTCGAAAGGCATACTTTTATATACAAATATTCTATAGGGATAAGTGAATGTTATTTTTCTTAGTCATTAAGATAGATAAAAATTTGAAAGTAACCAGAAAAACCATTTAAAAAAAATAATGAGAATAGCTAGCAATTCTTTCTAACATTTAATCTATAAATAGAAAAGGAAAATGATTATTCCTAGTTGTTGCATTTAATTTCCTATAGTCAATACAAATCCTCCATCCCGTAGTGGTTCTTGTAGGAATTAAATTACCAAACTCATATCTAACTAAAGTCATGCCCTTCTATTTTGGAACACATTATATAAGGCTAACCAATGCAATATTCGAACTTGGATAGATTATGCAAGAATTAAAAAGCTTTATAACTTATTTCTTAACAACCTTTTTCATGATTTGGTTAAGTTTCCTTTGTCTATAATCCTTAGGTTGATACCCATCCACCATATGAATTCTATGCATAACTACATTAAGGTTAATTCCCTTTAAATCATAAATTTACAAACCTATGCTCTTTATTCTCTTCCTAACAACTTGTAACAGCATATTTTCTTACATTCTAAAAAGCTTGCTAGAAACTATAAAGGGCGAAATATTATTAGCACCAAGAAATGCTTACCTCAAATAGCTAGGTAGCTCTTTTAACTCAACAACAGGTGGACTTACAATTGATGGTGGGAGTGGCTCCTCACTTCTAAGAAAACGCTTAGGTCTATAATCATCTTGGTCCACCTCCTCTTGAACCTCTTTTTCAAAGCCAGATTCTTTTTTCTCTTCACCATCTAAAACTTCCAATACACATACATCTATAAGGTCAACTTTCATGTGCAGATTTTCATCCATAGGGTATTTTAGTGCCTTATCCATATGGTATTCAACATTATTTTCCCCCACTCTTAAGATGAGTTTCCTTTCATAAATATCTACAAATGCTTTACCAGTATGCATAATTGGTCTTCCAAAAATTAAAGGATAATTAGCATCGTATACGAAGTCAAGAATCATAAAATCAATAGGCAATATAAACTTTTCTACTTTTACAAGGAAATGCTCAATTATGCCATATGGTTTTTTAATAGATTGATCAACTAATTGCAAGTCCATAGAAGTAGGTTTAAGATCTTTCAATCCTGGTTTCTTAAATATAAAGAAGGGCATAAGGTTGATACTAGCCCCTAAATCACATAAACACCTAAAAAACTCCATACTCCTTAATTTACATGGAATAGTAAAGCTACCAATGTCTTTTAACTTTGTTGGCATATTATTTGTGATTACTAAACTACAATCTTCAATTAATAAAATAGTAGATATGTCCTTCTAATTTCTTTTTTTAGAAATAAATTCATTAAAAAACTTAGCATAATTATGAATTTGAGTTACTTCCTTAACAAAAGATAAATTAATATGCAAATTCTTTAATTTATCAATAAAGTTTAAAACTTGCTTATCATTGTCCTTTTGTTTTAATCTTTGCAAAAATTGTGGACGAGGTTGAAAATTTTTTTCTTTGAAAGCCCCCTCTGTCGCACTTGCTCCAGGAGTTATACCTGTAACTTTATCTAGATTTTCCATTGTCGTGCTCGCGGGTGGTGTCATGCTTGCAACAAAAGGCTATTCTGCTTTTTGAACTATTTTTTCTTGCAAAACTCCACTCTTATTTGTTGAAATAAAATCATTAACATAATTCTTACCTGACTTCAATGTAATTGCCTTTATTTTCTCTCTAAGATTATCCTCCCTATTTCTTAGAAGACACCCTAGAAGTCTTGAGGGTAGTATATTAGCAAGTTGTCCTTATTGAACCTCCAAATTATAGATAGATGAGGCTTGATTCTTTACTATCTGATCAAACTTTGCCTTAAGTCTCTTATGATTCTCATCTTAGGAATTAAGCTTCAGATTTATCCCTTACAAAAACCTATCTATTTTAACTTTTAGTGCTCCAAATCTATCTTGTGGTTGCTAAAATCCCACAGCTCATCTATTCTGGTTATTAACCCATGAAAAATTTGGATGGTTTTGCCAACCAGGGTTGTAAGTATTGGAATAGGGGTTACCACATCCCTAGCCCTAAATAAAACTCACTTGGTCTTTCGTACCATTCAATCCCAAACCACAACCATCACTAGTATAACCTTATTGACCACATATGATTTAAGCAAGTGGGGTTTCTTCCATGCTTAGGTTGTCAATTTTAACATAGCAACTACATTAATTGAATGAACATCTTTGACAGGGGAAGAAGGTAATACCTTTCTTCTCTCTATCGGCCATATTCATTTATTTACAGAAATTTATTTAAGTAACTTAAATGTAGCATCCATAGTCTTCCTTATCAAAGATCCACCTATAATAGCATCAATAGTCCCTCTAGTTGTAGATTTTACACCATTATAAAAAGTTTGTATGAGCAACTCCCTTGGAAGATTATGATATGGATAACTCCACTATAATTTCTTAAATCTCTCTTAAGCTTCATACAAAGACTCATTATCATTTTGAACAAATGTAGAAATATCCTTAATTATCTTTATAGTTTTGGCTAAGGAAAAATACTTAGATAGAAAAGCTTAAGCCAATTGGTCCCAAGTTGTTATAGAACCTCTAGCAAGGGAATTTAACCAAGCATTTGCCTTATCTTTCAATGTAGAAGGGAAAAGTCTAAGCTTTATTGCATCCGTCGAAACTCCATTAATTTTAAATGTCTCACATATTTTTAGAAAATTTACTAAATGAGCATTTGGATCCTTATCTGGCAAACCATAAAATTGAATGCTATTTTGTACCATTTAAAATAGGGAAGGCTTAATTTCGAACTAATTAGCATTTACTGTTGGACGAGTAGCAAAGTCCATCATTTTTGGATGGTTTTATTCTACTATGGGCCATCTTTTAATCTTATTTTTCTTTGGTTTTTAGTTTCCTAAAAGAAATCTTTATATTTTTTTGATTTAATTGTTTAAGTTCTTTTTCAGAACTCCTTGTTCTAAGCATATACTCGAACTATCCAATCTATAAAAAAAAACAAACAAGAACTAATTAAATATTGTAATCCAAAATCTTAAATCAAGAAATATAATGGTAATAAACATCAATCATATGTTTCCTAGCAACGGTGCTAGAAAATTCTTATGCTAAATCCACAAGTGCACGGTTTATCGATTAGTATTTAAGTTATCATTCCCATGAGGAAATAGATTGGTTATCACACATTACTACTTGTTCCTAATTTTGTTTACAATATCCAATAATTTTGATTAATAAACTAAGCTATTAGTGTTATGCTAAGATATTTATTAAACCTACTTGATTTATGATCAAATAAGACAAGCAAACTTAATGAAATAAGTTAATAAATATGAACTTGAAATCATTCTTTTTTATTAAAATGCAATCTTTATAGTGCAAGCCAAGTTAGATTAAGGTTTTAATTCACACTCTCGACCTAAAATAGAATGTCTAAAATATGTAATTATAATTCTAACCCTTAGCTCTCATTAATGAGTTAGTTAATTATAAACACATATTTTAAGATTAATAACCAACCTATAGCAATCATCCTAACATTCTGATCTCTCAAGCAATGTTGTGGTAATGAACTTCCATTAGCTATAAGAAAGAATATATCTCTTGACTATATTCTCACTTACAACAATCATACATATAATACTAATAGAAAATTCTGCAATAAAAGGTTACTTTTATTAATAAAAATGAAACAAATATAAACATCATTGTTCAAATGCCTAAGATATCATTCAAATATATACAAAAAAGAAGGAATATGTAAAAGATGATAACAAGAAATCTCTCAGCCCTTTTCAATCACTAAAAAGATTCTTCTTCTTATTTTTCTCTTATCTTCTTTTCAAAGGAACAATTGTTCTAACTTTTATAGTAAAATAATAAAAATTGTTCTTATAAAATCTTATATATCTTTACCTTCTAACTCCCTTTATATTTATAGTTCTCTAAGTAATGTGTCCCTTGAAGTGCCCTTACAGAAGTACACAACCTTTGGTGGAAATCATGCATCTTAAAGTTTCTTTACAAAATAAATTAGTTAAATCCTCTAGTTGTTGCGCCTGCGAAGGATGTCACACTCGCAACATAGCACACTTTCATAAATGTTGACTTTTCTTTTGTTTGGACTTTATCTTTACTCTCTTACTTGGTTGTGCTCGTGACCATCGTTGTGACTGTGATAAAGACTCTACTCTCTTGCTTAGTTTATGCCTTTTTCTCCTTATTTTCTCCACTTTACTCTTACACAAACACAAAAACATAAAAGATACCACATTTCACACAAAAATAACTAAAGCTAAAATTTACTTAACAAACTTAAACATAAAACACTAAATTAATATGCATTAATCTACACACATTAATTACCCTCAGGAATTCATAATTTTGTAACTTTGGAAAGCGTACTCTAAGTCCCAGTCCTTGATTCCAAAATCCAAGATAAATAGGTGTTTGATTTTAATGTGAAAGATTGGTTAAGGTTTTTTTCCTTTCGAGAATAGAGAATAAAAGTTCTCTTCCTTAAAAGCCTTCTTCTATTTTCCAAGTGAGAATCCCCTTAAAAACCCTAATTCTTTCCTTTGAATACCTAGTTAAGAGTTAGGGATTAACTCTAACTCTAATACTCTAAAATGTGAAGTTTGAATCCCTTAAAAATTATCCCATATTAGATTTTCTAAAATTTGATCTTTATCTTAAGATTTTCAATATTGGAAAACATGAAAAATTTAGAAATAATCCCATAGATGGGCATTTGTAGATGACAGATGGCCTTACAAATGCCCATCCCTTATATGATTCCTAAAATTTATAAAAATACCCCTTGATCTGACCTGGACTAAAGGAAAGAAACCATAAATTGGCATTCTTTCATGATAGACATCAGTTTATTACTATCAGAGACCAAAAATCAAGGTTTTTTTGAAATATTTTTAAAAATTTTGGAAAATTAAAGTTGAAACTCATAAAAATATTTATAGAAATGTATAAATCTAGGCCAAAATTTTAGATTCATGCTCTCTATTAAAAGTATGACTATTTCTTCATGATTAAGTAACACTGATCTAGGCTACCTCAAGTCACAGTATCTAAATGTAATACTCTTGTTTTTTATATAGGTCATCATGTATTGAGCAAATTTAAATAAATCATGTGGTCACTCATTAAAGGCTACCACGCTCTAGTGGTCCCATCTCTATTTGTTAGAATTGCTTAAATATATAATAGCTAAGGAAACATCATATGGAAAATGAGCTAGATAGAAGGGTGGACAAAAGGGTCTGGAAGTTTAAAGATAAGATGTTGGGCATTATAGAGGGATCGTTTGCTCCACTCGTTAGGCCTTTACTAAACCAAATGGAGCTGAACACTACTGGGGACAACCCAAATTAATATACCTATGCTCAAAGAGGATTTCATAGAAGATGAGGAGAAGGATGAGCTAGTGGTGATAAAAGATAAAGGTTGAAGATTTTTCATGTAGGAAATTAAAGGAAAAGATAGAAGCAATGGCATGCCTATTATCAACTAATAATGGGATTGACCCAAAAGATTGAGACTTAAATGGTGAAAAGCTACTACCCTAGAAATTTGGGATGCCTAAATTGCCCAAATTTAATGGCACATATAAAGTAACACACTCTTGTGATGAAGGAAACCATGCCAATAAATAAGCAAAAGGTAAAGTATTTTTTCCTTAGCTTAGTAGGGGTAACCATTGACTAGTACCATAGGCTAAACCACCAAACCAAAGAAGATTGGGACCTCCTAACAAAAAAGTACATGAAATAATATGATTGTAGCACTCGTATGAAGGTTACATTAAAAGATCTAGAACTACTTCTGCAAAAACTTGGTAAGTCTTTCTATGAATACTTAACTTGATAGAGGAATAGGGTTATAGAGATAAAGAAAAAGCCCAATACAACTGATCAAATAAGGTTACTAATAAGAAATGCTAGCCTGTACCTAAGAGATGGCCTAAAAATGAAAGGGATTAAAGAAAGGGAAGCTCTCAAGGACATTGCTAACAATGTTGAGGGAGAATACTCGGACAAAAAAGCGAGCAACCAAAACCATAGGGGATATAATGGCAATGGTTCCCGAGGAACAGAAGAAGTGTCAACACTTGTAGCAGCTCAGAGCCATTATTCTAACCTAGCTAAGCATTTATCTTGGATTTTCAAGCAACTAGTTAATGAAGGAAAATTACAGCCCTTACCATATAAGCTAGCTAAAAGTCATCGCAAGCCAGGTTACAAGTCAAATCAGTTCTGCATGTTCCACTAACACACTGGTTATTTGATAGATGATTATCGAATTCTCAGGTATAAAATCTTGGACCTTATTGACAGCAAGCAAATCTCGAATCTTAAAGAGAGGTATAGAGGTTGCGATGTCATTTAAGAGACCATGGAGACATCATAAGACCTAGATGTTTTGTTATGCTTTAATAAGTGTATTTGAATAATGAACTTTTTTCTTTAGATATTTTAATCACATGAGTCTTCTTTATGCTTACAATATCTTTTTTTTACATTATACATGGTAACAATCATAGTATCTTTAAGACATTAATTCAATGAATACAAGTTTTTATTTAACCTCAATAAAAAAGACATCTTGAATGCATCCATTATAACTCCTAAAGTAGGGATCAAAAAAAAGAAAGCAAAAATATTATAAATAAAAAGAAACACTGATACAAGATCGATACACACTGAAAGAGGTAGGGTCCAAAAGGCTATTTTAACTTCTAATGATGAGGAAAAGGATTATGCTAGGATCACCTTCCATGTATCAAAGACAAGTTCCCCATCATGCATGGGTAAAAGATGCTCTAGTTTTTTTTTTACAATCCTAAAAGAACTATCATTTCATGAGATAGGGAATAGTTTCTATGATTGTTATAAAGCCATATGTTTTTCCTTAAATTTAAAAGGAGTTATTTGTGATGGCTCGATGAATAATGCCACTCTTATCTCTATTCTGTCAGTTAAATTAATACTGATGGATTTTTAACAACGGATTTGTGCTTTTATCGACGGAAAATGGTCTTACCGACAATTTTTTATTATTTTATCGACAAAAAGCATCCGTCGGTAAAATGCTTGTAGGTACCAACTTACTAACGAAAAATTCTGTTAGTAAATATTATCTATGAATTTACCAACGGATTTATAAAAAAAATCTGTTGATAATTTTATTAAAAAAATGTTGGATATTACTTTTTACCGACAGATTTTCCGTCAGTAAATGTTTTGCTAAAAAATATTCATTTATTTTTGTAAAAACAGCGACAGATATATCCGTCGATATTTTATTGGTAAAATAAATTATTTATTATTCTTTAAAAATCTTTGCAAAAATTATATATTTCCTGCTATTTTTATATATTTCCTATTTTAAACACAATGCATTCAATACAAAAAAAATTCTAAATTTGAATTGAAAATATATATTAATTAACAATTTTAATATCAAAAAAATATTATACATCATAACTATTATGCAAATAATATCAATATTGTGCACAATATTTTTGCAGTACTGTATAAAAAATTTTCTAAAATTTTATTTTCACAAGTATTGAATCTAATTACATAGCAAAAAATAAAACCCTATCATTCAGGATTGGCAGCCCCAAAACTTTCTCCATCAGAATATGAACTACCAAGTGATGATAAATAACACTCTAAAGAGTCTTTCTATCCAGATAAAGTCTCAAAACCTATAAAAGAAACACATATATCTTAGACATCAAAAGACTGGCATATTCAATTATTGAAATTTAAGCTTGCCAAACAATAAATGTCCTATTCAATATCAGATCATGAAATGAATTTCAGGATGTCACTTTAAAGCTTCATAAAATATTGCAAATTAAACCAAGGAGATCATTTCAGAGAGAGAGAGAAAGAGCAAACTAGTATGGACCTTATCAAAGCTGGCAGTAGTATTAGATCTTGGTAGAGATCATTAAACCTATGGCAATGTCAAAAATTCATTAAGGCATTTGATTAAGGTAGGAGTTGATAAAAAGAGATCAGATTAAGATCATCCCATTTTACAGACATTTGTAATGAGGCAAACTGCATATTTATTAAAAGGTTAATTCCTTCACCCAGTCTATGGACAACTATAAAAGTCTTGACATAAACACATATCTGCTTGCTGTCCAAAACCAAAATTGTGACCAAAAAGAGAGAAAAAAAACAAGGTTGCAAGGAACGAACCTCACATGTTATATGCAGAGCCATGTTAGTGCTCAAGTTCAGTGTACATCATGCAAATGTGAGATAAACCAATCGGGCAATTTTGATTGCTTGTCACTGCACAAACTCATATAAACAAGAGATTATAACCACATAAGATGCAGTCTCTGAAAAACTGCAATTGCTAGGAGATTTGCCAAATTTGTGAGTATTAAAAAGTAACTATTACAAAATATGATAGCATTTGACTTTATTATGTAATGGGGTAAAATATCATATCCATAATGGGGTAGAATATCATTATAAAATATACTTGAACACTAAATAGGGTAAAAATTTTTAATAAATTTGACATCTTTCTCTGTTTTGCTGCCAATTTTGATCGCCCTATGTTTTTGTTTGTTGGCCATTGGGTTTCCCATGCACCACTTCCCATTTTACTTACCCCTCTTATTTATATTGTTCTTATTATTCTTCATTCTTTTCTTCCAACTTTTACTTCTGTTGAGCTGTCCATCATCATCATCATTTATTATTATTATTATTATTATTATTATTATTATTATTATTATTATTATTATTATTATTATTATTATTATTATTATTAGACATCTTTTAGCTTCTTTCAAATTTCCTCCTTACACTTGTCATCTATTTTATATTCCATTGAAATATGCAATTTTGATTTTTTTCTAGATTTTATTATTGCTTATGTTTATATATATTCAAATTTGTAATTTTAGATTTAATTCATGTGTATGAATTACGTGAATTAATCTTCTTTTTATAACCCTTTTTTTTAAATCGTAATGCGGTTAATCATTTTGTTTTCTTATTTTTATTCGCAGTCAGTCAATTTGAACTCAATTGAATAATCATTGACCAACCCGTTGAAATATTATTTGGAACGTGCTTATATACATGTATATGAATTTGTTATTTTGAGATAAATGTATAACATTATGTGAGGATTTTTTTACTTTTTCAAATTGAAGACAATTGTCTTTTGAATTGCTCCATTTGAACTATTATTCACTATAAATAGAAGTTTCCTATTTGTCATGGTAGTTGATATAATTTTTTTAGATATCCAATTCTATCCAATTATACTAGAACAAATTAGGATAGTTCATGAATTAATGGGTTTAAATAGTTTTTTTTACTATCCGTAATAGATATGAGTAGAGTTCAAATTTAGCAATTTGGGTATCCATTATTTGAATTAAAATAATTATTTTTAATAGATATTGGTTTTCATCATGATTATATTTAATTTTATATTTCAATTTATTTTGATTTATATTAATATTTATAGATATTGGATGATTATGAACTTATTATTTATATTTCATTTAATTTTATATTTAATTTTATTTAATTTTTAAAAAACTGACAACTAAATATTTTAAATAAATAAATAGTACATGAATATTAATAATTAGATTTGGGGTGAATATAGTTAGTTTACTATTAATTTTAAATAATATGAGTATGTTTTAACTAATGACACAAGCAATCTCTGACCAAGACACAACAGGTGATGGTTATGATGAAAACTTTTATAACTAGGATCTAGCTTTGGCCTTAGTTCAATCACAGTAATATTTAGCATTTAAAGAAAAATTAAAGAAATTAATTAGTATGGCTTTTATTTTTTTTTCTTTTTTATTATGACAACCCAACGAAAATCTAAATCAAGTTGAACAGATAAAAGTTCAATATGTGTCAAGTGAAAAATGCAATAAGAAGACAGACCATGAGTTGTCAGGTAATGTCAGATTGTATGGGTTATTATCATTCCATTTAACATGGCTCCTTTTAATTAATCGCCAAATAGATGATAAATAAGAAAACACTTACATAATTGAGGAATCATGCATGGATGGCAATAGGGTGTTATTGCTCCTGCTGCAGCAATTGCACTACATGAAGAACAATGGGTAATTGCTCTGGTGGGTTCTTATCTTCAGATCTGTGATCTAACCAGACCTCAAAAGCCATCAACTGCTTTGTGAAAAAAAGGACTTGACTGAAAGAGGACAAACAAAAAGTTACTATCTATAGATAGATACAACTATAGGAACAAAAGTAACATACTTCTAGAATCTAGTTGCTACTGATATTATGTAAAAACCCATAACAAACTGATTGTTATCTGTTGTGCCAAGATATGACAAATAGGAAATACATAATTGCTTTAAACCTATGTTAGGTATACAAATCCATTGACGATATAGTAAGTGGGTCTAAGTTTATCAATTGGAAGGCTTCTTGCCCTAAGGCCATAATGTAAAAGTTAGCAAATGTTAGTTATAATAGCATAACAACTTATAGAAATCCATGAAAAAAAATGTAGAGAGCCATATTCCAAAAATCTCCTAGTGACATAAAAATGTAGGACTCGAATCTAAATAGGGTTTTAGTTTGTTATCCAACAAATAACCACATGTACATAATAAAGTAGTGCTTCATAATATATAAGCATACCTCAAGATTGCCATACTCATCTTCATCTCGTAGTACTCTCATTTTAGAAAGGCTAAAACCAAAATGATCTGTTAGAAATATTTCACTCCCTCTACCAAAAATTCCAAATCCAAAAATATCCCAAACTGTTTGGCATAGTATTCTCATTTTAGAAAGGCCAAAATAAATCAAATTATTAGCTAACATCTAAAAAATTTAGTTTGAAGACTCAACCAAGCAATTAAATTAATACTAGGACATAATTTGTAAAAATCTTGAACCCATGCTAGCTATTCTTTATTTGTTGTTTGCAAGATAAGTTAGAAGTAAGAGCCTTTCTATGACAATGAAAGCTGTAAAAAGTTCTCAAGAAAATTTATTGCATTCAAAACTAAAAATCATAGCAGGTTGTGTCCAATAATCATGCTTGTTTATCTCCTACCCTTTCTAGCAGCTTCCTCAGTATTAGCCATTCGACCCAGCTCTAATAAAGGAAAGGCAAGCATGCTATAGATATAATCTTGGTGTTTATTTTGGGTAGAACCTATTGAAATCAAAGTGCTTATCAAACCCAATTATTAATAAGATCAACCTTAAATTCCCAACAGAGGAAGGAACCTATTGGACGACACTCAGAGATAGGTCAGGTCTACTCATGTACAAACATAGCACTTGAACCCTTTTAAGAGAAACCAAGTCTTTTGGGTAGTCCTTCAAAAGCTGCAAAATACACAAGCAATTAATACAACTTGCAAATCTAGTAATGATCATGAAATGCTAGGTAGCAAGCAAAGCAAACATCAGTTAAATCATTTGTAAAGTATCAATTGATAGCTAGACAACATTAGTGATATATTCTTCATCACTTAACTAAAAACTATGAAAAGCAAATGCCATAAGACGTACTAAATTCCTACTATCCACATATTCTATCATGTTCTTTGCCATAGCAAAGCATTCAATTCAAACACTTGTTTTGTCCTCGAGGACAGCAAAATTAAGAAGTAAACATCGATCAAGTTAAAAATTAGGGGAAAAATAGGCGTAATCAAAACTCATTAGAATCAACCGGTCCCAAAATGAGTGAAAACTTTGTATAAAGTATACTTTAGGCTGAAATTACTTGCAAAACACAGAAAATAAAGAAACAAATTTTTATTAACATCAATCAAAGAGATTTTCCCACCTTAGCATGGCATTCAATAGCAACATCATCATTTCTATTCTCAGAAATCAAAGAACTAATCGCTTCAAACATCACTTTCTCATAACAAGTTGCTTGTCCCTGTGAAAATAAATAAATAAAACTTTCAATCATTAAAACAAAGAAAAGGCAAACACATACCAAAAATTGAGAAGAAAAGAACCCACTAGTCGATCTTTTGCAACCAGATATGAAAAAGAGCTTGATAATAATTGCTAGACCAGAGGAAACGAGTAGCTAAAATATTAGCTAATACACAATCTTGGTCATGGAGAGATGCTTCTAGAATCATGCATCTCTATCTACCATAAATTAAAACCTTCATTAAGCAAGAAAAAAAAAGCCAAATGACAAATTTAACTTAAAATACCCTAAACCCAATTAAATTGGAGAGTCAGACACACATAAACAGTGACAAAAAAGAAGGAATACAAACTTGGTGGTATTTCACCATGCCTCCAATAAGAAATAGAGCCAAGCAAAAAAGACTGAGTCACGAGAAGTCCAACAAAGCCAAAAAAATTGATAAAAAATGCAGAGTAAGGTGGGAAATAAAGTTGAAAACTCAGCTCATCCACTCCAAATCGCCAAGCTCACATAAAGTAAGAAGAACACCGAAACCCAAATCAAAACTAAAGATAAATCAAACTCAGCAAGAGAAACAACCAAGAAACAAAAAAAGGAAGAAACAACCAAACTAAAGCCATAAAAGATACCCAACGAGATGTCGGCAGTGGTGGAAGAACAAAGGGGGGAACCTTGCCGTCGAGATGGCGAAGAGTGACTTTACGTGGCGAAGAGATAGAGACAAGACTAGGGCTTGAAAGAGGAAAAGCTGACATTAGGATATTATTAACCTAAAATTTTTAACCCTAAAATTTTTTTATTAAAATTAAATATAAAAATTTTACTAAAAGACTACCGACGAAATCAAATCATCGCAATAACTACAATTTTGTTGCCTTACATTTCTATCACTATTCTGTCACTTTATTAGGCTCAAAAAATTCACCCTTGCCATCGAGATGGCAAAAAGCGACTTTACGTGGTGAAGAGATAAAGAGACGAGACTAGGGCTTTAAAGAGGAAAACCCGACATTAGGATATTATTAACCTAAAATTTTTAACCCTAAAATTTTTTTATTGAAATTAAATATAAAAATTTTACTAAAAGACTAGTGATGGATTATCGATGAAATCAAACCATCGTAATAACTACAATTCCATCACCTTACATTTCTGTCACTATTTCGTTGCTTTATTAGGTGCCAAAAATTCCCCCAATTATTTACCGATGGAAAAATAATCAGTTGTAAAATCTGTCGGTAAATGCTTGTGTTACTGAAAAAATACCATCGCTACGTCAATAAAATGAGAAAATAAGTTATCGACGGATAAAATCATTGGTAAAACGGTCGGAAATAATTGGCGCCAACATTTCCCACTAAATATGCCAACAAATAATTAAATTCGTTAATAAAATTGTCATCGTTTATCTAATTCATTGTTTTTACCGACGTATTATCCATTTGATTGGTAATTTATCAGTAATATCCTAATTTTACCAACGGAATATGAGTCCGTCGGTAAAATCAATTTTTTTATAGTGAGAGAAGATTCATAGGGTTGGATTTTTTTTATGGTGAAATAAGAGGGTTTACTATAGGCATAATGATGAAATGGTTTATTCTCTCATCTTTATAGGTTCAACATTCTATAAGTGATTGATTCATATGGCTGAAGATAAAATGAAATTTTGCAACACTGGACCTATCTACCCACTTACAAGATAGCCAATTGCAGACTGCAAGCGATTTGGTGGCATCAAGTTTGGCGAGATGGAGTGTGACCACCTAGTAGCTCATGTTGTATCTGAAAATCGACATGAATGCCTACTCATAAAAAGGAACCCTCACAAATGCATATTTTCCATCAATGCAAAAACATTACAAATATAATGCAACAGGCAATGCCTACTGGCTAAAAGATTAGGGGTCTTTATTACCATGTTTACGAGTCTATGGATGATATAGTGTAAGTCAATATACCTTATAGTGCCAAACCATTGCATCGAAAAACTAAAAAATGTTCCAAGGTTGAAATCCCTAAAAAAAGAAAGAAAAAAGCCCGTAGATCAAAAACTAAAAAGGCGGCCTTACTAAAATTAAGCACCCTACTAGGGCAAAAATTGAAAAGGCACCCTAGGTAAAAATTAGAGGTTGAAAAAAAAATATTCAATAAAGATAACCTGATAAGGATAATTGATAACAAGAGTTAGATACACATATGATGTTGTTCTCAATATTAAATAAAACCTATGTTTTTGCACTACGTGCCTGGCTATGCCTATTATTATTGCCATATGATGCATATAGATAAGAATGCATACATAAGCATGATCATATGATTAACTATCTATGAAACCTACAACACATACAAGGACACATGCCAAAATAAAGAAAAGAAAAAAGAGGATGGCCGTTAGATATGAAAATCATAATTAGCTCTCTAAGAAAATGTTAGGCCAAAAGGCAGGACGAAAACCTAGAAATAGGCAGTCTGTCCTACCAAAAAAAGGCAAATAAAAAGCCATTAGATTAGGTTAGATCCATTCTAAGAAAAAAATAAGTTATAGGGTTATGTGAAAATCCCTAAATGGATGCATTTCTCGCTAACAAAAGCGAGTGTAAAAACCCATAACGGGTGCACTACCTTCAAATAATGACTATGGACATCTAGAGAAATAAAGGGTTGTTAATGTTGGGAATTAATCGTTTACATACATCACATGTACAAGCGAAAATTAAAATTTTTAACCAATATATCTGATCTTGCCATGAATTTACAATATAAATATTAACGAGAATAAGAAAAATTATCTTTTATTTTTGTTGAACAGTTGATTTTCCTTCTCACCAGGTTATTGCAAACCACAGTGTCCAAAATTGAATACCTCCAATCATAATCCACACTAGAGAAGGATCAAATGAACTAAGAACTATGGGAATTACAAGGTGGCCAAAATTCCTTGATACTAGTAAGGAGAGAGGGTGGCTGCTAAGGTTAGAGAAGAATAGATAATTTCTTTTCTTATTAAACTCACTTAACCCTAATTCCCTTTATCTTGGATTTTTATAGTTAGGTTAAAAATCCAACTTCATAATGGGATTGGGCTCTTTAAAATTGCTAGAGAAATATTAATTGGGCTTTTGAAAATATTATTAATTTATTTGGGCTCAATTAAATCCAATTTAAGTCCTTTCATAAAGGACTATGCACATAATCCATAAACTAGGCCTTTATGCATATACTTGGATTTAATCATCCAAATTAAATATATAGGCTCTATAACACTTATGAAATATATTTACTTTATTTTAGTCCAAGAATTAGGTCTCTAAGGCCTTCTATCTGGAGTTGGCATGGAACCCATCCTCTGGTGCGTTTCTGCACCAAAACAAATTCTCTGGGCCTCACATATTTCTCTAATGGATCTATTAATTATTATATCAGCTCTATAACACTTATAGTCCAATAATTATTAATTATGCGTGTGTTCTTATCTTAATTATCAATCCAATTTATTATTAATTTATTATTTAATTAATTAATCAGATTAAATAATTAAATAATCAATTTTAGGCTTAAAATAATGGGTAGGCCGAAACCTACAATTTAAACCCTAAAGTGTGTTAACACACAAACTAGTTTTATGTCTATTGGACCATTTGGGCCTTTTGGAATGAGACAAGCCCACTCCAGCCATTAAAACCCATTAATAAACTTAATTAAAGTCTATAATATTTAATTTAAATAAGCTCATTAGGCCCACCAAGTCATTCACTAATTTAAATCAAACCCATAAACATAATTAAGCCAATTAAGTAGCTTTAAAGAATTAAAATTAATCTAATTAATTCAAGGCTCATTTTAATTAATACAATTAATTAAAAACACATTAATATATCAAATTTAGAAGATTAAAAATCGTTCTAAATATGAACTTACCAAGAACACACGAAGAACACCAATTTATCGAACTTTTCAACTAAACTAGTTTTCATGTAAAACTTGTTTGATTTTAATTTTGTTTGATCCTATGGCTTAATATCACATATTAAAGACATAAATTATCATCAAAATAATTTTAGAGTGGATTATTAAAAATTTAATTTTTAACATCCCCTAAACTCATTGAAAAATAAAAATCCGCCAAAAAGAATGATTCTTTTTTCAAAAGAATCATTTTTATTTTTATTTTATATATTTGATCACATACATTCAAAAATAAATATTTCTCATTCATGAACAATCAAATCTGATATTTTAAAGTTCATAAAATAAATAACTCAAAAATAATAACTATTTCGCAAAAAATATAGAATTGTAGATTCATGGCAAAATCATGTCTCTGATACCATGTTGGGAATTAATCGGTTACATACATCACATGTAAGCGAAAATTAAAATTTTTAACCAAAATATCTTATCTTTCCAAGAATTGACAATATAAATATTAATGAGAATAAGAAAAATCACCTTTAATTTTTGTTGAAAAGTTGATTTCTTTCTCATCGGGTTGTCGCAAATCACAGTGTCTAAAATTGAACACATCCAATCGTAATCCACACTAGAGAAGGATCAAATGAACCAAGAACTATGAAAATTACAAGGTGGCTGAAATTCCTTGATGCTAGCAACGAGAGGGTGTGGCGACTAGGGTTAGAGAAGAATAGAGAAATTCTTTTCTTATTAAACTCACTTAACCCTAATTCCTTTTATCTTGGATTTTTATATTTAGGTTAAAAATCCAACTTCATAATGGGATTGAGCTCTTTAATTGCTGAAGAAATATTAATTGGGCTTCTAAAAATATTATTAATTTATTTGGGCTCAATTAAATCCAATTTAAGTCCTTTCATAAAGGACTATGCACATAACCCATAAACTAGACCCTTTATACATATACTTGAATTTAATCATCCAAATCAATTATAAATCCATCCAAATTAAATATATAGGCTCCATAATAGTTGTGAAATATATTTAATTTATTTTAGTCTAAAACTTAGGTCTCTAATGCCTTCTATCTGCAGTTAGCATGGAACCCATCCTCTAGTGGGTTTCTGCGCCAAAACCAATTCTTTGGGCCTTACATATTTCTTCAATGGATCTATTAATTATTATATCAGCCCTATAACACTTATAGTCCAATAATTATTAATTATGAAATACAATATTTCAATTAGGTCAATTTTGCAGAACATTTCTAATAGTTCTACGAACATCTCTACTTGAGCATAATTAATTAAACTCTTTAATTAATTATTCTCTTATTTATTTATTTATCTTCTTCATAATAATATCAAATATTATTATCATTATCATTTTATCATTTTATCCTTTACTCTATATGTGTATGACCTATTGGGTTCCTGTACATATTGGCAGTATAATATATAATTATGAGTTCTATTCAAAACTCGTATGATTTAAACTTCTTTAAATTATTTTATCAATCCCTTATTAATATTTATGATACACTATTATAAAAATCATTAGGAGCCTCTAGCTAGGCATCATGACTACCCAAATATTAGAAAAGTCAAGTGGTTTGACTATATCCTTCTATAGAAACAGTTACCGTGCAATTACTCCTTTCACCACTCTTACCTCAATTAGATTCTGAGTATGGATTTCTATCAACTCATATAAATCTAATTATATATGTTCTATTAATTTAACCATTGTTTCCAAAATGCCCTTTATGGATTCCTATCCATCTTGGCATATTGCTTCCCTTAATAAATCTAGGATGGTGATTCCTTTATTGATTATTCAACTATCTTCAAGTAGGTTATGATATACCCAACCTCCTAACTATGTTCACCCCTAGTTGGAAGTAATCAGTTATGGAGTCAAAGTATATTACTTGCTACTTAAGATAACCTTGGTGATCTCAAGTCTAAGGATACCTGCACAACCGCTATGAGGAGATTCCTCACTGACATAGATTTAATATCCATGTGAGGATTCTCTTTGCAGATCTCCAATGAACTTGTTCTTCTAACAAGCATCCACATGTTATCTTTGATCATCTTTCATAATCACAGTTATGAGAACTACTGCTTGAACTATTCAAGAAGTATAATATATGCTAGTTTGTCCAGATTAATAATGTCCTATCTTGTTAATTATATGAATAGGGATATTTAGATATTATCACATTTGTATGCAATAGACATCTTATATCATGAACACTTTCATGATTGCTTTTGCACTGTGTTTATAATATCTAGGACTTCATTTATTAATTTAAGATATACAACCTCATGTATTTAAACATAACATTAATAAATGAATGATGCCTTTTATTAATAATATGAATTTATATATATGAAATATGTCCCTTTTACATTGGCTCTAGGGCATACTCTCTAACAGTTAAAACATTCGGATGGTCCTTATTTAACAACTAACTCACTATTAAAAGCTAACGGCAGCATCCCAAAGGAGTATAAGGTGCAAATTTCTTTAAGCAAGGGGTATGATTCTTCCTATATGAAATGGAAATTAGGGAACCATACACCATACGACCAATCAAGAAGCCCCAAGGCATAAGGCAAAAGCCAAGCCAACATTTTCCAAGTTCTTCTAGGGGCATTAGATAGACCTCTGAATGGGTGTTTATCAAAGAACAACAGTTGAGCCAAGTTCTCAGCAAACTCTATACCACCTGAAATATAGTTTATTGCATTCTTACATGTATTCGCATGCATCATTTCTTACATGCTTCATATAATAAGTTTGTGCATATCTATATAACGTATAGTCTCTGCATACACATGGCCCTACAGGTATGTAATTGGACATATTTCATGTGTATAACTACATGCACATAACTTACACACACACAATGTTTGTGTACGCCTGTTTCTACACAGGAAATAAGAGAAGTGCACCATTTGAATAAAGCGATAGATGTTGCTTTGTTGGAGTTGATGAAAACAAGTTATAAAGTGCACTCATTTGACATAAGTTAATGAAAGTAAGCTGTAAACTACAACCATTTGGCATGGGTTAATAAAAATAAGCTATAAAGTGCACTCATTCAACATGGGTTAATGAAAGCAAGCTATAAAGTTTACTCATTCAACATGGGTTAATGAAAGCAAGCTATGAAGCACACCCATTCGACATGAATTGAAGAAAGCAAGCAATGAAGTATAACCATTCGACATGAGTTGATGAGAAGCAAGCTATAAAGTACACTTACGGTGAACTCGATAGATCTTTCCTTTTGAAGTATGGGATTACTCCCTTCTATAGTAAGATCCACATGAGAAGAATCCTATGTTGAAAGAAGAGCATTTCCAAAATCTTTCTACAGACAAAACCCAATCTTCCCATAGATGATAAACCAAAATATTCCTACAGATTTTAAACTAATCTTCCCAAATCAATAAACCAAAATCTTTCTACAGATGAAAACCCAATCTTCTATAACTAAAAACCCAATCTTCCTATAGATAGTAAACCAAAATCTTGCTACGGATTGTAAACCAATCTTCCCACAATCCATAAATAAAAATCTTTTTATAGATTAAAACCTAATCTTTTCATAGATGGTAAACCTAATCTTCTTATAGGTGAAAACTAAACCTTACCATAAGTGAAAACCAAACCTTACCACAAGTAGAAACCAAACCTTCCTACAAGTGAAAATAAAACCAATATTTCTATAAATGACAAGCTAATCTTCCCACAGATGACAATCAAAATTTTCTATGAGTCAGCTAACTAGACTTTCTTCTTATGATTCATAACCCAACTTTTAAATAAGACATAAGTCAATGAAACAATCAACTAGAGATTTGATGCCTTAGAGGGTATATGAATTTAAGAGATTCACCACCTCAAATGGTATACGTCTTTAATTACATCAAATCAACTAGAGATTTGTTGCCTTAGGTACTTATGTTTTTTATTTTACTCAGAATTTTGGCTCACTTAGACACTAATGTACTAAGTTTCTCAAAATTATGGGCAACTATAGACACTAGGTCCCAAGGTATCTTGGATCAAAGTTACATAATAAGGAAGCATCGTTCGTATTACAGATGGAGAATGAAAACTTTGAGTCATATCTTTGATTTTCATAAATTTTTTTAAGGTTTTTATTGGGCTTTATCCTTCTAAATTTTTTCGCAGTTAAAATGGGGTTTTGATGGCATAAATCACCTTTTCTCATTGACAAATGCCCGTCTGTAATGATAAACACCCGTCTGTAGTGATAGACACTCATCTTTAGTGATAAAAACCATGCTTATCTATCACTGCCCATCTGTGGTGATAGATAGGCTACCCATCTGTGGTGACAGATACTCTGCCCGTCTGTCATATGATTTCCAAATTTACTTTTTAATTTTTTAAGCGAGAAATAGGGGATTTTTATGGAAATTATATTTCAAATCTAATATGATCTTTGAGGATCATATTAAGGTTTTAAATCTTAAAAATAAAATTTTTAATTAGACTCAACAACTCTTTAAACTAAATAGGAAGAAACCCTAAAGTTTTAGAGGATTCTTCTTCTTCTTTTTTTGGGTGTCTAAAAATTCTTTTTTTTTTTAATTTGGGGAATTTTAGAAAGGCATCCATTGGTTCTTAAGGGTAAAGAATTGATTTTTATCTCTTGAGAATAAAAAATCTCATTTACATCTTTTCACAACAATAAAACATTTTTGTTATTTTTCAATCGTGAAAACCAATTGAAGAAAAATTTAAAGCATAATTTTCTAGCCTTTTGAAAAAGCAATTGAGGGTAATATTTTGGGCCCTCTCATTCCCTTTGTCTTGTTATTATGCCATAAAAGTATGGTTTTAATTGATGTTATAAAGTAATCATTATTTTATTTGTTATTTAATTCATTTTTGTATTATTTTTGTAATGCCATGAGTGTTTATGAATATCAATTAAATATATAAAATGACTTGCTTAAGACCCTTGATCCTCCATTAATTCACATTTGAACTTCTAAGTTAAAATTCCATTTGTTGTTAATTTAATTATTTTGCATGATTTGAATATGTTTTGATGTTTTATAATAGATCTGGTATGTTTTAGGAATAGAAATATATATGCTTAGGTTTTAAATTAAGATGTACAATTTTTGTCCATATTCTGCATCTTCCCATCTGTGTGTCTCTTGACAGATGGGAAAAAAGTCCCACAGACAGTCGTCTATCATAGTGACAGATAGGATATTGCTGGACTTCCTTTTCATCCCATCTCTCCCTTCATCTTACTCAACTGTCCTTTTTGTCAGGTTATCTGTCACTATAAGAAAATACTTGATTAGCAATGAAAAATTAGCAACGAAATTTATTTATGTTGGTAACTAGCAATTGAAATAAAATTTCATTGCTAAAATCATTAGGGATTTTTTGCTTTAGCAACGAAAATGAAACATCATTGTCTTCTATTTCTAAAGATGAAGGAAATTTTTAGTGCCAAAATTTTACGATAGAATTTAACAATGGAATTACTTTTCCATTGGTAAATTACCGATGGAAATCTATTTCTATTGCTAATTTACCAACAAAAATAGAATTCCATTGCTAAATTATCAATGAAATTTTATTTCCGTTGGTAAATTATAACACTACAAGAAAATTGTTAATGGGCAATGAATAAAATTTTATTGGTAAATTACCAATAAAATTTGATTTCTATTGGTAAATTAAGGGCATTTAAGTATTTTTCTCCTTTTTGCCCTAGGTATAAAATAGGCTAATCTTGCTTCTGCTCATCCCCTCTTCTAATGCGGTCTCCCTCTCCTTTTGCCTGCCATCTTTCTCTCCCATCCTGATGCTAATGACTTCCCTCTCACTTGCCTTTGCCTCTATCTGCCTCATCACTCTCTGCAATCCTAATTTTTTCTCCCATTTCTCTTTTACTACCATCCCCTTCCTAAATAAATGCACATCCATCCCTACTTGCTTATTTACTCCACTTAAATTTTCTTTACATTCCTTTTCTACATTTTCTAGAGAAAGTGATAGAAAATGTATCAAACAAACAAGTGTAAATATCATTCTAGTTTCTTAGATAAGTAATACCATTTGCCATTTTAGAGATTTATCCTCTGCAACTCTCATTTATTTTGGATCTATAATATAAAGCCTTTAAAGGTTTTTTTTATTTTCTCTTTACGGTATTATTAAATACAATATCAATGCAAAACAAAGTTATTGAAAATACTTGAAAGTTATTATTATTTTTTAATTTTTTAGAGAAGAAAAAGAATGCCAAACAGAAGAGTTATTGTGATTGGCAGCGAGATAAGCGGGCTCACTTTGGCTTATTTTATTGTAAAATCTAGAGTTAAGGTGGTTCTGTATGAGAAATAAGATTACATCTTCCAAATGCCCTATTTTCGCCTAAGCAATCGGTAATTTCATGAATCCAAGCATTATTTGATAGTATAATTTAGATTTAAAACTGATGCAGATTATGCCCATTGGATAATGATAATTTCAACCTCAATTTTAGGGTTGAACTTGTGTAATTGATATCAAATTTTATTTTCTTTCATTTGATTTGTTTTGATTGCTCTGCGTGTAAGTAAATATATTACTTGGTGAAAGCTGAGGAATCTAGATTTGAGAGCCTAAGGGTTATCAATATGAATCCAGTTGTGAAAACATCAGTTGATAATAGGTTATCAGAGAAAGGGAAGAAGTAAACACTTAAGGCAACTTTAAAATTGAAAAGAGTCCAAACTTGTGATAATAGCTGTTGGATTTTGGCTTCCATTACTCAAAGAGCTTGCCAAGTTACAGAGTTTATTGCTATAGTTAATGGCATCAGTAGGAGGTATCAAAATTCTTAAATTAGTTTAATTTTTTCCTCAATTTTTGTTTGCATCATACCAACTTTAATGAATCATTCATTCTAGCCTTGAATTTTTAATTTCTTTTGAGAACATGAAAAGATTTTCTATTAATTGTAGTTATATAGTTCTAGAGTACAGCTTCTTGGATGCTCATAGATTAGAGAGATTTGATGAACAAAGTTCTTTATTAATCTATTTTTTCCTTGATAAAACTTGGTATTTCCTGATTGACTATAACAAGATATTAAAGTTGTTATCAAATGGTATTGAATATAGTAATTTCTTAATAATATACATAGCAAGAACTATAAGGTTTTGTTGTTTCAACTAGATAAGACATGTCTTAAAATTTCATTGTTAAATAATGGGTAACAGAAGGCATGGATAGAGATATTTACTTAATTTAGATTTCATTGTTAAACTTTTTAATATGTATATCTCACTTGTATTTTTATTCTGTATTCATTAGTAGATGTTCTGATGTTAAATTCTTTGCTTTTGTTTGGCTGATTGTTGTCTTTTGAATTGCATTGCTACCCGTTTACTGTGAAAGGTGTTTTATTCTTTGTTTTGTATATCAGTATCTTACATTGTGGTTCTAATAGCTGGTGGTGCTTTAAGATTATTCAATTTGGCGAAACGGTGTGAAGAGCAAATTTAGGATAAAAAGGTGAAGGAAAGACATGGTTAGGCAAGATTTAGTGAAGATAATAAAGCGCCTCTGCTCGAGGGAGATTTTGAGGCTAGCAGAGGAAATGATACCTTGATTTGAATCTCTTCAAAATAAGGATTCTTTATTAGGGGGTGGTTCTTCCAGGAATGGTAAAGCTGACCAAAAACCAGATATCAGCAATATAGAGGAGGCTGAATATACTCTTCGTGAACATGGTTCTTTAAACTATGAGGTTCATTTCTTGTAGTTAGTTCTTTTACTTTGCTTTTTCATTGATTGATTTGTTTGGTTTCATTATTCTTGATTCATTGTTGGCATCAAAAGACAAACTTAAGCACTTTTTTTTTGCCTGAGTTGATATATTGTAAGTTTTGCATAGTAAAATATTAATTTCCATCGACAAATTAATAGCAACTTAGGACATAAGACAAGGAATTGGGTACACTCCCAATTTTACAAGGTCCCAGTAGAGCCTATGGAAAATAATCCAAACTCCAATTATTGCCATTTTAATTCCTTCTCAGATCCCAATGCACTTCTTTACTATTACTACTTTTTATTTATACATTAGCCCACTTTAAAAGTTAAAGTTTTTTTTAGATCCATGTGCATTGTACTCCTTTTTCTCCCTTTAGATAGAATTTGAAAATTAAAATGCCCTTTGAAATTATTCTTTCATTTAAAGGCAAAGATGGGCAGAGAAAACTTTTTTTTTAGTAGAAAGTGAAATTTATCATCTTTTTATATGAAACTGTTATAGGGGTGTGTAATTCATTAGTTTTTAGAGATTTTATTCCCTCATTAAATACACTTTACTATAAATATATGTTCTATAATTAGTTATTTTGACAAGGAATGTTTCGAAAGAAAAAAACAAAGAAAGGTTAATGAGATTCCTATACCATAATCTAATATAGCAAAAGAAAATTATAGAGTGTGAAAGATTGATACATCCTCTTTTTTTTACCAATACCTTCTTTTTTGTATCTAAAGCAACCATGAATTATTTATTGGTTCAAAAATATAGAAAGAGTGCATACTTGCATCATTTTATAGTGTGCAATTTTCTAACATTTCTATTAATATAAAAATCTCTAGAAGTCAATATTTTGTGCATTGTGGAATATGCGGATTATTACGTGAGAAGTTCAATTTTTTAAAGTTTATGTTTATTGCAGCAATATTAGAATGCAAAATCAATCCTATATGTGAAACAAGAGTATTGATGCTTAATTTTACATCTTATGCTATCGATGTCTTATGTTAAGTGATGATACTCAATTTCTTTCCCGATATAAGATTTGTTGTCTTGTCTCATTTTAAATTCATGCATGTTTTGAGCTTAGAGCTTTTCTCCTATCTCTTCTGCATATATGCACTTACACTAAATGTTATCTACATATCTGCCACTAATGTGTTAATTTTTCATTCTATGATGTAGTTAATACTATATGACATGGAGTTATACAATGTAGTTAATACCATATGATGTGGAGTTCTAGTCTGGAGATATGCCAAACTATACTTCAGATGGATCGGTACATTATGTTTCATGCATATATGAATGAGAAATAGCTTTTTGTTTTACACTGGGAAAATTGAAATTTTTCATTAATATTTTAAAATTATTTTCAAGTTAAAATTCAAAAAGACAGTGAAGTGCGATTGAAGATCGTAGGGGCTCAAGTTGATGCCATAGAAATTGTATATGCTGAAAAAACTTTCATTTATTTCTTGATATCTTACCATTTATTTCTTTCGTTTCAACCATAATCTAGTATTCCCTTTTATGGATTTGTTATTTTAAGATTCAAATTCTTTTGTAACTGTCGGTGGTTTAATCACAATTTCACATATATGTTCAAGATAAAGTAGAAAGAAGAAGAACACTATTTTTTATGCAATCCAACTATTGTGCTTAAACTATAGTGAAATTTATTTAAAAAGCACTTGGTGTTGTTCCTTATGCAATTAGGATTAGGAAAATCTTATTTCATAATTGTTCACTCCAATAATATTGCTCTTTCTAGATAGTCTTATGTTATGTCTCTCCTTGCAAACCCCCCAATGCTTTACTAGGAGCTTTAGTGAATGGTATTCCCTATTAATAATTGAGTCATGACTTAAGAGTAATTGGGTTATTGTGTTATATAAGGAAACTAATGAAAATCATTTAATATAGGTTGAAATTCAATTTTTATATTGCAAGTAAGCTATGAAATTTATTTATCTTCTTTCTACTGGTGGTCATCAAGGGTTAGGATGTGTTTATGTGAAAATAAATTGGTTCTTATATGTAATTTATTTTCAATTATATCTTAGGAAGAACTAATTATTTGTAATGAAATGTGTTGTGTTTAATAAGTTGTTTTTCCTATTAGAATGATTACTTTAGTGTGTTGAAGTGCTTTGGGTTAAATTATTAGTAATGAAATGTTGAAATTGAAAATTAATTGTAATTTTCTGTAAAAGATTAATAATATTTTAGTGACTAAATAGCGACGAAAAATCCGTGGTGAATTTTTTTTATAATGGTAGTTGAATTTACCAATAAAATTACTAATTATGTTGCTAAATTTAACAATGGAATTTATAATTTTTGTTGTCAAATTTAGCAACAAAACTTGTAATTTGCGTTCTTAAAAATAGCAACGAAAATTAATTCCATTGGTAAAAATTAGCAACCATCAAATCCGCAACCATTTCTTTTATTGCTAATTTTCGTTAGCAACAGAAAATCAATAATTTTCATTGCTAATTGAGTATTATTTTTTATAGTTTGTGGCCTTATTTCCAGCACGTTGTGAACATTTCATGTTTATTTTTTATATTCAGACTTCTCACATGCTTAGTTATATTTTAAATCATTATTCTTAATCTTGTATTACGCATGTCACATTCTGCCTGCATATTTATTTATAATCCAGAATGCATTTTTCAATGTCTATTATTTATTATTATTTTCTTTTATTACATTACTAACTATTATTTTCTTTGTATGTTTTTTAGTATTTAAGTCTTTATTGCATTGGGTTTTAGAGCTTGAAAGGTTAAAATATCTTAGAGAATTCACATGGATAATCTTATCCCTTTTTTTCTCATTTATTTTATTTTATTTTATTATTTGCTTTAGTTATTTTCATTGTTTATTTGGATTTATTTTATTTTAGTTATGTAATAGGTAGTGATAAAATGGTTTTTATATGATAAATGACAAAATCATCCAAAACCATTTTTACTTACTGTAATTGGGCTATTCATAATAAAGTGGACCAATGTCCAATTTTCAACCCTAAAGTCACATAATATATTGTAAATTTGAATGAGGGAATCAATGTTCCCAATGTAATTAATTTCCCAATTTATGCATGTCATTTTATTTTTTCTCATTGGAAAATTTGCCTATGTAATAGTTTAAGTAGCTTTACTTATATCTTTTTAATTATCATTTTCCTACATGCATAAGTGTTTATTTATACAATGCATCGTGTGAGAAGGGAGGTAGTGGATTAATGTTTAAGACCTAATTATAAGCAAAACTTAATTAGGATGCAAGTAAAAGTGATGTTCCGAACACCAATCTCTGTTTGGGCATCAAAAGTTAGACTCATTTTTCCAATATTTTGTTGGATGGTGACTCCGTAATACCTACCTATTGAACTCACTTAGATACCTTCATTGGTTGACCATCAAAAAAAAAGGATCCAATCTCTTCTCTATTGTGAAGTGGCCAATTTATGAGTTTTATAAGTCTCATCTGATTTTGGATCCTAAAAGTGAAGCTCCGATAGCAAATCCGAATGCGAGCGGGGCTCAACGTGTATCACATTAGGTGACCAATTCGCTTATGCCATATTTCTAATAAAGTACCTTCAATTATAGTGGTATCTTCTTTGCATATCTTGTTTCACATGAAATAAAGGGTATCTTGTCTCCTCCCTTTAACCAACACAAGATTACCATTTGTGATCTTACAAGATATTGCACCGAAAAACCTTATACAACCATCATCATCGCCAAGTGTCGGGAACATGCCTCACATTGTTAAGCCATAACTTTCACTCAGCATTTATGCCCAAACATACCTTTCCTATGCTAATAATTTTAGATGAGCCTGCATTTGCCATTCTAACATGACCGAAATTGCCACCAGTGTATAGATGTGAAAAGATCACATATATTGGATATGTGATTCCTTGTTAGACTTATTTTGTGATTTAGCTTTATCACCCTCTATAAGGTCATAAAGACCTTTACAATCTACAAGATCTTCCATTCTAAACTTTCAAATACAATAGTTTGACAAAGTCAATCTAAATATAGTGGCTAAATCTTCATTTCAAGTTGCACAAATAAATAGATTGTAGTTATACACTCTAACAATTTGAGCATTCTATCACACACCTCAACTAGATAAAATTATATCTCATTACATCTCAAATAGTTCTTTTATATCTCATTACATCTCAAATTGCTTTCAAGAAAGAAAAACTAATAATGATTTCTTTTATATTAATCTTGATTTGTTGCTTTCAATTTTTGTTGCAGTTGGCTTTAAAAAAATTTAAAAATCACTAACATTTGCAGTCAATTAAGATAGGATTTTTTTTCTATTTCAAAATCTTAGCAATTTCTCCATAAAAACTTACAGAATATGAAGTTGTCATTTAGCAAACAAATTGAGATTAATGACTTGTCAATTTATCATTTGCAAAAACAAAAGTCATCATGACTTGTTTTGAATTTAACTAATTCAAGCATCAAATTGCAACATTTTCATCATGAAAACTTATTAGTATTTATTGTAAATATTTTGTATAATTATTGATATTTTTAAGAATACCTAAAGAAAAAGAATTGTTGGGAGAGTAAGGATTCGATCGGATAAGCTTGCTTAATAATCCTAGCAAAAAAGATAGATCCGATCTAACCGGACGTAAGCACTCCAATATTTAAGTCAGTGAAACTTTTAAAAAGAGAATTTGGAAAGAGAAGTTTTTAAGTGAGCATTACCTAGAGCCTTCAAGTAATGGATTATTTAATAGTAGGCATCTTAGGCACTTGAGTGTATAGACTAATAGTCTAACACACTTAGTTGCTAACTAAGATGGGCAGGTGGCGCGCGTTAAAAGATATGATTAGGTAAGGCACTATCAGAAGCGTTAGTCGACTGAATTGTATCCTATCCCATTAATCGGATCGAACTGATCATCCCAAGCAACTTGGCTTAGTTAGACTTGGGCCTGGTCACTTGCTTTTTGGGCCTTTTGGGCTTAGCCTTAGATAATAAAGGTATTACTATTTGATCACAAATCAGAAATTGACGATTGAATTTTCAAATTTTAAAATTTGAACTTCAAAATGGGGGCCAAATTTGGAGCATCCTTCCATATCCCCAAATGTTTGAAAACAATTGTCAACCCATTTAAGACACTTCATCCGATGCACACTATTTCCTTTCGATATGCACTTAAATTCACGTGCTAACAAGTAGGCTCGCTTTTAGGGTTCTGTTTTGGATCGTTTGGACTTTTGTTATCTGAGCTAGTTGGTCATTTCACATTCGATCCGATTCATCGAGTCTCCAATCTTAAAAAAGCATAAGACAGTATTTCGAAGTACTTCTATCTTATTGTTGGCAACCGACTATCAAAAGGCTTTAGTTGGGCACCACAAAGTAGGTTATATATATGTGTGTGTGCGCGCATGTGTGGGCCATTTTACAGGAAGAATTGACAAGATGGGAAGTTGATCTTAAATAGAAATCTTAAAAAAAAAAAAAAAGTGGACTAATGGAAAGTTGAGTGAAAATATGAAATGTTTAAAAAGTAGGTTAATGGAAAGTTGAGTGAAAATAGGGCTCAAAAAAGCGGTATTTTTAAAAATAAAAATTTTAAAAAGGAATTTTCACAAAAATATCATAGAAAAGTAAAAGGTATTTTCAAAAATAATATCCAAACTTTCGGATTTTAAAAATATCATTTTTTTTATTTTTGTAAATGCCATTTTTTAGTCCTATTTTCACTCAACTTTCCATTAACTCACTTTTTAAAAGTCTTCTATTTTCACTCAAATTTCCATTAATTTACTTTTTTTTAAGGCCAGTTTGGCAAAACTTATGAAAAATAGTTTTTTCAATTGGTAAAAGTTATATTCCAAAAATCTATATCTCAAAAGGTAGATAATTGTTTGATAAATAAAAGTTAAGATAACTTATAAATTGAAAAGTAATTTATCAACTGTTTGGTTAATAATACGATTAAAAATGATTTTCTAGAATAAAAAGACAAAACATGTTGGCAACTTTTTAAATTATACTTTCATACACCATATTAGCTTTTATTCTTTTCTATATATATATATATATATATATATATATAGAGAGAGAGAGAGAGAGAGAGAGAGAGAGAGAGAGAGAGAGAGAGAGAGAGAGAGAGAGAGATTGATTGCAGATTGGCAAATTTTAGCATTATAATTTCATATTGCAGGTTGGAACTTTCTAATTATAATTCAAACTTTAAATATAAGTCCAATCAAAATCAGCTGCTGCCACACAAATAAAAATAGTCATGCAAATAACAATCAAGCAATACCATGATTGGATGAGTTGCTGCCTCACAAGTAAAAACAGAGGCACAAGTAAAAATTGAGGCAAGCAAAAAACACCCAAAAATTCAAAACCGTAGATCGCAAGTATCAAGCAAAATAAAATAAATTCAATCAAAATTGAAAAAAAAAATTCATGGAAAATTAGTATAAGAATTAAGAAAGGAAAAATAGTAATTACTTTTATTTTTCCCAAATTGAAAAGTATTTTTTTTTTATTATTTCCTTGGATGATAAAAGAAAGAGAAGAAGAAAAATAGAAGTGAAATTGCGTTTACGTTAGGTTCAAGGAAAGAGAAAAAAAATCTTTTGATATTAGATATGCTTGTAATTATGAAATAAAATAAGGGATATTTTTATCTATAATAAATTTTCAATCAACTTTTCTAAAAATATAAAAATCAACTTTCCTAAAAAGTTTCAATTTTTAACTTTTTTCAATACAAGATTTTTTCACTTTTAACAAATTTAATTTTTTTAAAATTAACATTTACCAAACATATATATTGATCCCATAATCAGCTTTTGACCTAATAATTAGCTTTTTATCTTCTGAAAAGTAATGTCAAACACACCCTAAGTCTCTTGTTTAAAATTAACTTCTCATCTTTCCAAATTCTCATGTAAAACGGTTATCTATTTTCCAACTATATATATTTTATTTTCATCATGTAAAATTTTTTTTTCAAGCCACCTTACATTTAAAAATTTTATAGAATTTATTCCGGTATATCTATGTAAAACATGATATACCCACCAACATGCTATCAAAAATGCACTTGGTGTACCAAATATATATATATATATATATATATATATATATATATATATATATTAGATTTATGTAAAATTTGAAAGAAAAAAAAAACAGTTTAAGAGAAGGAAGTAAATTTATTAATAAATTAAAATTTTCATTAATTGGTAAATTTTGTTCTAAAATAAAAAATAAAAAAAAAACAACGTATTTTTAATCAAGTAAACTTAAAGAAAGGTATTTTTGAAACTGAAAAGAGAGATTTCTGAAAAAGGAAAAAATGGTATTTTACGCTAGTTCCTTATTAGGGTGGCAATGATTACTTTTTTGTCAAATTCGAAATAAAGTATTTAAAAAGTTTGTGCAATATTTTTTTTTTTTCTGCTGAATCGAGTTTGGGGTACAAAATGTCTTAAAATTATATTATTATTTGTTAGATTTTGTGCCATAAAATCCCAATATCTCTGAGCTTTAACAAGCAGTTCCTCTCGTCCTCAAGCTCATGCAGAGTATGTTGTGCTTATGATTTGAAGCTTTTACAACTTACAAAGCCGCTACATTGACAACTAGATCATTGGCAGTTATTATCGAGTTACAATATTCATTCCACGGTACGTTCTATTTTTGTCTACATTAATAAAATTCTTCAGTTTCAGCTAATATTAACACACACTAAGACATAGTCAATTTCATGAATAGCCATGGTGTACAATTAAAATTTCTTTATCCCTAATCTTTCATTTCTAATGTGTAATTATTTTCTTTCTTTTAAACAAACTACACATCCACTAGAGGAACAAATTTAAAAACTATCAAGGTAACAATTCACCCTAAAGGCATTGATCATTCTTTTAGGCTTTCTTCATAGTCATACATTTGGGTTTACACTCCCAACAAATATAGTGATGGATTTTAAATTATCAGAGCCACAACCTGGGCAGAGTTCAAGCTAAGGATTCACCATATATTAATCAAATTAAGCTACTAATTTTTTGTTTACTACAGTGGATTAATGGAACAAGAAAATATATCGAACAAGGGATTTATGCCCTTCTGAAACCAATGCTCCACCTTTGCATGATTTTGAAAAACCACCTACATGTTTACATCTACAGCTAAAAGTTTGAATGGCACAACTACCAATTTATCTGTACTTTGGCAAAGAATAATAAGCATCAAAGGTAGAAGCGAAATTGCAATTCACACATTGCAATCTAGATTCGTAACATCTACTCAAAATGTTGGAGGTGGAGTTGATCCTCAAAATGCACTTCTATACATCCTCGATAGCATACACTATTCCAAGCTGGACTGAGCCAAAAAGAAAAAAACTGTTCCTCACTTGTGAAAGAATAGGCTCTTTTTCTTCCCTTTCTTTTTTTCACCTGCCTGCAATGTCCAACCAGATTGATTCTTGTAAGTACAGACTATTCAATGGCAATACACATGTATTCTTTTATGCTAATGAATCAATTCCAGATTGGGATAAACCTCATGCGTGCTCACTAAACTGTTGCAGGAAGAAAAAAATTATTAAATAAAAAACTTCACAGGTTTGACCCTCATCTCAATTCGCATATATAAATAGCAGAACTGAAAATATATGATAACCATAAAAATGCATTTATTATTGCAGAAAGGTACAAGACTAGTATTTTCTGTTCATCTCATAATAATCTAGAGTGCCTCTACAAGATTGAAGACGTAAAGAAGCTCCAACCACCTAGCTCAACAGCAGGAGGTATAGCCCCCTGCCAACCAAGTCCAACCATTCTAAGCAAGATTCTCGAGTCTCTATCTATTGTAACCAGACCTTGTAAAATAAATGGCCATTTCTCTTTCTGCTGGATTCAGAAGAATATAAATAAGAGGGCTAGCAGTTCTGGGCTGTTACGTATTCACGTAGAAAGAGGGGTATCTAAGTCATTTTATGGAAAAGTTAGTTAATTCAGTTATTTATAGTTTTTCAATTGTAATTTCATGTTTTAAAGTTGGCAGCTGGATTCTGTTATCCAGCTGTTTTTGGTGGCTGCGTTTTATGAGGGAGAGCAAAATTGCATGCTCTCTTGTCCTCTAGTGCAGCTCATCATTGTCTTTTTCTCCTTTTATTATAACCGAATCCCCTAGGGGGACCACTAGACTAATGAATTGAGAACTTTCTAATTTCTCTCTCATTTTCTCTCTACTCTTTCTCTCTTCTTCTTTTTCTTCTTCTCTATTCATTCAAACCCCATTCCCGATTCAGAGTTGAATCCAAGAATTAATTCAAGAACCAATCCCCAGTTAGGAATTAATCCTAACAATTGATATCAGAGCTTCCTTCAATACACCATTCCTTCCCCACTGCACCATGGGAAAGAACCCAAACGTCCAGAAAACTACAACCTCCATTGAAGAGTTGGAGGACCAACTTAAATCCCTCATTTCGAGGATTGAAGAACAGTTGGAATCTAGAATGGGTAGCATGGAGACCCGGATGAATGACCTTCAGCTGGAGAGTCAACGAAAGATGGCAGCATTAATGCAGGAGCAAAACAATATGAAGCTTGAACTCAAGCAGGAGAACCAAAAGTCTGTAGCCTATTTGGCTCAGCTCATCCAAGGACTACAGCTCCCCAATGCATCTAACCCCCCAACTGTCACCCAGTCCCAGCCAAGCAGCAGCAGTAATAAAGGTAAGTAACCTCAAACCCTCACTACTGACAGTCCTAGATCTGATAGGAGTATTCTTCCAACCCCTAATGAGCTTCATGTTAGGGAACCAAACAGCCTCAGAAAACCATACTTTAATAAGTTGTTGCCTAAGTGTGAGTTGCAATTTTTTGAAGGAGAGGGGAGTAAATCAAGGGTTAGCAAATGTATGAAATATTTCCATATTTTTGAAGTGTCTCCCGAGAGAAGTGAACCTTGCTAGTCTATTCCTGCAAGGTAGGGCAGAATCCTAGTATTTAAATTGGAGTAAGGATAGGGAAGGTATAGGATGGGAAGATTTTTCAGAAGCCTTATGCAGGAGGTTTAGAGAAGTTAAATGATGTGGTAGAAGAATTTCAAAGGTTGAGGCAAAATGCTTCGGTTGAAGCTTATGTAGACAGATTTGAGGAGATAAAGCTTCGGATGGAAAAACTATATCCCCAACAACCTGAATCCTACTTCATATCCTGTTTCATTGGTGGTCTAAAAGATGAAATAAGAAGTGTAGTTAAAATATTTAAACCTTTTGAGCTGTATACAGCGATCGAGCAAGCTAGATTGCAAGAAAGTCACCTAGAAGCTAGCAAAACCAAAATTCCTTACAAACCCCAAACCTCATTCAAGCCTTGGAACCCATCACCCAATGCCACCCAAACTTTTCCCAAACCCTCCTCTAACACTACACCTACCAACCCAAGACCTGAAGCCACCCAAAAACAGCCCCCCAATCCCCCAAGAAGATCTCTCGGGGCCTGTTTTTGATGTGGAGACAGATATTTCCCCGACCATCAATGCAGCCAAAGAAAGCTCATGGCCATCCAAACAATAGAAGATTCTGCTGGAGAAAATGAGGACAACCGGTAGGATGTTTTGGACTCCAAACTCCCAGAGGAGCCTACAGATGCTGAGAAAATACAGCTATCACTCAATGCTGTGGATGGGGGACTAGGAGACAACACTCTCAAGCTCAAGGGACAGCTAGGTCGGAGATCTATCATGATTTTAATAGATAGCGAAAGTACCCACAGTTTTGTGGATGGGAAGCTAGCCAAGGAGCTCAACCTCCAATTGGCAAAAGTTACCCCAGCTACTGTTACCGTGGCTGATGGGAGGCGAGTCACTGTGCAGGAAAGGTGTAACCAGTGCAATTGGAGCATGCAGGGTCACAAGTTTGCATTTGATCTAAGGCTCTTTGACTTGGGGGACTATGATCTCATCCTAGGGGCAGATTGGATGAAGTGTCACTCTCCTATTACTTTTGATTATGATGAAAATAAGCTTCGAGTTAGGAAGGAAGGGAAGGAGTTGGAACTAAAGGGGCTTAGTGAAAAAACCACCCTCAAACTCATTACTACCAAGGCCATCAATAAGCTAGTACTTCATGGATGGAAAGGAGTCACATCCAAATTTTTCCTACTCACCCTATCCCCACCAACCAACCCCAGCACTGACTATTGTTGCACTCTTATGCTGATGTCTTTCAACTACCCAAAGGGCTACCCCCTCCTAGAACCCATGACCACTCAATACCCCTTAAACCACACTTAGAACCTATTAATATCAAGCCCTACCGATACTCCCACCACCAAAAAAATGAGATTGAAAAATTGGTGGAAGAGATGCTCACCAACTCAATCATCCAACCCAGCAACAGCCCTTATGCATCCCCCGTGCTCCTAGTCAAAAAGAAGGATGGAAGCTGGAAGTTTTGTGTGGACTATAGCGAGCTTAATAAGCTTACAGTTAAAGATAAGTTTCATATCCCTCTCATTGAAGACCTGCTGGATGAATTACATGGGGCAGTATTTTTTACTAAGATCGATCTAAGGTCTGGCTACTTCCAGATCAGAATGCGGTTGGAAGACACATTCAAGAATCATTCAGGCCATTATGAGTTCCTCGTAATGCCCTTTGGGTTGACCAATGCCCCTGCCACATTCTAATCACTAATGAACACACTATTCCAACCCTACCTAAGAAAGTTTGTGCTTGTTTTCTTTGATGACATTCTGATTTACAGCCCCACCTGGAAATCCCACATCCAACATCTCCAAACAGTCCTGCAAATCCTTAGAGACAACCAGCTTTATGCCAAAGAGTCTAAATGTGCCTTTGGGCGGAAAACTATCCCTTAGGCCATCTCATTTCAGCCGAGGGGGTACAAATTGATCCTAGCAAGGTTGAAGCCATGGTTTCTTGGCCTGCCCCTAGAAACATCAAAAGCTTGAGAGGCTTCCTAGGACTAACGGGTTATTATAGGAGGTTCATTGCTGGTTATGGCTTAATTTGCAAACCACTTACTGACCTCCGTAAAAAGGACCAGTTCAAGTGGAATCTGGCAGCTCAACAGGCCTTTGAGCATCTCAAAACCATCATGACCCAAGCTCCTTTACTGGCATTACCCAATTTCCAGCAGCCATTTACTTTGGAATGCGATGCCAGCAGCACAGGTATAGGAGCTGTGCTTATGCAGGATGGTCGACCTCTTTCTTATATTTCTAAACTACTAAGTCCTAAAAACCAGCAGCTATCAGCTTATAAGAGAGAGCTCTTAGCCATATTATTTGTTGTCACCAAGTGGAGGCACTACCTAGAGCAAGGGCACTTCATAATCAACACTGATCATGAAAGTATCAAGCATTTACTAGAGCAACACCTCCACAATTACATCCAAGTGAGGGGCATCAGCAAGATGCTGGGGTTAGACTATAGCATCCATTATACGAGAGGGACTAACAACCGGGTGGCTGATGCCTTATCTCGCAAATTTGAAGGGAAATCTTTCCCAACCAGCCAATTGTTTTCCACTACCACTTCCACCCTCACCCCCCATTGGGTCCAAGAGGTCCTCAATTCATACCAAGGGGACTCTAAGGTACAAGATCTTCTTGTCTCCCTCTCTATTTCCCCCAACCACTCACTGCATAATGGCATCATTAACTACAAGAGTCGGCCGTACATAGAGGAAAATACCTCCCTCAAGCAGCAACTCATTGCTCTGTGTCATGATTCTCCACTTGGGGGCCATTCGAGGATTAGAGCCACTCTCCACCGACTACAACAAACCTTCTATTGGCCTAGGATGCAGCACCAAGTTATCACTTGGATTTCCTGTTGTGACACCTGTCAACGTTGCAAACCAAAAGCCGTAGCTTCCCCTGGACTTCTTCAACCCCTACCCACCCCCTCCCAAATTTGGACAGACATCTCAATGGACTTCATTGACAAACTCCCTAAATCTGACTGCTTTGATTCTATCCTGATAGTTATCGACAAATTCTCCAAAATGGCACATTTCATCCCACTAGAATAATGAATTGAGAACTTTCTAATTTCTCTCTCATTTTCTCTCTACTCTTTCTCTCTTCTTCTTCTTCTTCTTCTTCTTCTTCTTCTTCTTCTTCTCTATTCATTCAAACCCCATTCCCAATTCAGATTTGAATCCAGGAATTAATTCAAGAACCAATCCCCAGTTAGGAATTAATCCTAACATGGGCTTTCCATTTTGGATCCACCCATAGACAATCCTAAGTCCAAAATAATGTTATCCTATTTGCAAACTTGGATTTTTATATGCTAGTCCATATCCTAAGTCAGGGAGAGAGTTATCAAAATAAGAACCATCATGCATGAGCGCTAGCTGCATGCATCAATGAATAGTCATTGAAACTACTGGGTGCCAGTGAAAGAAGATAGAAGTGAGATAAAAGGTTCTTTTCCTAAATGCAGCATGACAGTACAATTCAAATGCCACTTGGCAAACACACGTGTGAGCAAGCATGTACATGTGTGCACTTGTTTATGTACATATATGTGTATGTACATGTAGATGCATGTGTGTGTGTGTGTGTGTGTGTGTGTGTGAATATATATATATATATATGTCACAAAAATCCAGGTCATTCAGACAAAGGAAGAGAGAGGAACCAAAATGTAAGAATGTGAAATTTTATACCCGTAAGATGAATATTCTTAACACGAGCACAATTGCATCTCTTGAACTGTAAAAAGTGCCAAAATGAGAGAGCATTAGCATAGACCAAAAAATGAAGAGGAAAAATACAGCGAAAAGGCAATTACAATGACACAACCAATCTACAGATAGAAAAAATCAAAGAAGCAAGGTGAACAAATAATATTATACCCTTTTTTTTATGTACTCCAAAAAGCCTCCCAAGATGCAAATATATTTCTTTTTCAAAGAAAAATGACTAAATTATATTTGCAAGTGGATTACACTCTAAATGCTTTATGGGATTTAAGGAATAATCTCCAATCAATTAAATAACAATATTTTGTTTGGAGAGAAGAAAAGTTAGGAAGACATAAGAAATCATTAAAAATCACCTGCTACCATCCATTAACTCATCAGCTCGCAAGACATGCTGGACATTACTCGAACTGGTTATTACAAATTCCGTAGGCTGTCCATATAAGATCGCAACCTAACCAAAAGAGAGAGAGAAAGAAGAAAGGCAATAATGTAATAAGAAGTTCAGCAACAAGACAATATGGCAGAATTTAGCAAGAGTATTCACTAAACCCGAAAAAAAAGACTTTCTAAAAGATATAGTTTTGTCAAACATCTGACAATAGTTAATCTCAATTCAAATGATTAACACAAAACAAAATCAAGTTGAATACAGACATGAATATCTATTAGCCTCAGACAGAGGTCAATTCAAACCAATAATATAAAGAAGTCAAAACAAGGGAACACTATTTTTCTTTTCTGCCACTGATACCAGAAACTGTTGCATGCGCACCCTACAAGATGCTGTGTCTTATCAGACAATTTCTCACAAGATTTATTCGATAGATATTAAATAACAAATGGACTGGAAGGAATTAAACATTAAGCTTTTAATGGAAGAAAATAGAAATTTTAACCAGCTCAGGAGTACTCCCTCATCTCTCTATTCCCCCCTCAAAGAATTGAAGGGGGATGGATAAACCCATTAGCCTCCACCCTACAAGATGCTATGTCTTATCAGACAATTTCTCACAGATTTATTCGACAGATATTAAATAACAAATGGACCGGAAGGAATTAGACATTAAGCTGTTAATGGAAGAAAATAGAAATTTAAACCAGCTTAGGAGTACTCCTCTCTCTCCTCCCCACTCATAGATTAGAAGGGGGATGGATACACAATTAGCCTCCCCTCATCTCAAATGTGTCAACTCCCAAACCAGAGGTTAAAGGAGGAAAGGTGGAAAATATATAACATTTTCATTTTTGATTTCCTGGTTAGAACTTTTCTTTAATTGAAAATACCAGAAGTACACTTGACGTCAATTACCCTTCAAACAATTGTTCCTCCACCTGCTTCACACCCATTCCCCATCTAACTAAACAAAGGAAAGCACGCACCCTAGCTTCCCTTCCCCTCTCAACTTAAAACTTTCATACAGTTAAACGCTGTGCATAAGGCAAGTACCTCGTACAAAAGAAACTATGGTAGGACAACCATTACCATTAGAGACTGCTACTGGCTCGATTTTTGCGTTCAAAGTAAATTGGTATACCAAGCAAGTACAAATTATTGTAGGCTACTGCAAATTTTTTAAATCATAAATTTCAAACAATGCCTTTACATATTAATATTCATATAACACCAAAAATTGTAAATTGCATTAGATGAACAAATCAGATAACTTTGAATTGCATTATCAGGATAATTTCAGGGTTCTCTGGTGCGCAGAAACCATATTTCTGATTCAATAAGTATCAGACAGTACGGAGTCCTATCTTTACAACCATGCTACTCACATCAAAGCTACACCGAGAAGAACATAATTATGCTTTCCAATTTATGTCAATACTGCTTAGTCCTCCCATTTCTGACTAAAAGTCCAATTAAGTATGGTCACGGCAACTGGTCATAAACTATAATTTTTCTTTCTACTTCCTAGTAACATAACTTGCCAACTTTAAAATGCGTGCAACTCAACTATAACGGCCTAGAATTAACCTGTGTGAACCATTTTTTCTCCATTTTACTCAGCTTAAGCCAAATTCTCTACAGAATTCTTGAGATGTCAAATCCTTCAACCGCCAATGACCTTGAGTTACCTTTACATGAACCAAGTTTTGTACTATATCCCGTACAAGTTTACGGTAAATCCTTTCCAACCCGATGTCATTCTTGGCCAACTTGTCATCTTCACTTTTTGGAACTTGAATACACAATTAGCTTCCACAAAGGTTCATCAGCAGATATTAGAAAAGGCCAATTATGCAAATTCTCATGCAACTTGTCTTCCCAGGATGCCAGTTCAGCTCTCCACAACCAAACAAAATTATTAATTCAATTCTTATGTCATTTCCATCCATATACTGTTCATCTCTACCATAATTGTTCTAAGAATTTGTTGTTTCTTCACTAAACACAATTAAGACGTTCACACACTGCTAAAGAAATTTTCCTGCAAATAAACTGGGTTTCCACAATCACCTTAAATGTCTGTTGCACATATGCATTTGAACTGTCCAGCTTTTAGTTTCAAGACTAATGTCTTCCTAAATTAAGTGTTTGAGAGAACCAAAGTACCAAAAGGGTTCTTCATTCAATTAAGTTCCGCAATGCTCCCTTGTCATTACATTGCTAAAATTGCACTGTGGCTGGTTTGATGTAGTCTGAAACCCCCAGGGTTCTAACAATCCACAGATCAAAATTCCAAGTGATTCTCGATAAGAATGGAAAAAGCATCAGAGAAAATTTAGAACAAACATCGGTCACAGCACATGAGATAGCTATAATGAATGTTTGTCCATTCACAAACAGAGAAAATGAAATCCGTTATTTGCTGGTTTGCAATTTGTTCATTCCAAGTTGTGAAAACAAATGTAATCAGAAAAGAACACTCTTTGACTTCTGAATGAATGTTTGGTTTGGAATGGGAAAGAAAAAGGAAAAGAAAAGAAAAATAGAATTATCCACTACAGTTATTTCTCAAATTTCACCAGCCTTACTAATGATGAGAAAGAACAAGCATGCCAGGAGAAGCTACCATTTCCTTCTCACTTGTAATTACGTGCTTCACATAGTTATTTTTGCCGTACCAATAATAAGTTGAGCACTGAATTAAACCAGACATTCAGCAACAGCCACAGTGTAACATGTGCTGCTGAGACCAAATTGAGCTTCTAGAAAAGTAGAATAGCAAAACCTGTGCTGTCTGGTTTCCATGGAGCATGCTACATATAGATCCAGTTTTTGGATCACCTTTGTCATGAGAACGCCATAGTGAATGTTTGTCCATTCAGAAACAGAGGGAAAACGCAATCTAATATCTGTGGTTTGCAGTTTGTCCATTCTGAGTTGTGAAAACAGGTGTAATCAGAAAAGAACGCTCTTTGACTGCTGAATGAATGTTTGGCTTTCTTGGAAGGGGAAGGAAGAAAAAGAAAGAAACAAAAACTATAGTTATCCAGTAACGTTGTTATTTCTCAACACTCAGCAACAGCCAGTGTAAAACGTGCTGGCAAGATCAAATTGAGCTTCGAGAAAAGTAGAAAAGAAAAACTTGTGCTGTCCGGCTTCCATAAAGCATGCTACACATAGATCCAGCTTTTGGATCAGCTTTGTCAAGCAAACAAATTTTCTTTTCCTAAAACTATTTAAAAAGAAAATTATTGAAAAAGATAAGTTTGCATGTCATAAATGCCAGGGCCTTAACCTAAAATAAGGGAAGAAAAAGGAGTTTCCGTTCACCAGCTCACCTCAACTCTCCAATAAAATAAGTAAATAGAAAATAAATCAATAAAATAAGTAAATAAATAAAATAGAAAAAAGAAGTAGAACTTCAAAGCTTCCCAAAACAAATCATTCTAATATTTAAAGGTATCTTTTCAATCACACAGGCCATCAAAGAGAATAAGCAAGCAACGAATCTTACATTTGTGCTTGGAGAAAACTTCTCATTCACTACCACCCCACTTGATCCACTGCACTTTATACTGTAACCTTCTCTTTTAACAGCCAGAGTGGCTGGCTCCCATATACTAAGATAGCCAGTCTGTAATGTAAGAGGGTACATGCAAGATTAGATATTCACAAAATAAAGAACGAAAACTTCAATGTCAACAGGTCTTTGGTAAGAACAACATAATGAAATAGAGAATGCGAAGGGAAAATCTATAATTATACTACAGCCTCTTCTCCCCCACAAGAAGTCATACCGATAAGGATACTTTATATGAAGCATGGCCACTATAAAGAGTTCTTTCTATATGGATCTGCATCTCAGGATCTGTGAGCAAAGAACGCAAGAGGATTTATAATATTTGACAAACAGGTGATATAGAGCGCAACAAAAATAGGTATCAACAAAGCACAAAAATTATGAAGAGGTGAACTCCCTTAAATTGTGACTAAGAAAGAAATATGTGGCAAGTTGCATGCCTCATAATCAACTTAGTGTTGGGAAATGACGCAATATGCTAGATGGTAGATAATGTTATATTTTATTAATGTAATATTGTGAACAGGTGACAAAGCACCAAGAATAAAATCTTTTTTTACAGTAACCACATAAGCCACTTGCAGACTCATCAAGAAATAGTAAAGTTGAAATTAATCTATGCATTAGAAAGAAGTAGGGTAGGGGGTGGAGGTATTATAACTGATATGCAAGATGATATTAATTGAGGAACAAGAGTAGCAAAAAAAAAAAAAAGCAATTGCTTTCATTTACTGTAAATTTCAGAAATGATGCAAACAAACAACTGTTTCTTAATTAAGACAGACAATAAACAACTGCTTCATTCTAGCCACCGGAAGTCAATTACTAACCACAAACAATCTTGCTTTGCTCATTTGCAAACACCCTGACAAGCTCTCCCTGAACAAATTAGTAGAAAGGAAACCAAAAGAAAATATTAGCCAGAGAATCTCACTTCATAACCCAGAAAACATAGCCACACAAAACAACAACAACAACAAATCCTTCGTTTGATTCGACAGTTCTACACACAGTTCCTCGTGCTCATCAAATTGCATTGCAATGCACATGATCTTTATGGGCCAAAAATAAAGGACCCATCTTCGACCAAGGTATAAGACAATATGATGTTGAAATAACAGAATATCAAAATGGCAAGGCAATCGCTTTTCCAAACACCAATATCCAATCGCTTATCCTTCAAACTACACTTGTTGATGCTTTCCAGTTATATATAAACGTGCACACATGGGAACACAAGCTCATGTGCACACAGACAGAGATTAACTTTACAGAACCCTGCATTATAGCCAAATACATCAAGCATCAAGCTAATCAGATGCCAAATTTACAGCATGCATAAAAAGGTAAATAGTAAATGTCCTATCTTATACAGGACCCATAGAAGTCCACGTGTTCGTGCATTCCTCAGGGAATTTAAAAGTGAATCTCATAAAAGGGTGACTTTTAAGCCATTTGCATTTATCATACGCTTAATTCAAATGTTATGCAAAACCCTTAATCGGATTAAGAACAACAGAGAAATTTAGAGGGTCAGCGTTTATTATAATACTATGAGAAGAACAATAAAGCATCATATACAGATGGAATTGACTAGTAAATCATTCCAGCCCAAAATAATAAGCCTGCAACGGTATTACTGAAATCATTGCAAATCAAAAGCAAGCCCCAATATTAAAAAGAAATCCTCAACTTCAAACCATTATAATCTCAACCCTAAACTATGCACCAATTACAACTGGTGAAACGAAATTCTCTTTTTGCAATTTCTATAATATTTTTCTTGTTTGACAAAATTGGTCTAGCATTTTAATAATCCATTCTATTTTATTTGATTTATGGCTTGCAGCCGCAACCTTTCTTGTGGACACCTTCAAGTGCAGGATTGAATAAACCTTTGAGGAAAGAAAATTGTGGCTTTCTGCAAGAATGTATTGATGTCATAATTGACAACTGAAAAACTTAAATGTAGTTATAATTTAAAAATTAATGGCAAACATTAGACATCACAATTAAATTTAACCCTAAAGTGACTATTTTGAATTGGGTGAATTACAGAAAGAAACCCTGAAGTTTGTTGCATATATGAAATCGAAGACTTCTTTTCAGAAAATTAATTCCATAGCCTTAAATTTATATTCTGGGACTAAGTGTCATTTCATGAAAAATATGGACAACATTATTGTATCCAAAAGAAAGGATGCAAGTCTAATTTAAGGAATTTAATTTGAAATCATTAACACAAAAACTAAGCACAATGCAATGTCCTATAGCTGAAAGTTATGGGATTTGTATGCAATGAATATAAAAACCAGCTAAAGAAGACAAAAGGAACAAAATCAAAATGTTTTCCAATCTAACATAAAGATAGAAGATGCCCACAACAGTGGACGAGATAAATGGACATGAAAATGAAAGTAGTGGGAAGATGAGTAGAGGTAGAAGTGATAATAGAAAGACGCGAATAATTACTGCTTTTGAAGAAAAAAAGGATAAAGAAAACAGTAGAAGGAAAAAAAAAGTAGTAGCTACCCTTTTCTGAATCTCTGACCATTTTGAGCACCTTAAACTTAGAAGTTGGACAATAGTCACACGAGAGCACAAGCAAGCAGCACATATTTGAAAGAGAATCAACCACCAAATTTTGATCAAAAGCACCACTAAGATTGCATCAGTTAGAAAAAGAAAAAAGTAAACTTGAGTAGCAAATATAGGAAAAATATTGTGAAAAGTTAAAATTTCATTTCCATCGATTGTGGAAACCAATCAGATGTAAGAGATGGCTGGATGCAAGATGGGAAGGTGGGGGCAAAAAAGGGCTTTTCAATGACACGCAGTAATTTTCTTAAATCATCAAGGACTATTTAACTCAGAAGAATCAAAAACCGACCCCCCCCCCCCTAAAGCAAAAAGCAACTTGAAAAAGCATCAAGATAGATGCTTTTTCGAAAACTGGGTTTTGAATGGTTGAAACTCGGTTTTGGACATTTACCAAACACACCAGGAACATGATTTTTCCTCTCCAAAATGCAGTCCAAACAGACTCCTATCTAATATAAGATTTTCTAAAGGATCTCAACCATCTCACCATCTCATGCAAATATCAGAAGGTGTACAGTGCACTTCAGTGGTCATGTGCATGCATCTGTACATTATCATGTGACGTAAAAACTTCCAACACAAAAGTTCTAGCCACAAGCATAAATTGGGGAGTACATTGAAGGCACGGCTTTGTCACACCAATGCATAAGGCACAAAAAACATTTTTCAGGATATAAGTGTGTATGAAGGCAAAGTAGGTGATTGCTAAACAGCAATCTCTCAGAGCTCATACCTTCCGCTTCCTGTCATCCAGTGGCTGAACTTCTATAGCCAGATATGTATTAACATCGTCAGCAGTAACAAGGTAATTTGGTTGCTTTGCTCCTGCAAAGTATCTTTCTCCTTAAGAACCATTTTTCAGGTATAGGAAAGTGATAAGCTAAAAAAGTGAGAAATATGTTATACACAAACACAGAGAGAGAAAGAGAGTTACCTTCAATATAATCAACCGATCCATCTTCCAAATGGCGCACCCACTGATGGGGTCACACACAGTGAAAAAATATGAAAAATATAATACAGAAACGAACCAAGAGTGAAAGAATATGAAAAATATAATACAGAAATGAACGCAGACACATTTCAGGCATATCACACAAACTATTACCAAAATGACCGATACATGAGACCCAAGAAGTCATCCTGAACCATACCTCAAAATTACAACTGGTTGTTCCATTGATAGAATATCCAGATGCCTGAAGTTCTCGTCCAGGATATGATTCACCTGAAATTTGGAGACCTTTAATTGCTGGCAATGGATCGTCATCTGCAGCTGCAGGACACAACACATCCGATTCACAAAATCAATGATACAGCTCAAATTAAAACTCAAAAAGAAAAAAAAAAAAAAAAAAAAAAAGTACCAGCAACCAAGCTTGTCTCACCCTCAGAAAAGGAAGAAGAAGGTTCTTCAAGGACTGGAGCTAGGAAAGGTGAATACGAGGAACTAGGATCATCAAGCGCAGCTGTTCCCCAATTAGTTGAAGATTCTCTCTCATTCTGGTGCCCCTCTGCTTCTGAATCATCAATCTCATCGTTGCTGACAGGTTCGCGAAATTTGACTTGTTTATTGGTGGCTTCTTCACCATAATGTACAGAGTGTGTATCCGCCACTGTTACTGCTAACTGTGCTTGTCCATTATGTGTGACAGAGCCCCTAGAGAACAGTAAAAATTGGACCAAGGTGACATGGAAAGACAGATACAAAGAATCTAGATTCCTAGGTAATTGGTTACTCTGCAGAAACGTTAGACATCCAAAGCATAACCTGCTTGGATTCTTACAGTCCCAGCAGCTGATTTAGACCTATATAGTGACTCTATATTTAGCTCAGCTGAAAGAGATTGCTAATCTTCAATATTTTTCATCAAAACCATGAAGCACGACACTGTAATTAGCAGAAAGACCAACAAGATAACTTCCCGTGCAACCAAGAAACAATAGTACTTTTATTTTCTGCCTCAGCAACAACCTAGTGTATGTTGGGTAAAAGGAAGGAGCTTTCAGGAACCAACATACTTGCCTTGTGAGCTTAACATGCAAGCAAAATTTCAACACAGATTAAGCGATTGAAAAATATTATAAAATCATTTTACTGCATCTGCATCCAAACTACATCCTTTCCAGATTCAACTGGCATGACTAGCAAAAACTTATTCATGTTGCTGGCTTTACTGGTGGGATCAAAAGCTTTGCAAGTGCACGCAGCCATAAGCAGACAAGCTTTCTCTGCTTGTGCTTCATTTTTTATGATGTCAACATATGGAAGGATACTACAAGTGATAACCTATGGTTACACATTAGGAAGTGCAGAGCCAATTTTTCTAGGGACACTTGACTTGACAGAAACATAGCTAATTCACTGATTTCTACAATTTTAACAATTAACAAGCGAGTTCGCCATGACCACAACCATCTATGATTTTACACCCAAGTTCACATGCTTTCTTGTTGGGACTATAAAAGTATGCACTTTTATTAGTCAGTCGCAATTTTCATAAAAAAATGCACAAGCGCTCTATTAAATTCACTTGCCTGAAATTCCACATGTTTCCATGCCTTGTCTCGCAGTAATTAAGCCTTTTACCAAACCTTAGTAACCATCTAATATTACTTCATTGAATGAAAACCCAAAAACTATTTATACAGCCACTAAGTTCTTACCCTCCTCTTCTTGCTATTATCAATGTCAACATCCTTCTCCATCCATAGGACCATAATTATTCTGACTGAAGCATAAAAACATCCATTACTTCAGTTCTAACTGAAGCACAAGGACATCCATTAATTTAGTTTTTACCAATCATCAGCAGTGCACAGGGCACTAGGAAGATAAATCTAATCCACCCCAAGTCAACATTATAAAGAGTCTAATATTTAAATACTTAACACAAACACTTGAAGAACATCTAACAACAATGCATATTTATCTGCTAGAGTGCAACAAAATTCCATAAATATCAATTCCCACAGAATCCTCTACACAACAAATAACACGTCCAAAACTATTACACGTGCACAAACCAACAACTTGACAGAACTCCCAAGCAGATAGCAGGATCTTTTCTATAATTCCTTCATAAACCATCATTCTTCATGAAAGTTTTGGGAAGGTCAAGCCCATAATAATCATCTGTCTTTTTTCATTCTACCTTTCAGAAAGACTATACTAAAAGGTCACGACATTTTTGAATTGTAGTGAAAATTCTTATTGGTTGTTTCATGGAATAAAACACTGTTGACTAATAAGAGACGAGGAAAAAAAAGCTACACAATTTAGGTAAAAAAGAATATACTAAAAGGTCACAGCATTTTTATAATGCCAATGCAAGACAGCCAAGGTTCATTTTCCAGAAACTAAAATGCACCATCTAGACAACAATAATTCATATATGGACCAGCCAACATAAGAATTTAATGAAAACAGAACCCACCAACAAATGGAGATGGTTGTAATTTGTACATTCAGTTCACAGTAGCAGTCTCCATTTGACCGGGCTCACCTGCTTGCAAGAGGTGAATATCTCCCCACATCATCTGCTTCCATATTTTTTGTGACACCACCACCCAAACCTCTCTGATTTTGACTCAATTCCCATTCTGTAGTCTGCACATTTCCATGGTAGGCTGGCTGTGGCACCAATTCAAGCGCATTTTTGTTCTGTCAATAAATTAACAGAAATCAAAGGAAATTATTATCAAACTGTTAAAAAGAAGATGTGTGCACATCAAAATTACCAATGCTGCACCAGTGGAATGAGATGGTGACTGAGAAGAAACATTTGAGTGCTTAACATCTGGACGCCAAGGTGCTAATTGATACTGGGCTTCCTTCAGCTTTGACTGGACCAAGTGAAACAAGAAAATCAACACAATCCACTCACAACAGATCAACAAGTAGCAGAATATTTCAAATAACCACTTAACTTGGCAAACACCAAATATGCAAAGTTAAAATAGATAAATATCAAAAATTTACTGAAGAGTTCATATATGCACAGCATACCTCAGTTTGGATGAGCTTCTCCTGGAGATGTCTAAACAGAACCTGGAGAAGAAGATTTCCACAGTAAGGAACAATGCTTAAAACTTTAGCAGATATAAAAAGGGAACATAAAACAAAAAGAAAGAATCACCAAAATAAATAAATAAAACAAAAGACATGTATATTCCTCTACTCAAATGCTTTGAATGGTTATGCTTGTTCCTAGAAGCATAGACTACTCTTTAATGCTGTATTCGAATATCGTCAGTTAAAAGTTACCAATTATGCAATTAATGAAACGTAACAGACTACCTGCCCTTAGCCAAAGCGATTAGATGTATATATTTACACCATTCAGTTATATGTGTGTGTGTTCAATCAAAAAAGATACCTTGACAACCCAAGACATTCAAAAGATTGAGTGTTATAGTTGTAGGACAAAAGCACATATTTACAAGAATATTGGCAACTATGCTTCAGCAGAAAACGGAATAAAAGGATTAAAAAGATGCTAGCAATGACAAGGAAAGTGTTGAACTTGATCACAGTTCAAGATCAAATGAGACAGATGGACAGACAAATTTGAATTTTCTTTTTTTCTTTTAGCTATTTTTTTTATAATGATATAGCTTATTAAATTATAAAATGATATCGTTCAAACTATTTAGAAAGGGAAAAATGATAAGTTTTAATGGTAGCTGAACTTCATCTTAAGCATGACGAGTGTTTCTACAACTAGCATTCACAATTTAACAGCTAGAGTAGGTGCAACCTTTCTACTTCAGGGTGACCTTAAAAATGAACTTTGTGTTTGAAATGATGGAAAGAGAGTCATGTTAGGGACCGCAATGCTAGGCCTATAAATGCGAAGGCCCCTTATCCACTTAAAGGAGGGGGTAATGTTACGATCCTACATCGGTTAACTACCTAGGCAGTTGGTGGCTTATAAGTGTGTGGGGCTTCCTCCCTTACAAGGAATTCCTTTTAAGTGGATAAGGGGCCTTCGCATTTATGGGCCTAGCATTGCGGTCCCTAACAATGGTATCAGAGCCGGGTTGGCGGCCCAGGAGAGGAACTCTATGTGGAGAAGCCGCCAGTGGGTGACAAGCAACCGGGAGTCGGTGGAAGCGGCCCAGGAGAGGAACCCTTAGGGAGAAGCCGCCAGTGGGCTGCTAGCTGCCGGGAGTCGGCTGTTGGAGGGGGAGGCAATGTTACGATCCCACATCGGTTAACTGCCTAGGCAGTTGGTGGCTTATAAGTGTGTGGGGCTTACTCCCTTACAAGGAATTCCTTTTAAGTGGATAAGGGGCCTTCGCATTTATGGGCCTAGCATTGCGGTCCCTAACAAGTCATTGGGGACTAACTGAAGCAATGCAAAGAGATCAATGACTGCGCTACTAGGAGTTCATTTCATTTTGATTTGGGTATGAATTTAGACAGAAAAAGGAGAAAGAAGAAAAAGAAACATCAGTTCACTTAATTCTCTCTACTCTTATTACTTGAAGTCAAGCAATCAAGGCTATTGTACATTGTTTTTTGGTCATGCCTGATTGAGAAGGGGGTTTGCTACCTCTAGTGAGAGGGGAAGAATTTGCTACGTCGTATGGTGTTCATGAGTCAAATACATCCTTTTTATCAAATAAAAGGTAAACAATTGTAATTTTTTATAAGACAAAATAAGAAATTATATGATAGAGAACAAGGCATTTCAATCTTATGAAAAAACAAACAACTACAACCAAAAACAAAAGGCTATGAAAGCGATCACCTCCAATCAAACATGATAGAAAACATAAAAACAACACCTGAAAATATGTTATCCGGAAAAGAAAAACAATATTGCAATGTGGTAGATAAGGCCCCCAACTTGAAAAAATAAACACAAAAACAAAAGAAAGTTACAAGTATGACTTTTAAGGCAACAACGCTCAAGAAAGATACAAAACCTAAGGGACTTCAAAATCACACTTTAACCATATGTTCATAAAAAGGACAAAAGACCACCTTTTGCCACAGCAAACCAAATGATAAAGTCCAATTTTTTTAATCATGAAGCTCCACAAAATCCCCACAAAAAGGAAAAGGGAACACAAAACCCCAGTCATGTCCTGTGCTCCTCAAAATCCCCAAAAACAAATAAAAACAGAACCAAAAAGAGCCTAGTCCTAGACAACTTTGATATCTTTCCTATCACCAAACGTCCATTTTAAACCAATAAATGTCTTAGGAGAGTTTGAAAATACCTAATGCTCCTCAATATGCTAAAATGCCATCTGTAGCTGTAAAACCAACTTGCTAAAGACCTCAACTACAATTGTACTTCAGCTTTTCAAATTGTACTAGTTGGGCAAAAGAATAGCTGTCAGAGGATCAAGGTGGGAATATATCTAAAAATAGATAGACTTCTAAGAGAATTTACCAAACAATTATTAGCACATACTTTATCATAATCATTTGACATTGAATCACTTTAGCCACTTGAAGTTCAAGCGCACATATGGAAAATCATGTCCTCTTAGAGTGCCAATGTTCTAATCCCTAAGTGAAACCTAATAATGAAATGCATTGAAAGGTCCATCACTTTTGAATCCTTCATCCATTTTCAAATAAGTTGAGAAAGTGAAGCAAATTCCAAGTATAAAGTAGGTAGGCAAAGGCGATGCTTAACAGAAAAAAGAATAAAAATGCCCAACACTCAAACTATTAACTTATCCATTAAATCCAAGGACACCTTAGGACAAGGATATCCGTAACAGTTTCAAAAAATAAATAAAGGCAAAGTTGCGTAAAGTGCCAGCAAGTCCATAGTACTGCCACTTGTTCGAAGGTGGTTCATTCACAACCCTTAATTTCAAAAGAGTGGACAGTTTAACATCAAAATTTCATCTCAAAGCACATATCAAAGGATTAAAAGGTTAATGCTCAAATAGATACATACACATAATTATATATAGAAAATGAGCATGTTTCTTAAAATTATACTAGAAAGGATAATGGGCCAAATTACCGGCCTGGCCTGAGAAAAGGGCGTAAAATTAATCTACTCTGGCCCAATCAGAAAAGCCATACCAGCTTGAGCAAAAGAATATGATTTATCCAACTCAACTTGGACAACTGTTAGACATACAAGCTATAGAATAAATGTAGAGTTGGACCAGACTGAAGAAAACCCAGAAAAAAGTTACCAAAAAATAAAATTGCCTTGATCAGGTGAGCCCACAGAAGTACATCTACATAACATTTTTTTTCTTTTCCCTCTCATCTAGAAGTTACCACATGAAAACTAATGCCAAAGAAATTAAATATCAAAGTAAATGACTTCAGGCAATAGAAACCATTTTGTCAAGCTTGGTCCACCAGGGTGTTAATCAAATATATTATAAATTAAACAATGCACATTTATTTGAGCACAGAAAGCTTTGCAAGCTGCAAAAAACCAGTGATCAAAAGGGCAAATGCAATGCATTTTCTAAATATACATGCCCTTCAAATAAGATTTTGGGCTTATTACAAGCAAAAAATTTTTAAAAGACAGCAGACCAATTGATACTGACCCTGACATTGCTGACAATTGACTGGGCATCTGGAACTGGTGGCTGCCAAGAATACTCCGCAAGAAGAGGCAGCAAAGATGACACGAACATTGTTCTTTCTTGCTGTGCAGCCTGAGAAAACCAAAATAACGACCTAAAAAGTCATTCTAATAACATAAGACCAAGAAAGAAGCCTATTGTGGATTAGGATTAATTAGAAAGAGCATAAGCAAGCAGCAACAGTATCATTCGTGAAATCAAAAAGCAGATAAATTTGTGGTAATCACAATGCAATGAAATCAAATTTGTAGTATTGACATCAAATTTACACTAGCTTTATCAAAAACTGGCCCAAAAGTATCAGATGTTGGCCAACAAGAGGTGTGCTTAAGCATCGATTTATCAAAAATATCAAAAAGACAAAAAAAGAGAGAGAAAGAAAGAATTAACTAGCACTTGAACTTGGTTCCATTTCAGAAAAAAAAAAATTAATAATAAAATAATTTATACTGGGTCAAATTCAATAGCATATTGATGTGACAAAGTTAAAAGCAGCAATGGCTTTGGCAAGCAGAAACTGGAATTCAGATAGAAAATATAAGAAAACAAGAAAATTTGAGAAAATGTTAGTTAAAAAGTCCCATGTCTAAATTGAGTAAAAATGAAACACCAAAATAACATAGGATACAATACCTAGAAAGAAATTAAAAAATACAAACCTGCAATTCATACGTCAGACGTATATTTTCTTCTATTATGTCCTGCCTATATGAAAGAGCTTTTGATGCAGCATCAACAAGGTCCTGTTGCTGTTGATCAAAGGCCTGAAGAATCCAATAAAAATGTGGTGAAATATTCCCCAAAGCGAACTAGAAGAAGATAGAACATGGAGAAACTTTTAATGAACCATGAAAATGCAAGGAAAGGCCCTACCAGACGCATATAAGCAATGCGCTTTTCCAAAACATATTTTTCATTGCATATCTGTGCTTCCTGTCCACAAACATTCACATCATAGCACTTTAATTTGCATACATTAATGTGAAAACACAAGCAAAAAGTAAAAACCATCTTGGAAATAAGCTATTGTTATATATGCTCAACTACCTTCAAAGAATAGTCTGAAAGTTGTTTCCTTAACTGCAAAATTTCTTCTTCATGATCCCTACTCTTGAGAGCAAAATCCTATAAGCATGGGTCATATGAGTCAAAACAACTTAATTATATACATGCAAAGGCGCAAATGTAAAGACCTGTAGGAACAATATGTGGGTACCTGCTTCCAAAGAGCACTAGGGTTCTTTGCTTCAGCCATTTGCATCCCATGCCCATATGTATTAAATTGTGAATCATATTCTCCTTCCATTTGATACCTATGAGAAACATGCAATATTGTCTAATGTATGTGTATCCTTCTCTAACACTATTTTAGTTCATGCAAATTACCTTCCTGGGGTTATTGATGTGGCAGATGGTGAAGATAACTGAGAGAGACCAGCATGGTCACTAGGTAACTGTCCTCCAGGAACTACCCTCAATGTTCCATTGATCTTGCTGCCATCCAATTGGCTTTCTAACCGTCTCTTTATAGCAGGATCCTCATCATTAGGCTTTACTTCTTGGTGGAGAACCAGCGTATTAGACATACCAACAGCAGGAGCAGTGCCCATGCTCTTACCTTCCAGATCACCTACAGAAGGAACTGAAGGATGAACTCCGTAAGGACCATGATCTCGCTCATTCCAGGGAACAGGATGGGATCTCTGGGTCACTGACTCATTTATTTTCTGCCAAATGTCACAGTTAATAAAAGGGTGTGAAAAGTCAGTTGAAGCTATGAAGATTATTAATCATAACACACAACACCAAGGACTTAACTATAACTAATAGATATCAGCTAATAGATATCAGCATTGAAGTATGCGAAGTTGCCAGAACAAGCGAGAAATATTTTCTACGTAATATTGCTAACAAAGACTTCAACCAAAGAAACATCGTTAATCCATAATTCACCAACAACCATGACCTCACAACCACCAGCGCCCCCATGCCAGTTAAAGATAAAAAAAGTAAGAAATAAAAAAGAGCTCCCGAAAAAAGAAAGAAGAAACTCAAATTTATTTACCAAATGAATGAAGGTCTATTGGTTATTAGATCTGAAATTTGCCTAATTCTAATATTAGACAAGGCCGCAATCATGTGTTGCTCCTTTAAGTAAGTTGTTTTGCAAGAAGCTCTATGAGCTAGAAATTGTTCAGCATACAACTATATCAACATAATTAAAGAAAGCCAATCAACCGCTCCTTTAGATTTTTATAGTAATTTGTTCGAGTGCATTTTGACAAGGCATTTATGAAGTCCAACCAATTCTATAAGCATTCAGTTATGGTTTTAAATTTTTAAACCATAGCTTCATATTTGAACAAGATAACATTTTAATCATAAATCTACTGAAACTATCTCTGACTTAATAAATCCATCCATATAAATTTATTTAAAATAAAACCATAAACTCAAGAGACCTTCCAACTTGTCCCAGGAAAATTCAAGATTCCATACCCATTTCATCCTACTCACATGCTTAATCCAAATGTTTGTCGAACTTGGGCGTTGGAATTCCCTCTCAATAAGTAAGGGAGAGAGAAAAGACAGGTTACAAGGAAAAGAATCACTTACATAGTTTTCAAGTTCTTGAATTTTTCTCTGCAGCTCATTCCTTAATCGGGTATTCTCTTCTACCTGATGAAATAGAGTAAAAAATATTACCAGTAAGACGCTAAGCTTTACCCTCTTAAATCAAAGTAACATACAAACCCCTAATAGAAGCGAAATCAAGCAAAAGCTAGTCAACAGATATATGCAAAACAGCAAAAGAAACACTTACATTTCATTGATCCCTAAATCCAAGTGCTAGAACTTTTTAACTATATATATATATATATATATATATATATATACACACACACACACACACATACGTGCTCTAACAATGCCCCACATTCCATTTCACAAAAAAAAATAAATAAAGAGAGAGAAGACCATACCTGCTGTCTGATGGTGGCCTCGGCAGCTTCAACAGCTTTCATGACCTGAAACAAGCTATCGTTGTTGCCGTTGTTGTTGTTGCCATCAGTGTAGGCGCTGTTATTATTCTTGATATTAGTATTAGAAGAGGAAGACGCCGAATCATTCAACGCTAATCCCGACATCTTGTTGACTAATTTCCCTTCGTGACCGTTATACATGACCCCAAATGAAATAAATTGAATCCAAAGAATGAGTCAATTACCAAGTCGTAAAGCATAAAAACCCCTCCTTTTCTCGGAAATGATAACCTAATTTCCTAATTTGAAAGAGAGTAGCAGCAACAATAGTAAACGAAGAGTTCATCCAAACGAAAAACCCCAAATCCAATCATAATCAAACAGGGAAACGGAGATTGAATTGGAAAGAATTGTCCGTCTGAGTGAAAGGCGCGTGGGTAAGAAGAAAAATGAAGGCACCTTTCCCAGTTTGGAGTTTTACGGAAAGATTGATGGTGATTATTACGATGATTAAGAATCATCACCACTGCTACTACGCCTCATTCCTTTGGAGAGAAGAATAAAACTACTACTACTACTACTATTATTATTATTATTATTATTATTATTATTATTATCTGCCTTTTTTTCTCAAAAATGAGACTTCCAGGATGGGAATGTGAAGCGGATTTGGATGCCAATGGTTAGTGATTATGCACTAGGTCATATGTTTTGTTTTTCTATTTTGTTTTTCTATGTAACGTAACATTTTATTTTATAAAATTTAAATTTCTTTATATATAATATTTTAATATGTTAAAATATAATAATATTTGTAAATAATAATTTAATATTATTTCGACTATGTCTCGTTATTTATCATTTTTATCATTAAATAAATAATGATAAATAAAACTAGTACAAATTTAATTATAATCATGAGATGATTATATATGGTGATATAAATCAAACTTGTTGGTACTTATTGAAGAATAGAGTACTGAATTGACCCGCTATGAAATACTACATGAGTTAATATCATTAGTGATCTCATAATAATTATGTTATTGATCCTTAGATATGATATATATGTAATATATATGGTTGATAACCCTATCACAGACATCTAAGAGGGTGAGCCGTCACTTTGAGAAAGTAAAGAGAGAAATTTGCTTTCTGTAACCCTAGCTGCCAAATAAGGGAGCTAGCACCCCATGCGAATCGTTCTTCGCGTTCGAGTGTGGATACCAATAGAGAGTAATCGTTTCTTGTGAGGCAGCACCTGTAAGACAATTTTACGCTTCAAGAGGTCAGTAATCGTTCCTTTCTCTTCATTGAGTCAATTGGATTGCATAGATCCTGATGAGTTTCATTATTTCCGATGCATTTTATTTTTTATTTTTCTTATGTCGAAACCTAACAGTGGTGTCAAAGCCACTTGCGAATTCAATTGATTCAATAATCGTGTTTTATATGTATGTGATGTATATAAAATGGGTCATATGTGATATGAACAGTATGTATGTCATTACATGATGAATCTATTACTCTTTGATCGTCTTAATAATTTTGTTTATATGTGATATGAAATAAATCAATATGTTTATATGAGATATGGACATAATTGATTATTTGATAGTTATAATATTATGTTCTTTGGCTACGAAATTGATAAAGGTTAATATGATTAACATGTGTATGTCAATTATGTTTTAATAAGATTAGACGAATTAGAAAAAGACTATGGTGGTATTTTGTATCTGTTGTGAATATTTAATGTGACTAAATAACTGCTAATATGATTGGCAGAATCATTTTTTATGGATGTAGAATAGGATTTAGGGCAGAAATTTATTAATGAGATTAACATTACCTTAAAGCTTTGAGGGGCACTGCCCTATAACCCTGCCCGCTAACCGGATAGCGAGACCGCCATGTTATCTAATCGTAGCGCATGAAATATCATAATAGTTATTATCCGTTTATTATAATACATCAATTTTATGTGATCTATTAAGTTGATATGAGATTATTTGATTTTAATTGATGCATGTATGATGTCTTTGCATGGTGTATAACATTGCCAATTGAGACCCTTGTAATGATATTTTCTTTATTTACATTATTTATTCATTTATGGGTTTGTAATTTTAAATATGACCTATATGTCGTTCTTTCATTGTAATTTTATTTTACTAATATTTTTAGTAGGATAGTTTATTTCATTATTGTAATAAAGACGAAGGAAATTCATGAAGACCATGAAAGGGATCAATCCAATTCCATGATGATGATGTAAAGTAGAAGTTGTTGATCAAGACCAACTTATGTTATTCCACCTAAGATTGACCTTTGATCTTTATATTGGCTTATGAAGATCATATAGATTTTGGCCATGCTATGACACGTTTTATATATTATGTATATTATATCGGCATGTGATACGATGAATGATTATATATGTGTATAAGATGCCATGTATGGAATGATGCATGATATATAAATAAATACACATCATAAGTTAAAATTAAAATTCCCTCACCATAATTTTAAGTCATGTGCCATACATAATTATAACACTTGTCAAGACTAAGATCACCAAAATATAGGTTCTTCCAAAACAAAGTATATTAGGTTATCATAGTAAGGCAAGATGGGTAATGGTGCTACCCATATGCTAAAATATGGTTAGACTTAATTAGGCTATCAAAATGATTTTGGGCCTAAGGCATTAGATGGGATAATAATTAATATGCAGGAATATATGATGTCAAAATTCCATAAAGAATCTAAGAGTTACATGAGATGTAATTGGTAAAGAATTATCTACCTAAATAACTTAATTTTAAGTGTCATAACAAAGCTGAATTAGAATTAAGTGGAATATGGATCTTAGCCCACTAAAATCGTTACAATTGTTTTAATCAATATTGAGGGTGAATATTTTAGTGGGAGTTTTTTTAAGAAATACCCTAAAATGAAATTGGTACTAATATTTATTTTGCATATTTATAGATCAATGGGTTCAAATAACACTTCCACATTATCATTGCGATCAATCCTTGAGAAGGACAAGCTAAAAGAATATGGCACTAACTTCCTTGACTGGTTTAGGAGCTTAAGAATTATTCTCAAGTAGGAAAGGAAGCTATATGTGCTTGATGATCCCATTCCTCCTATCTCGCCTGCTGATGCCCAAAGGGCAGTGAAAGAAAAACAAAAGAAACACGCTGATGATTTGGTTGATGTGGGATATCTTATGTTAGCCATAATGTATCCATAACTTTAGAAGGATCTGAAGCATTTGGAGGCTTATGAGTTGAGCAGTCTGACCGGTGTCTAGCAAATGCACTAGATCGGCTAGTAATATAGGAAAATATAATTATGATTCTCTAATATCGAACCCAAGGAAACATGGATTGCTAAGGATAATATCTATATATAAATTAAATTAATCTGAGATTATTTCCCAAATGTTTTTTATTTGAAAGAAAAAATTAAAAAAAATAAACAATTAAACAAAATAAAAACTAAAATTGAACTAACATGAATTAAAAACAAAACAATAACTGAAATTATCTTGCTAAAGGAACTATCCACCTTAACTTTCATTGGAATGACTTAATTTCAATAGGAATACCAATGATTATGGAAAAACTAGTATTAAAGCTAGATATCTTTATTGAAGTATATCATTCTTAGTATTAAACTCATAGACAAATCTAATACTCAGCATCAAAATCCAGTTTAACTTCCTAAACTTTCGTTGAACTCTTTTTCAAGTAATTCAATTTCAATTTATTCTTAGTTCCTCCTGATTTGGTTGATGTGGGATGTCTTATGCTAGCCATAATGTATCCATAACTTTAGAAGGATCTGAAGCATTTGGATGCTTATGAGTTTAGCAGTCTGACCGGTGTCTAGCAAGTGCACTAGATCGACTAGTAATATAGGGAAATATAATTATGATCCTCTAATATCGAACCCAAGGAAACATGGATTGCTAAGGATAATATCTATATATAAATTAAATTAATCCGAGATTGTTTCCCAAATGTTTTTGATTTGAAAGCAAAAATTAAACAAAATAAATAATTAAACAAAATAAAAACTAAAATTGAACTAACATGAATTAAAAATAAAATAATAACTAAAATTCTCTTGCTAAAGGAACTATCCACCTTAACTTTCATTGGAATGACTTAATTTTAATAGGAATACCAGTGATTATGGAAAAACTAGTAAAAAAGCCAGATATCTTTTTTCAAGTATATCATTCTTAGTATTAAACTCATAAACAAATTTAATACTCAGCATCAAAATCTAGTTTAGCTTCCTAAACTTTCATTGAACTCTTTTTCAAGTAATTTAATTTCAATTTATTCTTAGTTCATCCTCTCTTAGTATTAATTAATAAAATTAACACATAATTATCTCATATTTCAGATAATAATCATGCATAAATATTAATGAATTAATCTAAGAACATGCAAATCAATGACAGTGTCTAAATCAACTTTTAGTTATTTATTCAATAAGCCAACAATCAATCTCAACACAATCAAAGATGATAATATGCTTAAAACTAAGAAATAATCAACCGATATTAAATTTAAAGCTCAATTAAGTCATAACAATGAAAATAAAAGATTTCAAGAATCCATTAGCAAAAGAAGAAAAACTACTTCATAAACATATTTAAAGACTAAAACAACGTTGAAAATAAAATCAAAGAACAAAAACAGAAGAAAAACTATGTAAAAACTAAACCTAAAACTAATGAACTTTACTAGTTTATTCTACTTAATTCTTCTCATTGATTCTTGATCTTTGGTATTTCAGACTCCTTTTTATAGGCAAAATTAGTGGTAGAATCATTCTAAACCTCCAGAATTAAAGTAGGAAGAAAACTCTTCTTAATCGAAAAGTCCAGAAAATCCTTCACTGCATGGGAATGTAAACACATGGCTACTTGATTTTTTGCCTACATTAGATGCACTGTCGTGCATCATTTCATATTGAGATGCACAACCACTTAACTCTCTTTGAAGTGATTTACACGGCCACTTAAGATTTCTCCAGCAAAAGATGATACATGGCCACTTATCTTTCCTTTGAAAAGTCGCACATGGCCACTTAAGATTTGATACACGGCCACTCACTAAAAATGGCTTTTGATATACATGGCCACTCAAGGGATGATTAGCTTGACTTGTCTTATTAACACAGCCATTCAAAATCTCATGTACTTTCATGGACGACCACTTACTTCTTCTCTGGATTGCACGCATATCTTACTAATATAATTTTTCCAATTTCACAATTTTGACCCAAAACTTCCTGCCTTTTTGCAATTAAGTCATTTTTCTTGCAAATTAACCCTGAAAAATGCAAAAACTTACAATTAACTCCAAAAACATAAAATTAACCAATTAAACTCAAATTCAACCTAATTAACACAAAATTAACTTAATTAAACACCTAAAAACATTATATAAATCACCATTATCATAGTCATCTCAAGCAGAAATTCCAATAACAAGTAAGGCAAGATAGGTATGAGACTACCAAAGCTTTGCATTTTTATAAAATGGCTAAAGGTGCATTGGTGAGCTCTCATGTTCTGAAAATGAAAAGCTACATTGATCACCTTGAAAGGATTGGGTTTCCTATCACTCCATAACTGGCCATGGATTTGATCCTTAATTCATTACCAAATAGTTATAACTAATTTGTTACAAACTATAATATGAATAATATGGAGAAATCCATTGCTGAGCTACATGAGATGCTTAAAACAGCTAAGCAAAGCATTAAAAAAGGGTTGAATCATATTCTTATGGTTAATAAGGGATAGGGGATGAAAAATAAGGGCAAGGGTAAAGCTAAGGCAAAAGTTACAGGCAAGTTTAAGGCAAAAGCTAGACCCAACCCAAGGCAAAAGCTCCAAAAGAGGGAGTTTGCTTCCATTGCAATGAACCTGGTCATTGAAAGAGGAATTACAAGCTCTACTTGGAAGAATTGAAGAAGAAGAAGAAGAAGAAGAGTAGTGAGACTACATCTTCAGGTATTTATGTTATAGAAATTAATTTATCTACTTTTACTTTCTAGGTATTAGATACTGGATGTGGATCTCATATTTGTACAAATGTGCAGGGACTTAAAAGGAGTAGACAATTGAAAAAGAGTGAAGTAAACCTATGAGTTGGAAATAGAGCAAGAGTTGTTGCCTTAGCCGTAGGGACTTATGAATTGACTTTGCCTAATGGGCTTTTGTTATTTTTGAATAATTACTTTTATGTTCCTACTTTGAGTAGGAATATTATTTCAATTTCTTGTTTGGATGATGAAGGTTTTTCTTTTCTTATTAAGAATAAGAAATGTTATATTTATTATAATGATATTCTTTATTGTATTGCTGATTCATATAGTGGCTTTTATCTCCTAAATCTAGAAAAATCCAACAATCAAGATATCTATAACATAACTACAAAGAAATCTAAACCCAATGATTTGAATAAAACATATTTATGGCATTGTCGCTTGGGTCACATAAATGAGAAACACATATCAAAACTCCATCAAGATGGACTTTTGGAATCATTTGATTTTGAATCATTTGACAGTTGTGAATCCTGTTTATTAGGCAACATGATAAAGGATCCCTTCACTGGACATAGTGAAAAGGGCCACTGATTTATTGGGGCTTATACATACTGATGTATGTGATCCATTAAGCATAAATGCCTGGGGAGAATTTCAATACTTCATTACTTTCACTGATGATTTCAATAGGTAAGGCTATGTCTATCTAATGAAACATAAACATGAATCATTTGAAAAAATTATAACATTTCAAAATAAAGTTCAAAATCAACTTGGTAAAATTATTAAAGCACTTTGATCTGATCGGGGTGATGACTACTTAAGCCAAGAGTTTGATGATCATCTAAGAAATTGTGGAATTGTTTCACAATTAACTCCACCAGGAACACCACAATTGAATGGTATTTCTGAAAGGAGGAATTGAACTTTATTAGATATGGTTCGATTAATGATGAGTCAAATAGATCTTCCTTTATCCTTTTGGGGCTATGCATTAGAAACAGCTGCATTCACTTTGAATCGAGTTCCATCCAAAGCAGTTGAAAAGACACCATATTAGATATGGACTGAAAAAACTCCTAGTTTATCTTTTTTAAAAATTTAGGGTTGTGAGGTTTATGTCAAACGACAAGTCTCAGATAAATTAGCACCAAAATTTGATAAATGCCTTTTTGTGGGATATCCTAAAGAAACTAAAGAATATTACTTTTATAATCCCTCTGAGAACAAAGTGTTTGTTACTTGAAATGACGTCTTTCTAGAAAAAGAATTTATTTCTAAAAGAACCAAAAGGAGTAAAGTAGAACTCGAAAAAATTCAAAAACCACAAGATGGCTTAGAACCATCGATGGAAACTAACAAGTTTTACAAATAGTTGTGGAACTTGTGCAAGTTACACAAGAATTGCACAGATTTAATAGGGCACGACATCAACCCGAGAGATATGGATTTCTCGTAACAGATAGTCGTAAAGTAATGTTTATGGATCAAGATGAGCCTACTACCTATCAAGATGCTGTGTAAAGTCTAGAATTTGAGAAATGGCTAGAGGCCATGAAATCTAAAATGCAATCCATGTATGACAATCAAGTTTGGAACTTGATTGATCCACCAAAAGGAGTTAAAAACATTGGGTGTAAGTGGGTTTTCAAGAAGAAAACTAACATAGATGGGAAATTACATGCCTTTAAGGCAAGACTTGTTGCAAAAGGTTTCAAGCAAACTCATGGTATTGACTATGATGAAACTAAGCAAACTCATAGTATTGACTATGATGAAACTAAGCAAACTCATGGTATTGACTGTGATGAAACTTTTTCCCCAATCGAAATGCTTAAGTCAATAAGAATTTTAATTGCCATTGCTGCATATTATAACTATAAGATACGGCAAATGGATGTCAAAATAACAGTTCTTAATGGAAATTTACTTGAGGATGTGTATATGACAGAACCTGAAGGTTTTGTTCATCATGAGAATTCTAAGAAGGTATACAAGCTGTAAAGATTCATTTATGGATTAAAGCAAGCTTTTCGGAGTTGGAATCTTTGTTTTGATGAAACTGTCAAAGAGTTTAGATTCATAAAAAATGAAGCTGAACCTTGTGTGTACAAGAAGGTTAATAGAAGTGTAGTAATATTTTTTATCTTGTATGTCAATGACATATTACTCATTGGGAATGATATCCCTACATTGCAAAAGACCAAAGATTGGTTAGGGAAATCTTTTTCAAAGAACGATCTAGGTGAAGCTGCTTATATCCTTGGAATTAAGATCTATAGGGATAGATCTAAAAGGATAATTGATCTGAGTCAAAGTACTTATATAGATAAGGTGCTGAATAGGTTCAGTATGTGAAATTCTAAAAGAGGATTTTTGCTAATGTCTCATGGCATCACTCTTAGAAAGACTCAGTGTCCTGTGACATTTGATGAGTGAGATCGTATAAGTATAATTCCTTATACCTCGGTTATAGGATCTATCATGTACGTTATGTTATATACTAGACCGAAATTTTCATATGCATAAAACATGACAAGCAGATATCAATTAGATCCTGGTGAAAGTCAATTGACATCAGTTAAGAATATCCTCAAGTACTTGAGAAGAAATAAGGATGCGTTTTTAGTGTATGGAGGATTGGAAGATGAGCTAGTAATAAATGGTTACACAGATGCAAGCTTCCAATCTGACAAAGATGATTATAGATCACAATCTGGATATGTGTTTTTGTTAAATGGAGGTGCTGTTAGCTAGAAAAGTTCCAAACAAAGCACTATCACTGATTCTACAACAGAAGTTGAGTATATAGCATCATCAGATGTAGCTAAGGAAGTAGCATAAATCAAGAAATTTATTACTAAACTAGGAGTAGTTCCCAGTATCACAAATCCTATAGACCTTTATTGTGATAATAATGGTGTTATAGCACAAGCTAAAGAGCCTAGATCCAATCAAAGATCCAAACATATACTCAGGCACTTTCATCTCATTCGAGAAATCATTGAAATAGGAGATGTTAAAATATGTAGAGTACTAATAGATGATAACATTGTTGATCCACTTACAAAGACTCTCCCATAAGCTAAACATGATAATCATACTAGGTCCATGGATATTAAACACTTATGTGATTAGGCCTAGTGCAAGTGGGAGATTGTTAGTGGTTATGCCTTAAACCATATGTTTGGTTCTCTATATAATGTCACATTTCATTTTATAAAATTGGATTTTCTTCATGTTAGTATATTTTGGCATGTTAGAATATAATAATATTTGTAAATAACAATTTAATGTTATTTTGACTATCCCTAGTTATTTATCATTAAAGGAATAATGATAAATGAAACTAGTATGAGTTTGATTGATAATCATGGGATGATTATATATGATAATATAAATCAAACTTGTAGGTACTTATTGGAGAATAGAGTACTGGATTGACCTATTATGAGATACTACATGGGTTAATGTCATTAGTGATCTCATAATAGTTATGTTATTGATTCTTAGATTTGAGATTATCATGGTATCCTACACGACAAACATTATGTTTTGACATAACTAGAAATTATCTTTAATCGAATAATAATAAAGGTTATGATTGGACATGAAGATAATCATGTAGAAGATAGTGAATAATCAAAATGGAATTTGTCCCTATTTTATTAGAGAGATATCTATTGGGTCCCTCGATAAGTAAGATTGAGAAATGCATGACCTTGCTCAAATGAATTAATGGAGCAATTGATGTCATTTGATATTATCAGTTTACTTAGTGATCGAGAAGTTATATGTTTGAACTATATAAGTTTGACATGGACCATGACTTATGTTCATACAACATATCATATGACAAAGGGATTATAACATGTTCTATGAGGTTAAAATTGAATTATCGATATTTTTATTATTTGGGTAGTTGCAATGTCTTGCTAGACGCCGCTTATGACTTGTAGGCCCATGACGGGACTGGAGCCTATGACCAATATAATATGAACCTATTGGGTTGCACACATAGAATGTAATGAATAGACTAAGGGTTAATTTAAGCATTTCAAATTTTATTTTATGACAAATTAAAATTTGAAATAAATAATGAAATATTAATTAGAATTAATATTATAATTTTATTTTAAATAAGAAATAAAGTATTTCTTAATTTAATAAGAAATATAGGCCCAAAATTCTCTCTCTCTTAATTAGGGTTAAGCCAACTATATATATATATATGATATATATGGTTGATAACCCTGTCACAGACATTTAAGAGGGTGAGTTGTCACTTTGAGAAAGTGAAGAGAAAAATTCATTTTCTGTAACTCGAGCTAGCACCCCAGGCGAATCTGTTCCTCACATTCGAGTGTGGCTATTGGTAGAGGGTATTCGTTTTGTGTGAGGCAACACTTGTAAGACGAGTTTACGCTTCAAAAGGTTAGTAATCGTTACTTTCTCTTCATTGAGTCAATTGGATCGTATAGATCCTGATGGGTTTCATTATTTTCACTGCATTTTATTTTTATTTTTCCCATGTTGAAACCCAACACTAATGTCATGGTTGCATTCACTAATTCCAATTTTGAGTATTTTCCATGTATTTCCAAGTAAATCATATGATAAATTTTATTTCTTATGTATGTAATGTAATATTTATGTTTAATAAATATATATAAGTTAGTGTTAAAACAATTAAGTTATGATTTTATTTATTCATATAAGTCATCTTCTCTCTAGCCCATAATAGAACATGGATATTTCATAAGTAAATGTTGATCACAACATACTAAGAGGTTTCGATTTCAAGTTATCGCTGACTTTCCCCTTTACTAATAAAAAAGTCTCTCAATTATTATTTTGTGTGAGAGCTCATTACTTCAAAACAATGATAATGAAAATTGATTCCATTCCTTTAGTTTTATAATAGTCCTTTAAGAAGACCAAATTGGAATAATGCTTTAACCCACTCTCTCGATATGAATTAGAGTGCCTAAAATATGCAATTACAATACTAATCCGTTAATTCTCATTAATAAACTAGTCTATTACAATCACATATTCTAAGAGTAATTTTCAATCTATAGCAATTATCTTAACATACTGATCTCTTAAGCAATGCTTTAATAATAAATTCCTATTAGCTATAAGGAAAAGTATTTCTCTTGACTACACTTTAACTTATAAAGATAATGTAGTTATACTAATAAAGAATTTGCTTTGGAAGACTACTAACATTAATGGAAAATAAAACATTAATAACATTGTTCAAGTTCCTTAAAATAACATTCTTTTAATTACAAAGAAGAAAGAAATAGATGCAAGAGAGTGAAAAGAAATCCCTCAACCCTTTCCAATCCTTCTAAGAGATTCTCTTTCTTTTTGTGTCTTCTTCTTTAAGAGATAAAATAAATTGTACTTAAATTTACAAATATATGAAATTAAGAACTATTTTTCTCTAAAAGAAGTATTTATTTCTCTCTCAATGTTTAACCAAATTCTTCTTAAATAAGATTTCAAGATTGATGTCTCTTCAAGTGCCTCTACAGGAGAATGCAACCCCTGATGAAAATGTAGTTTCAAGTGCCTCCCGCGCCCGCTACAATAACCTTCTTCAAGACTCAATTCTGCCCATTCTTTAATTTTCTCCACTTTTACCTATTAAACATATAAATCACACAAAACACATAAAAGCAAATAAAATTCACATAGAAACTTAACTACAAACCATAAAACTTAAACTAAAAATATTCAATAAACACACTAAAGCTACACACATCAATTTCCTACAGTTGAACCTTTGCTTATCCCCAAGCAAAACTCGAAATGCAAGAGCATAACCTAAAACACAAAAACATATGACAACATTTAACAACATCTACTTAATCATGGAGCTTGCATGCATATTTGACAAAAATTTGGAAACACACAAATCAACCTTCATCCCTCAATACTTCAATCTAAGTTTATAAACTTTCAAGCAATACCATTGTCTATTCAACCTTAACAAACATGTACATTTGGAAAATCAAGAAATAGCAAAACACAAGAATATAAATTCTCAAGAAATTGAATGTCTTAACACATGTATAGATTATCTCAAGCAAAACATTATCCAAGGTAATTTTAGTGTAAGCTTTAGCCCCAATACATTGTTATAAAATATTTAGGTCAATAAATGAGGAATTTGTTTTATCTATTGTATTCATGTGTATATCAAATGATAGAACTATCCATGAATGTTGTTTTAGTTTAAGTTATCATGTGTGAGGCACATGGTTGTAAGATCTTGAAACAATTGAGACTTATTTCTAAATATCCCTAGTTAGTCATTGTTATGGGAATAAAAAATGAATTAAGACTAGTATGCTCTCTCTGATAAGTTGAGTTCTGTCTTACGGATCATAAGGACTAGAGTGTCAATCAGAGATCATAGATACATGTTTAGAACATGGTATATGGATTCGATCCGTTCATAGGAACACTACATGGTACAAGTCAAAAGTGCTTTTTATGTGCAAGTTTTGCATCAGAGTTCTTAGACCTAAAATCTTTATGAAACTCTTTATGAATTACTGTGTACTTTGACATACACCTAACGTACTCATAACAAAGTGACAAGTATGGGTATGATTGGGCATGCACTAATTCATGTTAGAGAGCATGATAGAAGTAAAGAGATTACCCCTTTCGATAAGAGAGAAAATATCATCAGCCACTTGATCAGTGAACTAAGAAGTGTATGGTTATACTGAGATGAAATAATGAGTAATCATTATTTATTTAAGAGTTCAGTGTCACTCGAATATCAAAAAAAGAATTAGTATATATAAGGATGACTAGTTCCATGCCTTATATTAATTCTGATATTTATGGGTAAGGGACTATGCAAAATTACATTAGGTCACTAAATGCCATTTGCATTTTCATTTAATTTGGAATGCTATAATATCTTGCTAGAGAATATATATAGCCTTTGAATTATTTATTAATTCATTGTCAATATTAAATGGACCTATAGGATCGCACACAAAGCATTGGGCTTAAAATATTTAAAATAGAGTATTAGGCATTAATTTGGACTTTTATTTAAAGTTAAATTAATGTGTGCAGTGGGTATTAAAATTTCTAAATGGACCTTGGTCTATGAGAGAGGGAAAATCAACATTACTAGGGTTATGTTAATTAATTATCTTGGGATAATTAAGGTAATTGATTATTAAATCCTAACAACATTTGAATTAAGATAAAACACTTAATAATGAGAGAGTGTGGCCAAAATTCCAAGGTAAAATCCTAGTGAATTTCGGCATGTGCAAAATCTCTAAATAAAGTGATGCATTTTGATTAAATATCTTATGTAATTTTAAATTAATTTCAATTTAAAATACTAAAGGAATTAAAATTAATTTAAATCACTTAATTAGAAAGTGATGGAGGCTAAGAATAATACCTAAAACCTAAGGGATTTCGACCACCACAAGATTTCCTAAACAAGTGATATAAATTGATTAATTTTATTTTAACCTAGAGAGGTTTTTTCTCTCTCATTGCTGCCACTCTCAAAGGAAAAGAATTCTTTCGTCTTCTCTTAGATTTATGGCAGCCATTTGTGAATCCTAAAAAGAACAAGATCAGATCTTGTGTCTTTGTTTGAATACCTATTGCCAAATATAAAAAGAATTAGAGCTAGCATTCTAATTTTAAGCCATCTTTGCAAGTGTGTGTGTGAGCATAGAGTGGTGTGGCGCAAAGGCAGCACCTTTGGCATTGGAGATCGAGATCGGATATATATAAGTCTATCTTGTATATTAGCCATTGCAAAATCAAGTTTTGAAGAGCATCCAAGGTTGTAAGTTTATTAAAAACCCTAAAATTGCATGTTTCGATTCTATATTGTATATTGCGTGGCATGTATGATCAAAATTTTTAATTTTTTCGCTGCGTGATCATTATATTTATGCCATGTTATATCCCTTCAGGTACCCCTTACTTAAACACTTTATTCTTACCTCACTCCAAGGTTTATGGGTTAGTGTTTCTCTCTTTCCTTTAATATGCCATTGCACACCATAAGCTTGTAAATGAGTAAACATTTCTAGCACAAGTCAAATACATGAAATCAAAGGGTCTTATATAAGGCTGTAACTTGGCTTGGGTTAAGGTAGGATACATTTGGTTAAGTGACTCATATGTAGAGAAAAAGCAATCACCATATCAATAGAGACTTAAAAATAAGGCATAGCATGATCATATATAATCTTTCTACTCAAACTCCCCTATAGATATCCACATTTCTCACTAGTTCGCTTTTTACATATTTTGTTTTTTTCTCTTTTTTTTTTCGTTTCTTTTTTTTCCTCATGGACATAATTGAGTAGGGACTAGCTTTTCTAGTATTAGACTTATGATAAGGAGAGAGTTCAACTAGCTTCATACTTATGATAAATAGAAAATGTCTCCACTGACATAGCAATCCTATTCCCCTTTACAAAAAAGGGTATCCAAAGAAAAGTTTAATGTTAAAAAAAATGGCTTTAGGCTAGTTATGTGTTAATCAACAAAAACTAGTTAAAGCTCAAAATTGGCTACCTAAAGTCATGAAGGTTAGTTTTTTAAAGTAAGCCAAAGTTGGTTATTTTAAGTGCCCTTATCATTTTCCATGCATAACTCCTACTAAATGTAGTCTCAACATTTACCAAAAATAAGTTCTAGAGGATATGACATACCAAAATGCTTTACTAAGTCATAACCCTCACTATGCACATAAAATGTCAAAGATAAATAAACAACAATATTCCTAAAAAATTTTGCTAACTAGATAAAAAATCGAAAAATTTCAAGTTAATTCATGCATAAGCTCCCAAATATGCATCAAATATACAAGCTCTAAAACTAAGCAAACTCAAAACAACCTAAACATACTAACAAATCATAAACATGCACACCTCCCCACACTTAAATGACACAATGACCCTATTATGCAAGAAAAACATAAATCATAACAAACACCCACATAAACAAAATACAAAAATAAACAAATAAAATAAACCAAAAGTAAAGAGAGAAAACTGCCTTAATTGCGCTTCATTTGGAGAAACAGGAGGTGAAGGACTGAACTCTACTTATTATTGATTGAAAAGGACAATAATTTTTGGGTTAAACTCTTTTGGCTCTTATGCACCATCTTTAGATATTTCTTAATGGCATCCACTTTAATAGCCCAATTCTTGTTAAATGCCTATATGGCATCCAACCTTTCCATGACTTGACGCTATTCGGCTGAACTCCCTTCTTCATCATCTACCTCTAAGTCAACAGGCTCCTTATCATCATCACTGTTTGCACTAGATTCCTCAACAGTAGTCGTTGGATGCTTGCCTTTATCCACACCTATTTTCCTAACATGCTTATCACGCAAAATAAACTTAGGAGCCCAACCTCCTCTTGTTAATATGTTAGAATTCATCAAGAACTTCACATCCAACATGGCAACAATCTCACCCTCATCTAACTCAAAACCATGCAATTCTCCTATAAAACCAAGCACAATTCCCATCACCATATAACCCATACCTATAGTCTTACTCTTAGTAATGGATGTATGATAGAACCCATCAAAAATGAAATCAATGGAATAAGGTATTTTATTAGACTGAATTAAGTTCAAAACAAAAGATCTTTGGCTTGCACTACACGACCAAACAAAGCATGGCACATGAATTTGTGAAACAACAACAACACATCATTCTTAAATTGCCTATTGGTATAATTTTTGTTATCAAACCTACTCAAACCTATGAATTTCTTCCAAAATTCAGAAGAATTGAAATTTTGAGGCACAAAAGTCATACCATTTAAAGAAAACCCAAACTAATCACGCATTTTCTCAAAACCAAACACATATTTAACACCTTTATGCCTAAATTTCAATTTAATCTTGCTTTTATCAACATATTCCAAAGTAACAAAAAACTATATAGCCCACACTCTCCTAATAAGCAACATCATGTGAGCAAATTCTCCCTATTTCTTAAACTTCAAATATTTTTCAAACTCATTCAAAATACTCAAATCCTTCAACAAAGAAAAATCTAAATGCTATATACCCATAAAATTTTTCTTAAAGAAAGCTTGAAACTTACCTTCATCCACCGATCGAATAGGAAAAGGGCAATCAAACATATCAGAAAGATAAATAATACCTTACTTTTGGCTTAAAGATGAAACTCCCTTGCCCTTCCTCTTATCAACAACAGTTTTCTGCCTCACCATGGTGCAAATTCCAAAAAAAAAGACAAGAATCAGACAAAAATGCAAAGATGATAGAGAGAAAACTTAAGAAATGAGAAAAAAATTTGAGAGAAAATCAGAAAAACTATGGAAATATGAAAGAAAATAAAGAAAAAACCATTCATATGCCTTAAATAGGGCTGGTGAAAACCATAACCGCCAAAGAAAATCCCTTCAAATTCAAAAAGCATGTTTTATTGCACCCGCAACCTCTGTCACGCTCGCGACAGAGAACGATCTTCCACTCTCCTTAAAAAGTCGACCATTCAAGAAAGAGAAAAACATATTTGCTCGAAAATAATATTTTTTAACATAGACACACAACTAAAGTATAACAGCTAAAACAACTTATGGAATAAGTATAAAATTAAAATAAATACAATGCACAAAGCTAAAACACAAAATAATTAATACAAATGCACAAATTCAAAAAAAAAAATACAAGCAACGATAATCACTTCAATTTCTCAACCGAACATAGAGAGATACTTGAAACCTTTCTACCATGATAAGTCTCCTATAAATATACTTTACATTGTTGACCATTAGCTTTAAACAATTCTCCTTTTGCATTTTTAACTCTAAATAACCATGATAAAAAAAAAACTTGACTAACTTCAAAAGGCCCACTCCATCTAGATATTAATTTTTCAGGGACGAATTTCAATCTTGAGTTAAACAAAAGAACCCTATCTCCCACCTTAAAACTCTTATACTTAATATGAGCATCATGCCATTTCTTAGATTTTTTCGTATAAATCCTAGCATTTTCATATGAAACAAGTCACAACTCATCCAACTTATTCAATTGCAAATATCTCTTCACACCAGCCTCTTTAAGATCATAATTCAAGGTTCTAATTGCCCAATAAGCCCTATTCTCCAATTTTACAAGCAAATGACATGCTTTTTCATATACTAACCTATGAGGTGACATCCCAATGGGTGTTTTAAAAGCAGTATGATAAGCCCAAAGTGCATCATCTAACTTATATGCCCAATCTATTCTTGAACTAAAGACTATTTTCTCAAGTATCCATTTTAGTTTTCTATTAGAATCATCAACTTACCCACTAGTTTGTGGATGGTAAGGAGTAGCTACCCTATGATGCATCCCATATTTATGCAATAAAGAAGCAAAAGATCGGTTTATGAAATGCGTACCTCTATCACTTATTATAGCCCAAAGCACTCCAACTCAAGAAAATAACTTCTTTAAAAACTTCACAACCACCTTGGAATCATTGGTTGATGTAGCTTTTGCTTTTACCCATTTTGATACATAATCCACCCCAACCAAGATATAACTTTGATAAAAAAAATATAGAAAAAGGACCCATAAAGTCTATCCCCATAAATAAAATATTTCTACTTCCAAAATGCTATTTATAGGCATCTTATCTCTTTTCCCTATATTACCAATCCTTCGACACCAATGACATTGGGCTACAAAACTCCTAGCATTATGAAATAAAGTAGACTAATAAAACCCTCACTCAAACACTATAGATGCAGTTTTAGCACTCCCATTATGACCTGAATATAAAGATGAATGACAATGCTTCAATATGTCTACATATACTCTTCCTAACACACCTACAGATAATTCCATCCGCATTTATCTTAAATAAAGATCCTTCCAACACACATTAGATGGGACTCACCCAAGCACTATCCGAAATCGGATAGATAATGCCAGAATCTAACAATTTAATTACTTTTTTTACTACCTCTTTCATGTTAGGGTTAAGCCTTCTTTGCCTATCAGCTCGAGGTTGGTAATTGTCTTTTATATGAATTTTATACATCACAGCATTAGAACTAATTCCTTTTAAGTCAGAAATTTGCCAACCTATACTTTTTATTCTTCTTTGCACAACTTCTATTAATAATTTACCTTGCTCTCTAATGAGTTTATTTGACGCAATAATAGGCAAGGTGTTGTTACTACTTAAAAAGGCATACCTCATATGGTTTGAAAGCTCATTTAACTCAATGTTAGGTGGACTTACAATGGATGGTGGCAAAGGTGCCTCATTTTAGTATAAAAGTTTTGGCTTTGCAATTTTTGTCCTTTCCTTCTTTTGCATTTTTTCATCAAGATCCTCTTCTTAACCTGCGTCATCCAATACTTTCAGCACACATACATCAATAACATCAATTTTCATACACTTATTTTTATCTATGGGAAACTTAAGTGCTTTATCCCTATGATACTTTACTTTATCCTCCCACTCTTAAGACTAAGGTCCCTTCATAGACATCAATTATTGCCCTACCAGTCCTCATGAATGGTCTCCTTAAAATTAATGGGCACTGGACATCATATGTAAAATCCAACATCATTAACTATGCCATATGATTTTTTTATGGATTGATTAGCAAGTTGCAAAACCATCGAAGGAGATTGAACATCTTTTAAAACCCCCAACTTCCTTAAAAATAAAAAATGGTATGAGATTTATACTAGCTCTTAAATCACACAAACATCTAGGAAACTGCATATCTTTTAAAGTACAAGGAATAGTGAAACTGCCCCGATCTTTAAGCTTTGTAGGCACATTATTAGTAATTACGAAATTACATGCTTTAATCAATTAATAGTAGATAAATCTTTCTAACTCTTTTTCTTAGAAATTAATTCCTTTAAAAACTTAGCATAGTTAGGAATTTGAGTTATAGCTTTAACGAAAGATAAATTAATATGCAAATATTTCAACTTATCAAGAAAGATTGAAATTGCCTATCATTATTTTGCTTTTTCAAATGCTTTGGAAATGTTGGATTAGGTTAAAAAACTCTTCTTCTGGAAACACCATCTATCGCGCCCGTGGCTGGTATTGCGCTCACGATAGAATGCTCTTTCTCATCCTTCTTTGTTTCATTTTCCTGCAAAACTCTAGATTTATAAGCTGAAACAAATTCATTGGTGTAGGCTTTACCTGATCTTAACGTGATGGCCTTCATATACTCTCTTGGATTCTCCTCCGTACTAGTTGGAAGATTCCCTTATAACCTTAAAGGTAATGCATTAGCTAATTGGCCTAATTAAACCTCAAAATTGTGGATAGATGAGGCCTGATTTTTGGTAATTTGATCAAATTTCATCTCCAGCCTCTTTTGGTTCTCCTCTTGCATACTGAACTTCAAATTAATGCCCTCTAAGAACCTATCCATTTTAACCTCTATAACTTCAAAATGGTCTTAAGTTTGTTAGACCTTTATACCACCTCTATTCTGACCGTTACCACCTCCTATGAAAAATTTAGATGGCTCTTCCAACCAGGATTATAAGCGGCCGAATATGGGTTACCACACCTTTATCCTTGGATAAAACTTACTTGCTCCTCTGTACCAGCAACACCCAAACTACACACTTCCCTAACATGGCCTCCTTGACCATATTTTGTACATGTATTAGGTAGGTTACCTCAAATACTTAGGCTATTAATCTTATGACTAAAAGCTGTAACTTGTGCTTGCAAGGCTATAATCGAATCAATTGAGTGTACCCTTTTCATATCGGAAGAAATGGATTCCCCTGTTCTCTCTATTGGCCACATACAATTGTTAAACAATATCTTCTCCAATAACTTAAATGCAACTTCCATCATTTTTCTCATTAGAGAACCACCCGCTGATGCATTTATTGTTCCTCTAGTGTGGGGTTTACTCCATTATAGAAAGTTTGCATAAGCAACTCCCTTGGAAGATTGTGGTGTGGACAACTTCGTTGTAATTCCTTAAACCTTTCCCATGCTTCATACAAAGATTCATGGTCATTTTGTACAAAAGTAGTAATATCTTTAATAATCTTAGCAGTTTTTGCCAAAGAAAAATATTTAGCCAAAAACGATTGAGCTAATTGGCCCCAAGTCGTAATGGATCCTCTAATAAGAGAATTCAACCATACCTTAGCTTTGTCCTTTAATGTGAAAGGAAAATAGCCTGAACTTGATTGCATCTACCGAAAACTCCATTAATTTTAAAAGTATCATAAATTTCTAGGAAATTTGCCAAATGAGCATTTAGATCCTCATTTGCCAACCCATAGACTTGTAAACTATTTTAAATCATTTGTAAAAAAAGAGGGTTTGATTTCAAATGAATTTGCATTTACTGTGGGTCGAATGACTTCTTACTGTGCATCGCTCAAAGTCAATGTAGTGAAATCCATCAATCTCGGTGGATTATCTTCTGCCATAGTAACTTTTTTATTTTTCTTTTGTCTTTAGCTTTTAGTTGCTTTATAGGAACCTTTCTATCTTTAGATTATCTTGTGCAATTTATTCCTGTGCACTTTATGATTTAGGCATAAAGTTGAAACACTCAAATCCTGTAAAACAAAATAACAAACTAATTAAATGCTGTAATTCAAAATCATAAATCAAGACTGATAATGGCAATAATCATAAAATCTTAATAATTCTCGGCAACGACGCCAAAAACTTGATGTGAGCTAAACTGTAAGCTTACGGTTGTACCGATTATAGTACTTAAGATATCGATCCCACAAAGGACTAAAGATTATTTATCACGCACTACTACTACTCGATTTTAATCTTGTTTACAACTATCAATTTCAAACTATGTTAATAAATATAAAGCTAAAGTTAAATTATTAATTAAAACTATTTAATGATAATCAAAGAAGACAACTTAGATGTTAATGAAGGATTAATGATGATGAAACTTGATTCCATTCCTTTAGTTTTAAAATAGTCCTTTAAACAGGTCAAATTGGAATAATGTTCTAACCCACTCTTTCGATATGAATTAGAGTGCTTAAAATATATAATTGCAATACTAATCCATTAATTCTCATTAATGAACTAGTCTATTACAATCACATATTCTAAGAGTAATTTTCAATCTATAGCAATTATCTTAATATACCGTTCTCTCAAGCAATGCTTTAATAATGAATTCCTATTAGCTATAAGGAAAAGTATATCTCTCGACTATACTTTAACTTATAAAGATAATGTAGTTGTACTAATAAAAAATTCTTCTTTGGAAGACTACTAACATTAATGGAAAATAAAACATTAATAACATTGTTCAAGTTCCCTAAAATAACATTCATTTAATTACAAATAATAAAGAAATAGATAAAAAAGAGTGAAAATAAATCTCTCAACCCTGTCCAATCTTTCTAAGAGATTATCCTTCTTCTTGTGTCTTATTCTTCAAAAGATAAAATAAATTGTACTTAAATTTACAAGTATATGAAATTTAAAACTATTCTTCTTTAAAAAAAGTAAGTATCTATCTCTCTCTCAATGTTTAACCAAATTTTTCTTAAATAAGATTTCAAGATTGATGTCTCTTCAAGTGCCTCTATAAGAGAATGCAACCTTTGATGAAAGTGCATAAGACTCAAGGCATCTTTTCAAAATAACTGCCCCAACTTGGCGATAGCACACGGAGCTTCAACCTCTACTTTCTTTCTTTGTCGCGCTCGTGATACCTCTCATGCTCGCGACAATTGACCTTCTTCAAGACTCAGTTCTGCCCATTCTTCAATTTTCTCCGCTTTTACCTATTAAATATACAAATCACACAAAACATATAAAAGCAAATGAAATTCACATAGAAACTTAACTAAAACCATAAAACTTAAATTAAAAATATTCAATAAACACACTAAAACTACACACATCACTACCGATAAACTATATGAGCTCTTTAACATCTTACCCTTATAGGACTAGATGTTGCATTTTCCATTAATAGAGCTTCACAACTTATGCATCCCCTCTAAACAACACCATTGTACAGCAGTAAAGTTAATAGTGAGTTATTTACAAGGTGCAACTCAGTATGGTTTGTAGTTTAGAAAGTTCAATCTCCAGCTTAATGTTTCTTTAAATTTTGATTGGGGGTTAATGTTGATGAGTCAGTCTACTATGGGTTACATAATCCATCTTGGCTTAAACTTATTATCTTGATATCTAAAAAGTAAAAAGCTATTTCTCGATCTAGTATAGAGGCTAAATATCGAGCCTTGGCCACAACAACTTTTGAATTGACTTGGCTATAACATCTTACGAAAATTGGCTTTATAATTCCTAAAGATTCTTCACTTTGGTGTGACAACTTAAGTGTGATTTATCTCACCGCTGATCCTATTTTTCATTCGCATATGAAATATTTAAAAATTAACTTTCATTTTATGACACTAATTTGCCTTATTATAAATATCTTTGAGCTTTAATATGTATGTATACAAGAATTGCAATTAATGGGAAGTATTTGGTTCCTCTTTTCTCTCATATCTTTTTTTAACATTCTAATATCCAAGTAGGATTGTGCATTGGTTGGGTTAGGGTCAACCTCAACCCTACCCTAATGACCCAAAACCCAATAAATGGATATAGAGTATCCTTGAACTGATTTTATATGTACTTTGATCCCCACCCTATTAACCCAAATTTTTTAAGGTTCAATATGAACAACCTTGATTAACCCAAAAAATGAAAAGAGAAAACAAAGCACAAAATACAAATCATTAATCACATATTTATCAGTTGCTATTGAAGAATTAGAGTCTAATTAAATACAATTAATCAACCTAGTAAGCATTTTGTTACCTAAATATCATAACAAAATCAAGAAAAAAATCCATTACAAATCTAAATTAAATCATCAATTGTTGATAAGTGGTGTTGAAAAAGGAATCTAAAAGGTTAACATAATAAAGAAGTTGAAAACCCAAAACCTGAAATGCATGGCAAAAGAAACATGAAATTAACTATTAAATACAACTAAGTCATAACAAATAATCATGAAAAATGCTTTTTCATAATGAAAGATTGAAAAATCAACTAAAATCAAACTCAATGATTAAACAAACCACATTTAAATTAGATTTAAAATAAATAAATAACTTAGTGTATACAGAGAACTAGTGGCTAGAAACACACAATAAACTGACTAAGAATCGTGATCGATCATCATTAAATGGATTTGGCAGTGGTGAATGCCGATTCAAAGATAATTAGGTTTTACAGATTAGAAATTTAATGATGGCTGAAAACTGGAGATAAAATCATCCTAGGAGAGAGGTAAAGAGATTATGATGTAGCAATGAATTTGATTTATGGATGGGGATTTAGGGATTTTGAGTTATTTTTAATGGATATGAGAGAGAGAAAAAACTGAGAGAGGAGACTTAGGAGAGGGTTCTTAAATAGGAAAAAAATTAAAAAATGGAAAATATAGAAATAAAAGAATAAAAAACAATTTACAAAAATTTGCATGGGCTAGGAATTGAGCTTAGGACAATAGAATTTTAAGGCTATTGTCTCCACCACTAAGCCAAAAATCTCAAATCCATATGTAACAACATCTATAATATATATAGGTTTTCGATCAGGTTAGGTTAAGTAAGATTTTCACCTGGGCCATCCCGAACCTGTATAAATCCAAAATCTCTCACCCGACCTTAATAACTCAACCCGAATGCAAATTCCAGGTTAGTTATTCGGGTAAATCAAATTCTACATAGCCTTATATCAAAGTAAATGCCTTTAAAAGTTTTAAAAATGTATATATTTACCTCTCAAATATTTGTGGTTAAAAAACTATAATTGCCATTATAAAAGTGATTCATTTATGCTTTTTTCATAATGAAATGCTGACTCACTTAATGAACCTCCAACTATAAGTTACAAATGGATTGGATTTGGTTTGATTAGGTAAAGTCATAATAAATTATATTATAAACGAGTCAAATTTCATAAGTCACAAATAAGTTAGATTAGATCATAACTTAAATGAATCATTACGGATTACGTTATAAATAAGTCAAAATTTATAACATTATTTTTTTGACTTTTTTAAAGAATTCATTAAAAATAAAATATTATGTGAGCATAAAAGTAATTTATCATAATATAATATTAATGATACATAAATTTTTAAAGGGGCATACATGGTTTATATTTGTATTTTGAAAGCATTTTTAATTAAAAAATATTTGAGAGACAAATGTCACTACAAAAAATAATAGCTTTTGAAGCACATTCTAGGAGGCATTCATAAAGAAATCCTTCTTACAAAATTTTGGTCTTTCATAATTGTTGTGATTTTTTTTGTGTGCATAAGTAAATATAAAAAGCGAGAATCCATGGGATTTATTGATAGCTGTATGCCAAAATTGAAGATCATCTTTATTTGAAGACAATGAAGGATCTCCACAACATAAGGAATATGTAAAAATCTATATGTATGAGCACCAAATTTCCTTATAGTTGTAAATAAATATGGAAATGATTTTCATTACTACTTTTTCCTTTCTCTAATTTCATGCCAAATCTTTTATGAGTTTTGCACAAAAATTGATGTCAATGATTTGCTATCATCACAATAATTTTCACTGTTGACTTAAGTATGATAATATTTATTTTGAATTTTTTCCTTAATTGTGTACAAAATAATGTTAAACTGCTGATTTATTGTTTTGAAGTTCTTCATAAAAGATCAACATAAGGTAAATTTATTTCTGTATACTCTTGGAAATTTCTCATTAATCAACTTTTCATAAGTGCCTTATTTATAAACATTGACAAATGTGTAAGGTGATTAAATAGCTTGCTTAAAGGACAAATTTCTAGATGACAAATTATCCAATTTTCCAAATACTTTTTTAATATTCATAGTTATTAGATTGTGTTTTGCTGCGGTGCAAATCTTGTTACCCTAATCTCTAAGACTAATTATAGAATGAGTAGGATGTCAAACACTGGGGAATTTTCGAAGTGATTTTATAATAACCAAGTAGGTATTAAAATAGATAGGCAAATGTAATATAATGGATATTAACTTTCCTAAGATTACTCAAAATTACAAAAAATTAAGATTATTCTAAGTGAACAAATACAATTCAAATGATGTTATTAGAACTATAAAAGTGAATTAGTCAAGTAATATGTTTATCAATTGGACATAAATGAATGCAAATGATTGGAGAATATGGCCTGCTATCCCTAAGAGCAATTCTCATTATCAATTAAGGGTATTCCCATTTAGAGTCCACAATCACTATCATGCCATTATAGAGATAAATGAGAATTATGAAGACCTCTGCCATTTCTTTAACCCCTCAAAGTGAAGCCTTTATCTCCAAGTGATTCCTAAACTTTAAGTAAATTTGATTGCATTTCCACCAAAATACCCCTATTCTTATTGTGAATAAATTGATTAACAAACTACATATGGTGATCATACATATATAAAATATTCAAACATGCAATTAAATCTAAATCATTCATGCATTAATAAAGATATAGTTATATAATATTAATTCATTCTTGTAATTTTAATTAACAAAAACTTAGACTAAATACATTACGTTCAAAGTAAGCAAATACAAGGAAGAAGTATAAATGTCAAACAAAATAACTAAGAAAAAAGAGTAGAAATTGGTTAATAACTACTCAAATGCTCTTCAGGAAAGTACTTGATGTTTGAATGACCTCTTGGAATCCTTCCTATTCCTTAGACTATGCTTTCTTTTTATAATAGTTTTTGAATTATAGCTAATTTTTTGGAGTTTTCTCATGCCCAAACGAAGGTCAATTGATTATATTTATAAGCCTTGAGATGTCCTAATTGATGCCTCTTGTCAAATGGTATAATTGTGAAAAGGTACCACGAAAGGTTGTATTGGTTAGCCATGGTGATGACTTGGTACACTAGTGCCGAATTAGGTTGAGTTTGCATAAGGAGTTTCTATTATAAGTCAACACCAGCATTCTTCTATCACAACTCAGTACAACAAGTTATGAGTTGGCACGAGGAGGCTCTTTGATGAGTTGGCACTAAGTGGAATGAGTATGCACATCCATAAATCTTCCCTTTTATTTTTTCAACTTCAACCCTTTAAGCCAAATCTTCTGATTGCACTCCAAAACACACAACTGAACAAAAATAACCTATAAATATAAAAGGAACCAAAAAATTAAACTATAACATAACAAAATTAAACAAATATATGCATAAAACTTAAGGAAATGTAACATAACTAACCTAAATAACTATGATGTATTGCATGGCATTATGTTTCCTTTATTAGACAAAAAATATTTTATATCTAAACAAGGTAATGGGTAAACAAAAATTAACTCACTTATTTTGTTTTTTCTTTATATTTTTCTATTTATTTTATTTATTTTGGTTTAATGGTTATTGATAGTTTGATGAAATTATTTGTCATCTTTACTCATATACAAAATAATACTTATTAATTTTTTTGCAAATTAATAGCTATTTAATAATTTTGAGTGCATCGAATTTTCGTCTTTATTGGCACTTAATTATATCTATTGTTAGCTTTCAATTTTTTCTTAATTTTATTGAAAATAATTTTGATGTTATCACTTTTAAGCTGTCCTGGGTGATAATAAAGAAAATATAAAGTTTTAATCCATTTGTATTAATCATGATTTATTAAGAATTATATTTCTTGAGTTTATAGTTTTGATTATTAATTTGCACCTTAATTTATCTTTTAATTATCAATTAATAACAAATAATTATATAATAATTCAATCATTTAGACATTTGATTTTGGAGGAGTTTTTAATATTCATATCCAATTAGCATATTAATATTGTGTTACTAATTGATTATTAAAAAAATTAATTTTAAAAGTTTATAGGCAATTTTAAAGTATGCAATTTTTATCTTGAACACCATAAGAATATAGCATGTTAACTCCTATACAAAATTGGTTACTTTCATAAAGACAAATTTCATAATATAAATGTTTGTTTTATGTGTTATGTTGTATATTAGCAATTTTTTGCAGGATAAAAGATGTATGAAAGGTTTAGATCTTAAGTGGATTTAGAATAAAAAAATAATAGTTAAGATTTTTCTCTCTTATACACTTAACATCAACCCCAAGAAGAAGATAAACAACATCGCACTATGGCTTTTGAAATTGATGATCAAACTTATCAAGAATCATAGCCATTTGATGACAATGAATGTACTGAGATAATAGGTATGAATTTTCAAGTGCTATCACGATTTATTGGTTTAATTTTCTACATTAAATTATATTCTCTGTTGCATTTTATTATTTTTCGTATTTTTTGTTTCTTATTTTTTTAGATAAGAATGGAAAATGATACAAGAAATGAGAAATAACTACCATAAAACACATTTGAAACAAGGTTGAAAATGAAAGAAATTTCATTGAAATGGATAATCATCTAAATGAACAAGAATGAATCATATATTTTTTTAGGAATCATTCAATAAATGGACAACTTTCACTTTTGCATGTAGAGAAATGGAATGAAAAAGCATTTATACATAACTAGTTATGATATCTACTATGGAGGTATTATATCATGGATAGTTATTTAAATTTGTAATACCCTTTATCACTTTAAAAATGAGAATACTATAAATAACTAATAAAATTATTCATATAACATTACAATCATGAAACAAAATCATTTTACTTATTTAGAACATAAATAACTATAGTTACAATCTATCATATCACACATTCTTAATCATTACTAAGTTTCAAATTTACTAACAAGGTCTCATAATGCCTTTTGGACTAAAAAATGCAGGTGCCACCTACCAAAGGATAGCAACTAGGATTTTAGATGATTTGATCCATAAGAAGGTGGAAGTGTATTTAGATGATATGATGATCAAGTTAGCTACATGATAAGGTTATTTAAGGCTTTTTCAGCCTTAACCCAAAAAAATACATATTCGGAGTTATCCATGTAAACTTGTAGGGCATATGGTGAGTTAGAGAGGAATAGAGATAGATCTCAATAAAGTCAACGAAACACCCTAATTTAATGCCTTTATCATGTATCATGCTATACCTTTCAATCACATAATGGTAGGTTATTAATCCAAAGCTATATACATTTATCATATCAAATAGTCTATTAATATAGGTATCCTATGCATCAATTAGGTATTTTTCACAACTTTAATCTCTTAATTACATATACATAATGGCTTATTTTATAACATACTCATCATTTTCATGTTAGTTATAACTGTCTTAACTTCATATCTTATCATGCATAACATTTATTAATTGATCTAGCATATTTATGACTAAGCATTTTAGCTACTATATGCATGCATGCTTTAGCATTCTTTTACTAAACTTATTACATCACTTACTTCATATTACACACACACACACACACACACACACACACACATACACGCACGCACACACACACATATATATAATAGCCCTTTTTATACATATTAGACGTGAAAAAGAACTTGCACCAAAATAACCAAAAAGAATCCCACATCAACTTCTATGACTTAGGTGTTGGCCTGTCCTGACGTAGAGATCATTCCTGAGCAAAAACTTTTACAGCAGTACCTACACGGATTAAATAACCCGTGCTAAGCTATAAAGCTTAGTGGGGAAAACTAAACATGAAAGACCACTACTCACAGTGGTCGCCAGAAATATTTAATATACAAAAATGGAAAATAATATAGTTTACATAATAGAAATAAATATAAAACAAAGCACAATATCTTAACAACAATATAACTTTTCATTTAAATTAGCATATTTGAAATCTAAACAGTTTATAGATGATCTGTACGTAATATAAATAAATATCCATACATGTAATGGAAACCATAGTTAAACATGATAATCCATATATCATATGCACAAATCATATTGTGATTTAACTGTGAAACATTTATATTTTTAATTTAGCCTGCTTAAGTTATAAAGGTGGATAACGGGATCGGTGGATATCCGAGGGTATCAAAATGGTGGATATCCAAATATATTAAAACTATGGACCCAATCAAAGCCAACTATACGGTGGACCGGTCAAGGACTCAAATGGGTTCAAGGAACAACCCAAATGGGCTGTGCAAGATCCAGTAGGATCAACTATACTGTGGACCTAAAAAGGTCGATTGTGGCAGCTGCAATTCCCTATAGGCACCTACCTATCCACAATTGAACTATAATTGCAGGCAAAGCTGTATTTAATCTTTCTTTTCATCTATCATGCTTGCACTTATAGTGTTCATTTTGCACATGTATAATCATATGATAGCTATATCGTTACTATGACATAACTACATATGTAAGTTCATTTAATGATACACTTACTTTTTACATACCATCATTAGATATTTCATATTAGCATAATTATGATATGTTAATCAAATAATGCATCATACCTATTCAAGTGTTCATTATTAATACTTTACAATATAGCATATCGTATATATGTGATCATGTATACAAATACATAATCCCTAGTGAATATGAATATATAACATCATAATAATATACTTTATTATGTTATCATTTAGGCATCACACATGAACATAGTCATACATAGTATTTCTTATTTCACAATATAAGTGCAGGTTCAAATATAATTCACTCTATCATTAGAGTATGAATATGTAAGATTAATTGCATAAAACAATCATGCACAAATTTCATCACAAATATATGTTAGATATATTCATCACAAGTCCTTACCCATGTACACGTGTGAATATATATATATATATATATATATATATATATATATATATATATATATACATATAATCTTGTAATAACAGTCATATTACATGCCCTATCCAATTCATTTTGTAATCATATAAACACATATTTAGCTCAATTAATTAAAAACCATAAGATAAAGTACATTAAAGATCTGCATGGGCCAGCATTCTTGACTCAACTTGTGAGCCACAAATGAATTTAAAAATATCATTTTTAGGCTAAATGATCCCTACAATCGAATTCCCCTATGTGTCTAGTTTCTAGAGCATGAAAATTCATCTTAATATCTTACCTATAGCTCAAGATATTTGAGAAATACTATCGGTTGCTCATGAAGCCAAAATAGTATTTGCTGTCACTTATAAAAATTCATAGCATAAAATTAAGAGGGATTTAGACCAACATTGCTTCATCAAAAACGTGCTCCTAGGTATATAGTTTACCCAGAATTTTACAGCATAAGATTTTGACTTCTCTACTAATACTTATGCCCAAAAAACCAAAATCTGTACCTTAACAGTACAAACAAATTCAACGAATTTCATGCTAATTATTTGACATACTTATAAATAAAATTAGGCATTACTTCCTTTATATAAAATGTGTATTTATAAGTCTATTTTGCATAGGAAATAATCATATGTCATTCTGATCATTGTATATACAGATATCTCAATTTTTCCCAAACCTGGTCCAGAATCCAAAATTAAAAGTTCTCCTAAATTCAATAAATTATAAAAAATATCTAGAGGCAGAATTAAAGGTAGGTTCCTTCTTCAATTTTGTAGGAAAATGTCTTATATAACTACATAAATTTGATTTGTTACAATAAGAGGTCTCTATTACAACTGACACTAAATTTTCAGTCACTAGGTTAGAATATTCATCTCATCCCTTCATGCACATTTCTTACGTTGTACTCTCTTTTAATTACTTCAAATTCAATTTAATCACAACAAGTTCTAGCAACCATATTCACATGCAACAACCAAATTCACATGTATTAAGGTAACCCTAATCCCATACCTTGGCTGATTTTCCCTTAGTTTTCAATCCTTTATAATTTCCTTTCCTTTACTCTTTCTACCCCCTCTTCTCCTTCACAAACATCATCATCATCAATTAAAGTTTCTAACACTTATTCAACATTTACCTCAACCAAAATGAAAAGAAGAAGAAGAAGAAGAAGAAGAAGAAGAAGAAGAAGAAGAAAAAGAAGAAGAAGAAGAAGAAGACGATGAAATTCAGTAGAGATTATTTACCTTAAAGTTGTACACTTAATTGCCTTTGATTAACTAATATGAATTGTCACTTAAATTGCTTGAAAAGATTCAAAGACATTAAAAGAAAATGAGAGGAAGTACTTTATGATTTTCTTCTCTCAAATGACCGATCCAACCACCTCACACAACTCTTTCCTCCTTTAAATCTTTATTATATAGTGACATGAAAAATATCCTTATTAGTCCTTCCAAACTTTGCATGTCACATCATGAACACACTTTTTTTCCATGCTATAAAGTAACCCCTCCACTAAATCTTTTTTTTTTAAATTGACCACTCTATCTAATCCCTTTTATAAATTGACCTCTCAATTATTAATTTATTTACATTTTCCCCTAAAGATGCCGTAGTTACAAATTTACCCCAAATTAATAATTTACACTTCAATTATACCCTCGATCAATATTAAACTATAATATTAAATTTTATTTTCATGCAATTAATTTAATAACACAATAATTTATCACTTGTCCCATAATTATGTGAAATTTTCATTTTCATTTTTAATTTAATCTTAATCAAATAAATCCTACTCAAATCATGAAAATTTCAATTAGGGTCATTTTGAGGCCTTACAAATCTCTCCCCCTTAAGGAATTTCATCCTCAAAATTCATACATGATTTAAACAATTGAGGATATTGCTCCCTCATGGTTGCCTCTAGTTTCCAAATTACTTCTTGTACACCATGATGTTCCCAGAGTACTTTATCTAGAGGGATCTGCTTGTTCCTTAATTGCCTGATTTCCCTAGCCAGGATTGCCTTTGATTCCTCATCATACGTGAAATCCGACTGTAATTGAATATCTTGAACTTGTAACTTATGAGATTCATCAGAGCGATATCTTCGAAGCATAGACACATGAAATACATCATGAAGCTTGGCTAATTCTATAGGAAGAGCCAACCTATAAGCCACTGGTCTGACTCTTTGAAGAATTTCATACGGGCCAATGAATCTCGGATTGAGTTTTTCCTTTTCCCCAAATCTAAGCACTTTTCTCCAGGGAGATACCTTCAAAAACACTTTGTCACCCACCTAGTACTCGATATCTTTTATTTTCAAGTCAGCATATGATTTCTGCCTGTCACTAGCTTCTTTCAGCCTCTGCTTGATAACTTAAGCTTTTTCCTCTGTATCTTTAACAAGGTCAGGACCAATTAACTTACATTTAGTCAAATCAGTCCAGCAAACTAGAGTTCTACATTTCCTGCCATACAAAGCCTCATATGGTGCCATTTGAATATCTTCTGATAGTTATTATTATAAGCAAATTCCATTAAGGCTATGTACTTATCCCACTTCCAGAAAACTCCAAAGCACATCCCCTCATCATATCTTTGAGAATCTAAATAACCCTTTCGGATTGCAAATTCGTTTGAGGATGAAAAGCTATACTGTACTTGAGCTGTGTTCCTAAAGCTTGCTGCAGACTCTGCCAAAATCTCAATGTAAACCTTGGATCTAGATCCAAAATTATAGACACAGGTATACCATGTAACCGTACAATCTAATTCACATATAATTCTGCAAGCCTATCCATGGAATAATCTGTTCGAACTAGTAAAAAAGTGAGCTACTTTTGTTAACTTATCCACTATTACCCAAACAACATCATATTTTCTTTGAGAAAGAGGCAAACCAGTAACAAAATCCATGGTAATGTCTTCCCACTTCCACTATGGAATCGGAATGGGATTCAAAAGACCTGAAGGAAACTGATGTTCTACTTTCACTTGGTGACATATTAGACATTTAAAAACATAATCAACAATATCCTTCTTCATGCCATGCCACCAGTAAAACTGTTTTAACTCTTGATACATCTTGTTCCCACCTAGATGCATAGTAAATGCAGTATTTATGTGCTTCATGCAAAAATATTCTTTTCACTTCTTTGTCATCAGGAATACACAACCTGTTATGGTAGTAGACACCACCATCTTATTTCACTGAAAAATCTGATTGATCTCCATCACAAATTGCTTTGACAATCTATTGTAACTTTACATCATCCTTCTGAGCATCTATCACTGTCTGCCTAACCATGGGCCTAACTTTAAGCTGTGCTAGTAAGGTACCATCCGTAGCAAATTTCCATCTGTACTGTTTTAACATGAATACTACCATTGTCTTACGACTCAAGGCATCAGCAACCACATTCACTTTTCCTGGGTGGTAGTCAACTATACAATCATAATCTTTGAATAGTTTCAACTATCTTCTCTGCCTTAAATTAAGTTCTTTCTGAGTAAGCAAGTACTTGAGGCTTTTATGATCTGTATAAATCCTGAATTTTCCCTATACAAGTAATGTCGCCAAATCTTTAAAGCAAATACTATAGCTGCCAGTTCTAGATCATGAGTCGGGTAGTTCTATTCATGTGGTTTCAACTGTTTAGATGCATAAGCTATAACTTTACCATCGTGCATTAATACACAACCCAAACCAACCTTAGAAGCATCACTGTACATTGCATACTCTTTCCCTGACACATGTTGAGTTAACATTGGAGCTTCAGTCAACATCTTCTTCAACCTTTCAAAGCTTGCTTGACAATGATCAGACCATTCAAACTTAATATTCTTCCTTAATAGCTTAGTGAGGGGTGAAGCAATGACAGAAAAACCCTCACAAAACAACGATAGTAACCTGCCAACCTGAGAAAACTTTTAATTTCATGTACATTCCTAGGTGGTCTCCAGTTAACAATAGCTTTAATTTTATTTGGATCAACCCTAACACCTTCAATAGATATAACATGACCTAGGAAAGAAACTTCCTTAAGCCAGAAGTCACATTTACTCAATTTAGCATACAATTCATTTTCTTTCAAAGTTTGCAATATAATTCTTAGATGTTCAGCATGCTCAGCTTCATTTCTAGAGTAAATTAATATGTCATTAATACACACTACAACAAATCGATCCAAGTAGGGTCTGAATACCCTATTCATAAGATCCATGAATGCAGCAGGTGCATTAGTCAACCCAGATGGCATAACTAAGAATTCATAATTCCCATAACGAGTTCTAAATGCAGTCTTAGGAACATCCCCATCTTTAACTCTGAGCTGATAATATCGTGATTGTAAATCTATCTTTAAAAACACACCAGCACCACTTAACTGATCAAATAAATCCTCAATTCGAGGCAAAGGATATTTGTTCTTCACTGTCACTTTGTTCAACTGTCTATAACCAATACACATTCTCATAGACCCATCCTTATTCTTAACAAATAAAACCGGAGCACCCCAAGGTGACACACTAGGTCTGATGAAACCTTTATCTAACAATTCCTGTAATTAAACCTTTAACTCTTTTAATTTAGATGAAGCCATTCTGTATGGTGCCCTGGAGATCGGGGTTGTACTAGGTAACAGATCAATAGATAACATCTCTTTCTGGAAGAAGACCAGGTAATTCCTTTGGAAACACTACTGGAAATTCTTTCACAATCGGTATATTCTCAAGCTTCACTATATCCCTCTTTGAGTCAAGGACTAAAGCTAAAAATGCTTCACATCCCTTTCTAAGACAACACCTAGCTTGCATTGCTGATATAACATTAGTTGGTAGCTTAGAACAATTGCCTTCTACTATCACTTCCTTTCCTTCATCATCCTTGAAAGTTACTGTTTTCATTTCACAATTTACCACTGCATGATGCTTGGATAACCAATCTATTCCCAAAATTACATCAAACTCATGAAAAGGAAACACAATCAAATCTGCTGGAAACTCTATCCCTTGAACTACTATAGGACAGTTTTTACACACCTTATTAACAATTATACTATGTCTCAATGGACTAGTTACACATATATCAAAATCTAACTGTTGTGTTTTAAACCTATCTCTACCCGAAATCCCAATACAAACATATGAGTGAGTAGAGCTAGGATCAATGAGTGCATGTATGTTACAATTATAAAGAAAAAAAGTACCAGTTATAACTTCTGGAGCATTCTGTTCCTCCCAAGCCTTCATTGCATAAGCCCGTCTAGCAACCATTTGAGTAAAAGGTCTATCAAATGTTTTTGACATATTCAGGGACTGAGATCCATGATGAGCTGATCCACCCCTTCCTCTGCCTCTACCTCTTCCAGATGGGGGTGCATTAGAAGCTCCCCTGCTATTCTATTGCTTAAAACCTTGATCCAATTTTAAAGGATGATTTGCCACAAAATGATCAGCACTGCCACATCTAAAGTATTCTCCAGCTAGTTTCCTGAAATAACCCCAATGGTGCTAGGAACAATGTGAATACTCAGGTGCTTGACCCCCACTCTGTCTTCCTGAAGCTTCCTTCTCATTTTTAAACTTAGCAAAAGATTCTTGTTTATTTCTTTTATTAGCAGAACTAAAAATAGACTCTGCAGGCTGACCTCCTTGAGTTCTTTTAAATCTTTTTCCATCAGATGATCCTCCCCTAGGACCACTTCTTTTTTGCTCCCTCTCTCTTTTAGCTATTTAATACTTTTCAATTTTCATAGCAGTTGTAACCAGTTGATTAAAATCTACCACATTTAGAGATGTAAATCCGAATAATTTTTCTTTGATTTGATCATTCAGCCCATCTTCAAAGTGCCTGCATTTAAATACTCATATCAACATTTCCTTGGGAATATACTTGTATAACAGGCTAAATTCTTTTTCATATTCAACCTTAGATAAAACTTTTTATCTCAGACTCAGAAACTGCTTCAATTTCTCCTCCTTGTAAGCCTCAGTAACATATTTCTTTCTGAACTCCCCCTCAAAGAATTCCCAAGTAAGTGGATAAGGTAATAAGGTTGTCTCAAAATCAACTTCCACCAATCATAAGCCATGCCTTGAAGTAAGGACACAACACAAGATACCTTGTGATTTGCAGGGCAGTTAATTTCAACAAATATCCTTTCTAGCCTTTCTAACCAGAACTCAGCTTCTTTAGATTGTTTTAAATTAGTACCCATAAATTCTTTTGCCCCATGCTTTCTAATTTCAGATATTGAAGCCTTGGGCATAGTCATTCTTTGCAAAATCTGGGCCATATCCTGAGAAATTTTTAACAAGGCCTCTCTAGGAACTGTAGTAGGAATTTCATTTCGATGTGATGATGAAGTCACTAGATTAGGAGTATTTGATCTAACCAACAAATTACTTTCAGCCAATTCTTTTATAGTATCCCTAAAGGAATTCTCCATCTTGAATCTATAAGAAAACAATAACTTCTGCATTAGACCAACACAATACTATCTCATATTAAAAGATCCTATACTCACATTGCCCATAAAAGGTTAAACCATGCTCTGATACCAAATTGAAACACCCTAATCTAATGTCTTTATCATGTATCATGCTATACCTTTCAATCACATAATGGTAGGTTATTAACCCAAAACTGTATACATTTATCATATCAAATAGTCTATTTATATAGGTATCCTACGCATCAATTAGGTATTTCCCACAACTTCAGTCTCTTAATTACGTATGCATAATGGCTTATTCTATAACATACTCATCATTTTCATGTTTGTTATAACTGTCTTAACTTTATATCTTATCATGCATAACATTTATCAATTGATCTAGCATATTTATGACTGAGCATTTTAGCTACTATATGCATGCATGCTTTAGCATTCTTTTGCTAAACTTATTACATCACTTACTTCATATTACACACACATATATATAATAGCCCTTTTTATACATATTAAACGTGCAAAAGAACTTGCACCAAAATAACCAAAAAGAATCCTACATCAACTTCTATTAATTAGGTGTTGGCCTGTCCTGATGTAGAGATTCTGAGCAAAAGCTTTTATAGCAGTACCTATATGGATTAAATAATCCATGCTAAGATATAAAGCTTAGTGGGGAAAACTAAACATGAAAGACCACTACTCACAGTGGTTGCCAAAAATATTTAATACACAAAAATAGAAAATAAAATAGTTTACATAATAGAAATAAATATAAAACAAAGCACAATATCCTAGCAACAATATAAATCTTCATTTAAATTAGCATATTTGAAATCTAAACATTTTATAGATGATCTGTATGTAATATAAATAAATATCCATACATGTAATCGAAACCACAGTTAAACATGATAATCCATATATCATATGCACAAATTATACTGTGATTTAACTGTGAAAAACTTATATTTTTAATTTAGTTTGCTTAAGTTATAAAGGTGGATAACGGGATCGGTAGATATCCGAGGGTATCAAAACGGTGGATATCTAAAGATATCAAAACTATATACCCAATTAGGGCCAGCTATACGGTGGACCGGTCAAGGACCCAAACGGGTTCAAGGAACAACCCAAATGGGCTGTGCAAGATCCAACAGTATCAACTATACTGTGGACTTAAAAAGGTCAATTGTGGCAGCTGTAATTCCCTATAGGCGCCTATCTATCCATAATTGAACTATAATTGCAGGCAAAGCTCTATTTAATCTTTCTTTTCATATATCATGCTTGCACTTATAGTGTTCATTTTGCACATGTATAATCATATAATAGCTATATTGTTACTATGACATAACTGCATATGTAAGTTCATTTAATGATACAATTATTTTTTACATACCATTATTAGATATCTCATATTAGCATAATCATGATATGTTAATCAAGTAATGCATCATACCTATTCAAGTGTTCATTATTAATACTTTACAATATAGCATATCGTATATATGTGATCATGTTTACAAATACATAATCCCTAGTGAATATGAATATATAACATCATAATAATATACTTTATTATGTTATCATTCAGGCATCACACATGAACATAGTCATACATAGTATTTCTTATTTCACAATATAAGTGCAGGTTCAAATATAATTCACTCTATCATTAAAGTATGAATATGTAAGATTAATTGCATAAAACAATCATGCACACATTTCATCACAAATATATGTTAGATATATTCATCACAAGTCCTTACCCATGTACAAGTGTGAATATATATGTATACATATAATCTTGTAATAACAGTCATATTACATGCCCTATCCAATTCATTTTGTAATCAAATAAACACCAATTTAGCTTAATTAATTAAAAACCATAAGATAAAGTACATTAAAAATCTGCATGGGCTAGCATTCTGAACTCAACTTGTGAGCCACAAATGAATTTGAAAATATCATTTTTAGGCTAAATGATCTTCTACAATCAAATTCCCCTATATGTCTAGTTTTCATAGCATCAAAATTCATCTTAATATCTTACCTATAGCTCAAGATATTTGAGAAATACTATAGGCTATTCATAGAACCGAAATAATGTTTGCTGTCACTTATAAAAATTCATAGCATAAAATTAAGAAGGATTTAGACCAATATTACTTCATAAAAAATGAGCTCCTAGGTATCTAGTTTACCCATAATTTTACAGCATAATATTTTGACTTCTCTACTAATACTTATGCCTAAAATACCAAAATCTATACCTTAACAGTACAAACAAATTCAACGAATTTCATGCTAATTATTTGACATACTTAGAAATAAATTTAGGCATTACTTCCTAAATATAAAATGTGTATTTATGAGTCTATTTTTCATAGGAATTAATCTCATGTGATTCTGATAATTGTACATATAGATATCTCAATTTTTCATAAACCTGGTCCAAAATTCGAAATTAGAAGTTCTCCTAAATTCAATAAATCATAAAAAATTTCTAGAGGCAGAATTGAAGGTAGGTTCCTTCTTCAATTTTGTAGGAAAATATCTTATATAACTACATAAATTTGATTTGTTACAATTAGAGGTCTCTATTACAACTTACACTAAATTTTCAGTCACTAGGTTAGAATATTCATCTCATCCTTTCATGCACATTTCTTACATTGTACTCTCTTTTAATTACTTCAAATTCAATTTAATCACAAAAAGTTCCAGCAACCATATTAACATGCAAAAACCAAATTCACATGTATGAAGGTAGCCCTAATCCCATACCTTGGCTGATTTTCCTGTAGTTTTCAATCCCTTACAATTTCCTTTCCTTTACTCTTTCTACCCCCTCTTCTCCTTCACAAACATCATCATCATCAATTAAAGTTTCTAGCACTTATTCAACATTTACCTCACCCAAAATGAAAACAAGAAGAAGAAGAAGAAGAAGAAGAAGAAGAAGAAGAAGAAGACGATGAAATTCTGTAGAGATTATTTACCTTAAAGTTACACTTAATTGCCTTTAATTAACTAATATGAATTGTCACTTAAATTGCTTGAAAAAGATTCAAAGACATTAAAAGAAAATGAGAGGAAGTATTTTCTGATTTTCTTCTCTCAAATGACTGATCCAACCACCTCACACAACTCTCTCCTCCTTTAAATCTTTATTATATAGTGACATGAAAAATATCCTTATTAGTCCTTCCAAACTTTGCATGTCACACCATGAACACACACTTTTTTTTGCATGTTATAAAGTAACCCCTCCACTAAATCTTTTTTTTTTAAATTGACCACTCCATTTAATCCCTTTTATAAATTGACCTCTCAATTATTAATTTATTCACATTTTCCCCTAAAGATGCTGTAGTTACAAATTTACCCTAAATTAATAATTTATTCTTCAATTATACCCTCGATCAATATTAAACTATAATATTAAATTTTATTTTCATGCAATTAATTTAATAACACAATAATTTATCACTTGTCCCATACTTATGTGAAATTTTCATTTTTAATTTAATCTTAATCAAATAAATCCTACTCAAATCATGAAAATTTCAATTAGGGTCATTTAAGGGCCTTACAGTCAAAGCCATTAGGGAGATTCCCACACCCCATAAATAGAAGGAGGTAAGATAATTTATAGGTAGGTTTTGGTATATAAGCAGGTTCATACCTAAGTTGACTTCAATTTGCAAATTGATTTTTAAGCTACTTAGAAAAGATTAGCTAATGGTTTGGAACGAAGATTATCAAAAGGCATTCAACATCATTAGATAATACCTTTTGCATCCACTAATGCTGAGACCACCATAAGCAGGTATGCCTTTGATTTTGTACTTAGCCATAGAGGACTATTCAGTAAGGGCTATGTGTTAGTGTAAGCCCTAGCCCCAATGCATTGTAACGAAACACTTGAAATTAATAAAATGAGGCATTTGTTTTATCTATTGTATTCCTGTACATATCAATTGATAAAACTATCCAAGAATGTCGTTTCGGTTTAAGTTATCATGTGTGAGGCACATGGTTGTAAGACCTTGAAACAAATGAGACTTCATTCTAAATATCCCTAGTCAGTCATTGTTATGGGAATAACAATGAATTAAGACTAGTATGCTCTCTCTGATATTATGAGTTCTGTCTTACGGATCATTAGGACAAGAGTGTCAATCAGAGATCATAGATACATGTTAAAGAACATGGTATCTGGATACGATCCGCTCATGAGAACACTACATGGTACAAGTCATAAGTGTTTCTCATATGCAAGTTTTGTATCGGAGTTCTTAGACCTGAAATCTCTATGAAACTCTTTATGAATTACTGTGTACTTTGACATACACCTAACGTGCTCGTAACAGAGTGACAAGTACGGGTATGATTGGGTATGCATTAATTCATGTTAGAGAGCATGAGAGAAGTGAAGGGATTACCCCTCTCAATAAGAGAGAAAATATCATCGGCCACTTGATCAGTGAACTGAGAAGTGTATGGCCATACCGAGATGAAATAATGAGTAATCATTATTTATCTGAGAGTTCAGTGTCACTGGAATATCAAGAAAGGAATTAATATATATAAGGATGACTGGTTCCATGCCTTATATTAATTCTGATATTTATGGGTAAGGGACTATGCAAAATTGCATTAGGTCACTAAATGCCATATGCATTTTCATTTAATTTGGAATGCTATAATATCTTGCTAGAGAATATATATAGCCTTTGAATTAATTTATTAATTCATTGCCAACATTAAATGGACCTATAGGATCGCACACAAAGCATTGGGCTTAAAATATTTAAATTGTGTATTGGGAATTAATTTGGACTTTTATTTAAAGTCAAATTAATGCATAAAATGAGTCAAATTAATGCATAAAATGGGTAAACAGATTTTTGCCTAAAACAGCTAGCTGTTTTAGGCAAATCTGTAAAAACAGTTTTTTTGCCTAAAACAGCTAGCTGTTTTAGGCAAATATGTGAAACGAGTTTTTTGCCTAAAACAGCTAGCTGTTTTAGGCAAATATGTTGGTCACGAGAGAAATTTGTTGGCATGTGCTAGGTTTAATTTCAATTGATTAATTATCTATGTATAATTAAGTTAATTGAGTATTAAATCCTAATTTGTATTTAATCAAAATATAATACTTGAGAGGAAATTAAAGTAGCCAAAATTCAAACTAAAATACTAGTTGAATTCGGCAACTTATTTTACCTTAAATAAGTAAGTTTGTTTTGATTAAATGACTAATGCCATTTGAACTTAAATTCTAATGGAATTTAAATTAGGATATATCTCTTAATTAGGAAGTGATGGAGGCTGAAATTAACACTTAATTTACGGCACTCACACTTGACCTAAATTAGTGATATATATTAATGAATTAAATGAATAACTTGGATGTTTTTTTTGCTATTTTTCTCTCTTGGCCGAAATACTCAAGGGGAAAGAAATCTTTCTTGTTCTCTTGTGTTCTCGGGCTGAAACAGTAACCTAAAGGAAGAACAAGATCAGATCTTGTGGCTTCAAATCATTCCCATTGTCGAATACACAATCATAGAGCTAGCACTCTTGATTTTAAGCCATCTTTGCAAGTGTGTGTGTGAGAATAGAGGGAGTGGCGTAAAGGCTGTTCCTTGGCATTGGTGGTGAAGATCTAAGGTGGAAATATCCTTCTTGGTTGCTGGTCATCATCAAAATCAAGTTTTAAAGGCATCTAAAGTTGTAAGTTTAAAACTCTAAAATTGCATGTTTCGATTCTTGTCATGGAATTATATGGCATGTATGATAAAAATTTTTGTTTTTCCGCTGTGCCATCATCACATTCATACCATGTCATATTCCATCAGTGGTATCAGAGCCTAAACATGCTTATTTTAGTGCTTTAGATGCATGAAAAAATTAATTAAAAATCGTCATTATGAAAACATGCAAATCTGAAATTTTCTGTTTTGAGTTTTTTGCATTGTTTTGGTGTAAAAACGATTTTAATTGATTAGATAGGTATTATAATTAATATGACATGTTAATATACTGTCCTAAGATGTTATTAGGACTGGTAATGGTCGGATTTAATTATTTATACCTGATGGTACATGTTAATTATGAAACTAGGTGCTAGTTGGCATGTAAATTGCTAGTTTAACAACTAGTTTTCAAAATTAAATGTAAAAACGTTTTTGGGATGTTTGTAAGTGATTTTTAAAGATTAAATAACAGGTCTGGACATGTTTTAAATTTGGTTTTAATTCTGGTCCATGACAATTTAATTGATTATTTTTAAAATCACTTAAAACTATGTCTAGTTTGTGTTTGTTACATGTTTAATCAACATTGTTTGTTTTGTTTTGATTAAAATGGTAAAAACACATTTAGATTAAAATGGTACAGAATATTAAATCAATGTTTATGGACTTATTTAGATTATTAAATGACTCATAAAATTGATTTGAATATTTGTGCATTTTATGGCATTACATAAGCATTAAACAACTAGTTTTTGTTGTTTGTTTGTTTTTGCATGAATGCCGTGTACTATATATGTGTTCTTCATGATTTTATTTTTAATTCATGTTAGCACATATTATATGCATTTTTAATGTTTATGGGCTGTATGACATAAAATTAAAAATGGCAAAATTGGAAATTATACTAGAGTTGATTTATAGCACAAATCTAACTAGTTAGTGTTTTGGGCTTTTAAGAGAACTTATTCAATAAAAGGATTTAGTCCATTGGGCTTTGGCCCAGTCCCGTCATGGGGTCTTCTCTTAAAGGTTCAAGTACACAATTTCCATTAATGGGCTTGGCTAAATTAATTAAAATTGGACTTTATTTTATCCATGAATGCTATGTATATTTATTTGCTAATTTGGTGTGATGAATGGATATGCATGGTGCATTCATGGGCCCTGGATTTTTGTAATTAAATATGGCCTGCGAGCCATTATGTTTTATTGTAAAAGTTTCATTTATTTCTTAGAATAGAATATACTTGAAGACTTTGTAAATCAAGACGAAGCCCACCGGAGTGGAGAAGCCCAACTCGAAGATTCTTATGTAATAGTATAGAATCTTAGTTGTAGGTTTTTGGGCCTAAAGAAAATTACTCACTGTTCATCTTAAAAATAATTAAAAAATTGAAATAAAAGATTACATTACATATAGAATTTTTAACTCCTCTTGAAGTCTTCACAGAACATCCAAATCACAACTTCCAACTCTAAGTTGCTTGTACTCTTGAAAACTAAGTCTCAAACCTTAAGAAACATTAATCCTTCTAAATCACCGTTGTTTGCTTAAATACCTTAAAGGGAAGAAAACCACTGCCATGTAACTTTTTATTCTAGAGAAAATAAGAATTCCATCGTGTTTGGGACTGCTTGCTTGATAGAGGGAGAAATCCCCTCCACCGAGGTGATTAATTCCTTTGTAACCTTTGGGTTGCCTAGGTAGAGGTAGAAATCCCTCAATTAAGGAAGGATTTCTTGTATCTCATGCTTTCATGCTCTCCTTAGTAGAAAAGGATTCTTCCTCTATCGAGGTAGGCTTTCCTACCGTCTCTTCATATTTTTCATGATAGAGGAGAAATTCTCCTCAACCAAGGGATTTTATTTTAGACTATAAAATGGCTTTTAACTATTATAAAAACCCCAATGAGCTTATTTTCTCCTTTCTCAAAATAACTTTTTTTTTTAATTAAGTACCTAATAAACACAAAAATTGTAATTAACTCCCTATAATCAGAAATTTAGAAATTAAACATAATAATTAAACAAATTAACACTAAAACACTAACCTAAACTATGAGGCACTAATCATGACCCTAATTGAATTATTATTAATTAATGAGGATTATCATTAATTAAGGTAAAATTGGATTATTTTTTAATTATTGAGGTTAAGTCCCAAGATGGGTATTTTGGTAATTTTAGCATGTAATTATATGAGTTGAGTTAAATTATAATTAAAGGAAAGGACACAATTGAAGTAAATTAGAAGTCTTAGGGTTAAGTTGAAAGGAATTGAAATAATGGGGGTTTAATTGTGCTTAGGGGAATTATGGGAATTTCTTTGGGAAGATATTTACCCCATTTACATATTTAGGGTTCCTGGAGAGGTGAAGATCGGCATTTTTGAATGAGATCCCTCTCTCTCTCTATAGGTGCGAGTTGAAGAAGAAGAAGTTTAGGGTTTTGGTGTTTAGCATCATGAAAAAGAAGAAGAAAGAAACCATGAGTAATAGAGCCGGATCTAGAGGATTGAAGGAGTTGAAGCTTCAATATCAGGTACGGGAACTAAGTATACTACACTGTTCATATGATTATTTTGGGAATCTTCATTTTCTTCTTGTTTGTGTGTCATCCTTGAGAAGGTTACGGGCTAAATCTAGTAATTTAGATGAGTTTCTAATGATTTAAAGATTAAATGATCATCACTGTAAGTGGTGAGGTAAGATCTAGGATTTAAGTTCTTGTATTGCATAATTGGGTTTCTGCATAATCTGGGCTTTTAGGTTTCTATGTTTGCTGAAATCCCTTGCACGGCCACTCGGCCTTTTTTTTTCTATTGCCTTGCATGGCCACTCAGCCTTTTTTCCTCTTACCTTGCACGGCCACTCAGCCTTTTTCCTCTTGCCTTGCACGGCCACTCAGCCTTTTTCCTTCGTGAAGTACACGACCACTTATCCATTTTGTTCTTGGATGCAAGGCCACTTGAGGTATCTCCTCTTCCTATGCATGACCGCTTGGCTTTTTCCTCTTTGATATGCACGGTAACTTGGTTTTTCCTCTTTGAATGCACGGGCACTTATGTATTTTATTCTTTAAGATGCACGGCAACTTATGGCTTTCCATCTCTACATGCATGTTATTCTTTGGATGCACGGCCAAGCATGCTTTTCTTCCCTCCATAGCATGGTCATATGTATTATTTTCACTCATTTAAGTATACTTTCATCTCAAGATTAAGCCATGTATTTAGATATTGTTCACAGTGTTATATAGTCTATAAGAATAGTAAGAGAACAAAAGTGGAGGTGAATTGACTAATGGTATGTAAAATTGATGATAAAAGGTTATTAAGTGTTGATTGTTACGCTAGTTGATATCAATGGATTAATAAACTAAGAAACTCTATCTCTCTAGTGCTAAAGTCTATAAAGATATGATTTAAAAGGCATAAAAATAAGATGAAGTATTGTAGAAGTTTAAAAGACATAAATGCTAATAATTAGATTACTAAAATGTGTTTAGTGTCTAACAACCAAAAATTAAGTAGAGTAAGAAGAAAAATAGTAATCACAAGATTTTATGCTATTTAATATGCCATATATAGTATGATATAAGGTATGTTCTATGCCAAAGCAGATTATTTTATCCCAAATGATATACATTGATAATCCTCTGCAACGGAATGAAAATACTATGATTTAGCTTAGTATTAATAAGAAGATAGTTGCAATGTTACATGTTTAAGATAATAGAGATGGAATAGTAATTGACACTTATTTGTGAAACTATAGAAGTTTGGTTATGCTTTAAGTCATAATGAGAATTAATGATGAGTTTTGATGTAAGGGAACCTATTTACTTATCTGTTCATGCCCTATGACATAATATGAAAACCATAAGTCTGCAAGTAGTGTGCTAATGATTGTAATGAAATAATCTTATATAAACTGTTGGCTCAAGGCCACATTCAAATTTTTATGATAATCAAACCTTAAATAAACTCTATTAAGAAATTTGTTCTAAGAATGTGTTGCAGGCATCTCTATATATCTTTTTGATGCAATTATAAAAATGAAGATTGTGGAATGGATTCATGAAGAACAGGTTGAAGAATATCTTAGATTAAGGAAAATTAGGATATTAAAATGTAAGATCAATTTGAGGATCATATTGTAGTTTGTGCATGCATTCTTTAAGTTACAAAATTGCATAAAAATGTTTTAAGTCATAAAATTCTATTATAGTTAAAACTAGGTTCTTTCAGAAAATACTTTAGAAAATGATTTGTCAGAAATTGTGTCATTAGAAATTGAATTAAAAATCTTGACAACTTTCTGATCGAAAATCTATTTCACATTACAGGATAAAATAATGGCTAGTTCGTCTATTCTGTTCTCTAACGGTCGTAAATGGCTATTTTTATGTTTTTTCACTTTAAAAAAAGTTTTTGGGTATAAATATATGTTGTTAGATCATTTAGAAGTTTTAGAGAGAGACATATATTGGAAAGATTTTCTAACTCTTAAGAGAAAGCTTACTTGTTTTAAATCTCACTTTCCATCTTGCACTTCATCTTTACGTATCATCCTCAATTTATCATAGCTTTTGTTGTAATTATTTGTGAGGAATTATTGTTGTTAAAGATTATGAGTTGGGTTTCCTAGAACCTAAGAGAAATTCTAGTAAGTGTTTTAATCTTTTACTTTGGAAAAATATTGTGGGTCGATATGCATAGAATTGTATATTGGCTTTGACTCTTGCCCTTAAAAGAGTTAAGAGTGGAGAGAAAAGTTCAAGAGTAATTCTTAAGGAGTCAAGGTAGGCATTGAAGCCGAACCACTATAAAATTCTATGTGTGCTTTACTTTTCTGATCTATTTTTTATCCTCTACATTTTTATTTTATATTCTGGAAATTTGTGTTCTATAAATTTCGTTTTTTTAGAAATTTGGCCAGAAAATTTTAAGATACTCAATTCACTCCATTCTTGAGTGTCTTTCAGGACCTATATTTGGTATCAGAGCGGTTTTTTATTCCTTAAGGTTTAACAACCTTGAGTGATCTTGTAAATGGCCGAATCTAGCAATGCTCCTACCGTTACTCCATTTAAAGAAGGACATTATGTCCATCTTCCTCCTATGTTTAGTGGTGAAAACTATCCATTCTAGAAAGTTGCATGAGACACTTTATTCAATCTCAAGATATAGATTGTTGGGATATCATTGAAGATGGATATGAACCTCCAAGAAAGAATTCTACTGAAGCAGGTGCATCAAAAACTGCTACTGTTCTAAAAATTAGAAAAGAATTCACAAAAGCCGAAAAGAGAAAAGTGTAGCTAAATTCTAAAGCTATGAGCATACTTTTCTGCTCACTGCACATAAATGAATTCAACATAGTTTCTGGATGTGATACAGCTAAAGAATCCTGGGACAAGCTTGAAGCAACATATGAAGGCACAAATCAAGTTAAAGACACCAGACTTCATGTTCTCATGGTAAACTATAAAGCATTCAAAATGAAACCAGAATAGTCAATTTCTGAGGTAATAAACTTGTATGTTAAATTAACTAATGAAATTAAGGCTCTTAGTAAGAAACTTGATGAACAAAATAAAATTGCTAAAATTGTTAGAGGTCTCAGTCCTAGATGGGAGGCAAAAGCTTCAATTCTATTAGATAAAGATCTTAGTACCTTAAATTTTGATAATGTTTGTGGATCTCTTATTTCCTATGAGCTTTACATTAAGTCTCAAGATGCAAAAAAAGAAAAAGATAGAAAATTAAAAGCTGTTGCTCTCAAAGTAGAATTTGGAAGTGATTATTCTACAGGTGATGATGAAATGGCGTTAATTACAAAAAAGTTCAGAAAGCTATACAAAAAAGGCAAAAAATCATATAAAAAGCTGCATCAAATATTCTCTCATCATAAAATTGAAAATTCATCAAAATCTGCAGGTGAAATAGTTTATTATGAATGTAACAAACTCGGTCACATTAAATCTAAATGTCCAAATCTTAAAAGAAAGGAGAAAAGATTCAAGAAGAAAGCTATGAAAGCTACATGGAGTGACAATAAAGATTCTAGCAATAGTGAATCAGAATCTGCAAACTCTGAGGATATTGGTCTAATGGAAATTTCTGATCATGAAGAGCAAAACTCAAATTCTGATAATGAATAGAATGTTGACAATAGTTCACTTGAGAATGATTCAGAAAATTATGAGGTAAGTGATTCTGATTCTAATTTTGATTCAAATGAAAATGGCAATGAATATGAAAAAATGCTTGAATGTTTTGAACATTTGTATCATAAATATCTTATTCTTAAAAAGACTTATAATAAGATAAAGAAAAATTATGATGAATTGCTTATGGAACACGAAAATACAAAGGAGACTGAATCAAAAACAAAAAATGATTATTCAGTCCTGGAAAGAAAATTTATTGCTTTACAAGAAAAATGTAATAAAAAGGGTAAACATATTTGTATATGTAATGAGAATTTTGTTGAAAATCTAACTGTAAAATCTATTCACAATTTTCATTCAAGTACATCAAGAAAATATAATAGAAAAAAAAACCTAGAAGAGATATAAGCAAAACTTATCAAATAAAATGGTAATTAGCTCTTCTACTCATGCTTTTATTGCTGTAAGAAAGGATATATTTCAAAATTTTGCTATTATAAAAAATATAAATTTTGTTAAATGGGTGATCAAAAATTTTGTAACTATTATGACTAACCATAAAGGAACCAATAAGAGTTGGGTACCTAAACATACTTGATTATTTTGCAGATTTGCCTAAGGAGCACCAAAACAGAAAAATGGTACATGGATAGCGGCTGCTCTAGGCATATGACGTAGGACAGAATAAAATTTTCTAAGTTAAAAAATTTTGAAGGTTATTCTGTCAGTTTCGGTGACAATAGAAAAGGAAAAATCATGGGCATTGGTTTTATTGGGACTAATCCAGTAATTGAAGATGTTTCTCTTGTTGAAGGTCTAAAGTACAATATACTCAGCATAAATCAATTATGTGACAAAAAGAAAAGAGTAATCTTTGAAGTTGATCATTGTATAGTAGAAGATATAGAAACTAGAAAATCTGTTCTAAAAGGACAAAGATATGGAAATATCTACTTGGTTAGCCTAGAAGATATTCAAAATAGTAAAGCCAAATGCTTACTTACTAGAGAAGATTTAAGCATCTTATGGCATAAAAAACTAGGACATACAAGTTTTCATGCATTAGAAAAGCTGATCAGAAATGATTTGGTAAAGGGAATGCCAAAGATGAAAATTAATAAAGATCATATATGTAAGGCATGCCAGCTTAGGAAACAAATCAGAAATTCACATAAATCCAAGAATGAGATTTCCACTAAAAAGCTGTTAGAACTTCTACATATAGATCTATTTGGACTAATAAGTCCTTCAAGTATTGGTGGAAAATCTTATGTGTTAAATGTGGTAGATGATTATACCCGGTACACATGGGTTATGTTTTTTGCACATAAGGATGAAACTCTTGAAGCTTTCAAGAAGTTGAGTAAGAAGATTCAGAATGAAAAAGGATACAAAATAGCAAGCATTAGAATTGATCATGGAAGAGAATTTGAAAATAAAAAATTTGAAGAATTTAGTAATGATTCTAGAATAAGTCATACCTTTTTCGCTCCTAGAACAACACAGCAAAACGACATTGTAGAAAGGAAGAACAAACTCTTCAAGAAATGGCTAGAACAATGCTGAATGAAAACAACTTGCCAAAGAATTTTTGGGCAGAAGCAATCAATACTGCATGCTATATTTTAAACAGAATTCTGATAAGAAGAGTGCTAGAAAAGACTCCATATGAACTATGGAAGGGAAGAAAACCAAACATCAGCTACTTTTAACCTCTTGGCTATAAGTGTTTTATTTTTAATGATAAAATTAATCTAAGTAAATTTGATACAAAATCTGATGAAGGTATATTTTTGGGTTATTCATTAAATTCTAAAGCATATAGAGTATATAACAAGAGAACTCATAAATTCGAAGAATCCATAAATGTTAAATTTGATTTTTCTAACAAAAATTTCAAAGAAAATAGTTTTTATGATGATGAGGCAGGTTTTAGAAAGAAAAAGAAAAAGCTCAGAAGATAGTGAACACAGAAGGTTCACAAGATCAACAACCAGATCCAAATGATAAAATTTAAGAAGCAAAAAATAATCCAGAAAATGAATGGGAGATAGAAAGTTCATCAGAAATCGTACAAGAAACTTAAGCCGAACAACAACCCGAGCTGCAAACTTCGAAACTGCCTAAAGAATGGAGGTTTCATAGATACCATCCTAAAGATGATTTACTGACTGATCCGTCTGAAAGAATGATGACAAGAAGAGTATTAAGACAATATTGTGATAATGTTGCATTTGTTTCTAATATTGAACCTAAAATTTTATTGATGCTAAAAATGATGAAAAGTGGATTAATGCTATGCAAGAAGTTAATTCAGTTTAAAAGAAATAGAGTATGGAATTTGGTGCATAGGCCCTCAAATTGTTCCATTATTGGGACAAAATGGATATTTAGAAACAAATTGGATGAGCAAGGAAAATGTAATGGCCTCAATACTGGGTTAGCCATAAACAATATTTTTCAACAGTGAATAGTATTTTTCGGGCTGAAAAGTGAAAAATATTTTATTAGACCATCGAAAAATATTGGTCATGGTGAGTTCGGGGTTGAAATTTGAAGTAAAACTGAGGCCAAATGGGCCTTCAAAAGTTAAAAAAATACAAAAAAGGTAGCGAGTCAATTTCTATTATTGGGGAACTGACTCAACTTTGTATAAATATTGCCAAAAATTGTAGTTAAGCCTAAAATAATATGTAGATTATTTTTGCTGCAAATAAATTTTTTTGTAATACCAATATTTTTGGATCAGACTAATTTAATTGAACCAGACCAGAAATGGACTCCGATTGAGCCAAAAATTTTTGTGCAACCTATATTTAGGGTGATAAAAATTATGGAATCATTTTTGAAGTGATTTGAAATTGAAAAGTGAAAGAAATGAATTAAAATTTGTTATTGGATAGTTAATGGGCTTGATTAATTAATCAAAACCCATTAAGCAAAGCCCAAGCCGGTTTGAGAGACTATAAAAGGGTAGGAAATCTCTCAAATTTTCCAGAAACCTCACGTGTTCTAACAGCTCTCCTCCTTTATAAGCCAAATCTTCTTCTTTTCCTTATTTTCATCATTTTCTTTATCTTCTCTTCATTTTCTTACTTTGATCTAAGCACAAGAAATATTTCTTAACTTCTCTAGTTGTTAGATCTATGCTCAAACTAGAGATTTAAGGGAGAAAAACTAAGGAAAACAAGGATTAAAGGCATGAAGGTCAAAAATAACTATAGAAGGTGATTTGAAGGAAAAATGATTTTCATGGGTTCAAGGCTAAGGAAATGAAGTTTGTGCAAGGTTAATGGCAAGATTGAGGTTAGTAACTAATAAGTCTTAGTAATTTTCATTTAATTTAATGATTTTTCTTAGGATTTATGAAGGAAAATTTTGTACAATTAATTAAATTTGAAATTAATTATATAATAGTGTAATTAGATCCTAACTAAGTGTGTTAGAATGTTTAATTTGAATGCAAAAAATTTTATAGAAAATTTTAGTGAAGTGGCCGAAATTCTTGAGGAATAAAAAAAATTATATGTTAAGTATTTTAGTGAATTTAAGTCTTAATTTAATATTTTATGTGAAATAATACTTGTATAAATTTTGTGAAATTTATAGATATTATGTAAATATTTTTAGAATATTTATTGAATATGTAATTAAGGAAAAATTGGAAAATGTATGTATATTGCATTTTTCCTTAATATAATACAATTGAACCTTAAATAAGCCTAAATACAAGGTTAATTAAATTGAAATAAATTTTTAAGGAGAAATTCCTTAAGGGCCAAAATCCATTGTTAAAGAAAAAGAATGTGTACAATAAGCAATTTGATGAAATTAAACCATAAAATAAGTTACAATATAAAATATAATATCCATGAATTTTTAGAAAATTTATGAAATTTATTCAAAAATTTTGAAGCTAAGAACAAGTATAAGTATATAATGTGAATGATGAATTATGGTGAAATAATTCAAAAAAATGAGTAAAAATGGTAATAATTGATGAATATTGTTCACATAAATTTTTATAGAATTTATGTGATTTATGAGAATATTTTTCAAAATAAATATTGAATATGCTTAAGTGAAAATATTGAATTATTGGAAAATAATTCAGTAAACAAGTAAATGTTTGTAAATTAATTTATAATTCCTATAAAGAAAATGAAAAAGTCAAATAACGAATTTAAGAAAAATAAAAAGTATAATAAGTTAAGTAACCGTATTGAATTATCACAAAATAATTCATAATTCAAATAAAATGGTGAATTATTATAAATAATTCACAATCCGTATAAAGTATTGCAATTTCTGAATAATCGCAAATTCAGATCGAAAAAGTATAAGGTTAGTTAAAAGTCAAAAAGTAAATAAAGTGACTATAAAAGTAAATTTTTTAATTATAAAGAAATAATTCAATAGTGCTAAAAAAGAAAAAGAGTTAATTATCCTGATATAATTCACAAAATATGAAAAAAAAAATTATTAAGAAAATAATTAGCTAAAAATTGAAAAAATAATAAATATTTATAGTGAATTATTGTAACACAAAAGTGATTGAAAAGAAAAAGTTATTGTATAGTCAATAACACTAAAAAGAATGTGATTGAAGAAGATTTATTGTTTAAAAAAATGAAAGAAATTAAAAATTATTGAAGTGTGAAATTTATTCTGAAAAATTAATTGATTATTTTTGCCCTTAGCAGTAGACAGGTGGTGATTTTCTTATTCAGGATATAATTGGCCAGCCATAGGAACACCCTAGATCGCAGTGCAAGTCATGACGACTTGATTTGCTATGATAGGATCTCTGATCTCTATAGCTTCAGTGTAAAAGTGAAAGTGTTAGTGCAGTGCTTTTTGGAGAAATGGCCCATTGGGGGTCATTTTTCTATTAGTGGGGTCTTTGGGTCCATATCCCGCATATCTTGTTTAAGAGTCATGACATATTGCATTACGGCATAAAGAAAATAGAGTGTTAAAAATGTATAACGATAATGAAAATTAATGATTAATCGTGAAAAAGAAATACTAAAGTGAAAGAAAATACATATTCAGGGGCAAAATAGTAATTTTTCCAAAAAGTGTAAAAGGGTAAAATAGTTATTTGATAGGTAATTTGTTTAAAAATGAAGTTTTGCATTCAGCAAGGACTAAAGTATAATTTTTTTACAAAAATGATAAAATATGTGTAAATTGATGTAATGTACATCGATTGTTAGCTTAAAAAGTGAAAATAAGCTTGTTAATAATAAATTAGTCATTTTGCAATAAATAAAGTCAGAAGTGAAATAGTTATAAGAAAGACCAATTGATATATTGATAATGTATACCAATTACTATTTTGAAAATAAAAATTTTTAAAATAAAGCTAAAGTATTAATGATTGTCTTTTGCTAAATAAATCAAAAGGCCAAAGTGATATAAAGTAATAAACAACAGAAATTGTGGGGTTACTAATAAAAGGAATAAATTGTGACTAATGAAGAAATCAAGTATTGAATAGAAATTCGCTATTACAGTAACAAATAATAATGTAAATCATCAAAGAACTAATATTTGTATTGACCTAATTAAATAAAAACTTGAATAGAAAAAGTTAAAGTTAAGTCAAGTAAGAGCAATAGTAAAAGTAAGAAAAGAAACGTAACTGTTGCAATTGAAATTACAAAAAAAACATATTTTGAAGTAAATTTAATTGTTTAGAACCAAAGTAACAAGCCTGCCAAAAATGTTGATAATGAACTGAAAAGATTGTCAAAATTATTAAAAGGAATGTTGGTAAAACAAATAAGAATTGACAAGTTAACGTAAAAATTAGCATAATTATGATAATTATGCTTAACTTGGAAATTCTAGGATTGGTATTCACTATTGAGCATATCTAGTGCTTAGCACGTAGTTTTTACTGCATGCAGGTTCTGAAGAGGAGCGGAAGCATAGTACACCATGGAGTGAAGCTTAAAGAAAAGAGTTGTATATACTTTTAGGTATATTTGGCATTTATATACTCAGCTATTGATAGTAAGACTTAACTGTATTTTGAATTGTTATTGTATGAATTGTAATTATTGTTATACGGGTAATTGTATATGTTTGGTATGCGAATAATGAAAATGTTATGTATCTGTTGTCTGTAATAAATTATTATGTCTCTTGGAGGCTGTGTTATTGTTTGATTTTTTAGGAGGTCATTAAGTGGGTAGCCATTATGCTGCCCAATTCCTCAATGACTTGTGTTGGAATAAGTTGGGTATCGGTAAAAAAAAAATTCAGACAAATTGTTTAAGTTCATATCAGAAAGAACTGTTCCATTAAGGGTGTTACTGAAATGTTGTTAGAAATAAAGCAAGATTGGTGGCCCAAGGCTATAATCAAGAAGAAGGTATAGATTTTGATGAAACTTTTGCACCCATAGCTAGATTAGAAGCTAATAGAATTTTATGTTGCATGTTTTAAAAATTTTAAACTATATCAAATGGATGTAAAAGTGCATTTTTAAAAGGTCTTCTAAATGAAGAAGTTTATGTAGAATAACCTCCTAGTTTTGAAAATTCCAAGCATCCAGATTTTGTTTTCAAACTTAAAAAGGCTTTGTATGGTTTGAAACAAGCTCCTAGAGCTTGGTATGAAAGGCTAAGCTATTTTCTATTAAATCACGGCTTCAACAAAAGAAAAGTAGACAATACTCTTTTTATCAAGCATAAGTACTCACACATGTTAATTGTTCAAATATATGTTGATGATATTGTATTTGGATCTACTAATATATCCCTATGTAAAGATTTTTAAGCTATTATGAAAAAAGAATTTGAAATGAGTATGATGGGTGAGCTAACGTTCTTTTTGGGACTTCAAATCAAGCAATGTTCAGAAGGCATCTTCATCAATCAAATAAAATATACGAAAGAATTACTCAAGAAATATAATATGCTTAATGCAAAATCAGCTAGTACTCCTATGAGTGCTTCTATCAAATTGGAAAAAGATGAGAAGGGAAAAGATGTTGAAGAAAAAATTTATAGAGGGATGATTGGATCATTACTTTACTTGACTGTAAGTAGATCGGATATTCACTTTAGTGAATATCTTTGTGCTCATTTTTAATCTGCTCCAAAAGAATCCCATTTATCTGCTGTAAAAAGAATTATGAGATATTTGATATGAACTTAAAATTTGGGTTTATGGTATCTAAAGAAAACATCCTTTAACTTAATTGGATATTCCAATGCTGACTATGCTGGATGTAAGATCGACAGAAAAAGCACATCAGGAGCGTGTCATTTTTTAGGCAACTCTTTAATCACATGGTTCAGAAGGTAGCAAAACTCGGTGGCTTTATCTACTACTGAAGCTGAATACAGAGCAGCTAGTAGTTATGTTGCTCAAATTCTGTGGATTAGACAACAACTAAAAGATTATGGTATAGAATTTGATAAAATTCCTATATTTTGTGATAATACAAGTGCCATAAATCTTACCAGAAATCCTATTATGCACTCAAGAACGAAGCACATAGAAATTCGTCACCTTTTTATTAAAGATTATGTACAAAGAGGAGATATCTTGCTAGAATTCGTTTCTACAGAAAAATAACTTACAGACATTTTTACCAAGCCATTAAAGGAATATCGTTTTTGTGAGTTAAGAAGAAAGCTTGGAATGGGTATGTCTGAATAAATTGATTTTTTATTATGTCTGTATAAAAGAAAAAGTTAGTAGATTTCAAAAATTCATCTTTAAATTTTCGTCATTCTAATTTCTCTAACATGTTATTATTATTTTTATTATCCTTGAAGAGATGGCTTGCATGTAGTAAAAGGAAAGATAAAATAGGGTCATCCTATGGTAAGTTAAATTATCTTTATTGCCCCTAAAACAATATGAGAAAAGGATTTAAATTTTATAGGGACAACCCTGTCTTTTCTCGTGTATTTCGTTTCTTTTTGCGCTTGGGTAACTATGCTTTTGTAGTTTTCCAACACAATTTATTAATTGCATATAGTATATTGTCAAATCAAGTCAACTCCATTATCTTTTTCTAATTTTATATCTCAAGTGTGCAGATGTTAATTTTCCCTCCAAAAATGCTAATTGATATAACTTCCCTAACACGTTTCAGTACCCCCATTTATTACTTCTCTCAAAAATCGTTCTTTCAAAATCCTTAACTGCAGTAATTCCTTATTTTCTTTAAAAGTGCTCCATTTTATTCTTCTCTCATACCATTTTTTTATATAACCATGGGTCGATCAAAATCGCTTGCCAAACGTAACCCTCATCGGAGTCCATCCCCAGAGTCTCCGACCTTCAAAGACCAAACTGAAACCCAACCATCATCCAAGCCTACACCGTCCAAATATGATGTTGCATCACACCAAAACACATCATCAACACATCCTTTTCTTCCATCTAAAATTATTGACTGGGATGATCTCGTCAAAAGTGCTTCAGATGTTGCTCGTTACATTGAGAAGCAAGGTTAGCGGTCGTTTTTCACTTACCATCACAAGAAGATCTATCCAGATCTAGTTTGGGCATTATATGCATCTCGGTTCAATATTGAATATGAGAGTTTCAAAGTAAGGCTTAATAAGCATGAATACACTGTACTTCCATTCTTGCAAAAACTTTTTCCATGCCATTAAAGAGTTCGAAGTACACTCGAAGTAACAATAATATCTTGGATTTTGAAGACCTTGATAATGAAAAAAGTTTACGCCATATTTCCTGTGATGGCAGTGCTTCATCAAAAAATCCCCTAGCTTCAAATCTATTAGTTCAATTTTGTATTTTGACTAAATGCATGTGATTATATGTTACTCTGCGTTTTGACAGTACCTCATATCTATCTGATCTTGATATTGTTTTCTTGTGGCATTATCATACCTCAAGAAACTTTAACTAGCCCTTCCTTATTTTTAATTACATGGCCATTAGAACTATTGATGAAAAGAAACCTTATAGCTTGCTTTTTACCCACTTATTTGAGCACTAAAAATTAAATGCTGATGATACTGTTTTTGTGCCCTATAAAGTTGAAAAGATTAGCTTTGTATTTTACAAAGAAGCAGGGAAAAAGGTTGTCACTAGAAAATGCAAATATATTGAGGTTCCTGCTCCAAAACCAAAACCATCTCCTGAGGCAAAGTTAGCAAAAGGTAAAGAAATAATGACTGTTGATACTCTAGAGATAAATGCAGGTTTAGAGGCTCAAGTTGCTCAGTTACTGGCCTTGATCAAGTCATCTAAAGGAGTGACAATTGGTGACCTAAAGCCTACTGCCCAGATTTTTGATAAGAAATCGGATTAGAAATCTAATGCAACCTTTGATGATCACTCTGATGACAAATCTGACACTAAATCTGAAGGAAAGTCTGATGTAGAATCTAAAGAAGAATCTAAAAAAGATTTTGAACCAATATCTGGCAAGCAATCTGCACCAGAGTTTGATCTTGTCTCTACTGAGCATTCTAGCAACTCCTCTTCTACCAAGTCTAAACATTCTCATGTTGCTCCAACATCTTCTCCCATAGCCATTTCCCCACCTACTCTAACAAAAGTTCCCTCTCTTCACTTTGTGGTGGACCAATCCAAGATGCTGGAGTTGCATTCACTCCTTGGTAAGCTTAGTCTCATCTTTACTGATATTGCTAAAATTCTTTCTGCAATCATTAGCACCCCTTCATCCTTGATCCCATTTGAACCTGGTTCGGATGCTTCGGTATAAACTGACAAGCCAACTTTATTTCCTCCAAGACGGAGATCTACTCATACTATTCTCTGCAACAAAAATCCACCCAAGCTGGGACAGCCAGGAAGCAGTTCTCTTCCCATAAATGTTGATCCATAAAGTTTTATATCTAATTTTTTGCTACTATCTTCTTTTTGACTGATGACAAAAAGGGAGAGAAAAATATGTTTTTTTAATTATGGGCGATTATGTTTAAAAATATGTTCTTTTTATTGTTCTTTTTGCTGTGTGAATGGTATATTTTTGTGGATAATTATATTATTATAGATTACCCCAGCATATCTTATATTCATATATCTTTTATTTTAAATCTATTACTTTTGAAAAATTATCCCATGCATATATTTAGGGGGAGTTTTTTTTACTAACCTAGATAGACTTCTAAGTGGAGTTTATTAAGGTTTTGTCATCATCAAAAAGGGGAAGATTGTTGGCCCAAGGCGACTTTCAAATTTTGATGATAATTAAAGCTTAAATAAACTCTATTAAAAAATATGTTCTAAGTATGTGTTGCAGGCATCTCTATATATCTTTCTGATGCAATTATCAAAGATGAAAATTGTGAAATGGATTCATGAAGATCAAGTTGAATAATATCTTAGATTAAGGAAAATTAGGATATTAAGATGTAAGATCAATTTGAGGATCATATTATAGTTTATGCATGCATTCTTTAAGTTACAAAATTGCATAAAAATGTTTTAAGTCATAAAATTATGTTATAGTTAAAACAGGGTTCTTTTAGAAAATACTTTAGAAAATGATATGTCAGAAATTATGTCATTAGAAATTGGATTAGAAATCTAGATAATTTTTTGATCAAAAATCTCTTTCACACTACAGGATAAAATAATGGCTAGATAACAGCTAGTTAGAGGCAGATTCGTCTGTTCTGTTCGCTAATGGTCATAAACAGATATTTTTGCATTTTCTCACGTAAAACCAAGTTTTTGGGTATAAATATATGTTGTTAGATCGTTTAGAAGTTTTAGAGAAAGACATATATTGGAAAAATTTCCTAACTCTTAAGAGAAAACTTGCTTATTTTAAATCTCACTTTCCATCTTACACTTCATCTTTACATATCATCCTTAATTGATTATAGCTTTTATTGTAATTATCTGTGAGGAATTATTGTTGTTAAAGATTGTGAGTTGGGTTGGGTAGAACCTAAGAGAAATTCTAGTAAGTGTTTTAATCTTTTACTTTGGAAAAATATTGTGGGTAGATATACATAGGATTGTATATTGGTTTTGACTCTTTCCTTTAAAAGAGTTAAGAGTGGAGAGAAAAGCTCAAGAGTAATTCTTGAGGAGTGGAGGTAGGCATTAAAGTCGAACCACTATAAAATTCTGTGTGTACTTTACTTTTTTGATCTATTTTCTATCCTCTACATTTCTATTTTATATTCTGGAATTTTGTGTTCTATAAATTCTATTTCTTTAGAAATTTGGCCAGAAAATTTTAAGAAACCTAATTCACCCCTCTCTTGAGTGTCTTTCAGGACCTACATAAACTTATCTGGGTTTAAAATGTTATAAGATAGAAAGTACTAGTAAGATGATCAGTGTATATGTGACAATATTAAGGAAGATCACCTTTTTATCTGTAAGCTAATAGACTATAAAAGTTAGCTAAAAGGATTAAAGATGCACAAGTGTCGACCTTAATCTAAAAAGAACCTACTTATACTCTTATATGGATTATAAATGCTTGAGTATTGTTTAAAGTAATTATGAGTTGATGGGAGTTATGATGTTGTATGGAAGCTATTCATGGCAAACAATAACAAGGTACACCATTGAGAACTATTGATGAGTTAAATAAGCCCAATATCTTATAATTGAAATAACTATGCTAGGATAAGTAGTCTAATTCAGTATGTGAACAAGTATGCATAATGATAGCATGTATTTCCATGATTTAAGCTACATATATATGTATATGTGTATGTGGACATGCGCAATGCTAATTATGAAAGATTACATATTATTATTGTTTGCATAAACTAGTAACCATAATGACATAAATGAAAGAAAGTTGATACAACTATATGATCATATGATAGCATCCATGTGTATTAAAGCCTAGAGCTCAATGATTGAAGTATGATAAGAATAACATGCACTTTTATATGAATGATGACATTAAGCAAAAATGTTGTATTAAGTAAAGAAAAGTATGTTGAATCAAAATATGCTTAAAAACGGTAAAGCCTATGAGTCATAGTTCGATTGTGGATTAGATAGGCATGCCTAGAGGGATACGGTCGTAGCTGCCATAGTTGACCTCGTTTGGGTCTTATTCCTTAATAAAACCATCATTTGACTCTTTTTGGTCCATTTGGATCCATTATTTGATATCTTCGAATATCCATAGTTTGATACCTTCGGGTATCCATTGCTCCCGTAATCCATCATTTGAACTAGTACTTAGGCAGGCTATTAAAGATGATGATATGTGTACAAGATAAAGTAGAACATGCATTAATTACCCCACTTATGTAATGTAAGCACGATGAATTACCTATTGTTTTGATTTTCTTAAATTCATTTTGACTATAAATTATTTTTATGAAATGAAATGTCATATTTTGTATTGCATGGTTGAGATGTTGCGCATTTGAGGAAGGTTTTCGTGTGGGTGCTGGCATGAGTTGATCTTCACCAATGGGATTCCGCAAGAACAAATAACAAAAAAAAAAAAAAAAACAAAAATAGAAAACACAAAATAAAACAAAAAACTTTCATGATAAAGGGGAGGTTTGAGATTTTCTACTTCTTGAATCTTCTAAGCAAAATTGAGCTTAAATAATCTCTACCCTCTCTAAAATCTTTGTTCTCTACATTAAAATGGTGCTCGGATCACTATGGTGGTAGGATCTACTCCCAACAATGTGTGGTGAAATTCTTAAAGCTTTTTTGCAATCTATCGATTTGCTTGGCTTGCATGCCCAACTGAGCATTCACCTGGTTTATAAAAGTGACTATTTGTGGGGAAAAGGGTTTCTTCAGCTATAGGTGCCTTTTGATCTTTCTCTCTTTATGGTGCATTATGCCCAACAATGATTAACCATAAGTATTCATCCCTATCAGTCCAATATCGGCGTGGCTTATCCTATAACATTTTCATATTCTTAGCATTTTAAAATTTATGAACTGGGGTTCACCAAGGGGATCCCCCATATCCAAGTGCTTCACCACTTTTTCCATAATAGTGGCAATCTATCCCAAAAAAAATCATCTTGACTATGTTAGGCTTCCACTGCAAGTCCTCTATCTTACACCAAAGGAGATATGCCTTATTTAGTCTGATACCCTTAACCATATATCACAATATAAGGTAGTCACCTGCAATGACTGCACCTGGGCCACTAAGATAATTATAAAAGTTGATCAATAAGAACCAATAGAGAACTTGTAGTGCATGACTTCGCAAGGCATAAGCCTTAGTCCGTCTTGAGTTGTACACGATTGGGTCGATAGGATCTTGAATTAATTTCCAATTCGTACTCGGGATAGAATTTGGCAAGTCCTTTACACCATCCAATGGAAATTCCAAATGCTATAAAAGTTTAGTAAAGGCTATGGTGTATGGTTTCTAACCCATTTTGAAATGGACAGTGTCACAGTCGTCCTCATTTTCAAAGTGGCAATGAAAAGATGTGAGAAAATCTTTTGCAAGTATAAGATGTACTTCAAACATCTTTTTGATAAAGAGCATCCCACCCAATGTTTCTAACCTGTGCAATAATTTTTTACCTAAAGATTTTCAGTAGCAATATCAAGAAAAAAACTATTCAAGTACATCGAATTCACATATATGGCCATCCCAAATGACTTAGAGAGTTTGACATTTTTTGGGTCCATATAAGGTAGGATATGTAAACCCGATGAACTAGAGGCACTAGCATTCCTTATTTTTTAGAGCCACTACATAATTCAAAATAGCATAAGTGTCTAAAAATTAAAGTTCAAAACATCATCCTAAGAGAAACAAGTTACTTTTAACTTAAGCTCATCATTGTCCAATGCATTATTTCAAGTGGCTAAAAAGTTAATATAAAGTGTGGAAAGAAAACAATGTCATTTGAGGTTGAATAAAGTTGGTAGAGACTAAGATAAATAAAGGAAAATAATTAAACTTAGTCATTAAGGCATTTTATCAAATACGTGGTGTGCATATATTAATTAAGCCAATTTGAAAGTTATCTTAGCCAATATTAAGCCAAAAATTGAAATCATAGTTCAATGTCAAACAACAAGTAAGATAAGTACAATTTGAATGTAAGTGAACAATAAATGAACTCAAAATAAGTTTGGAGAAAATTTAAGTTCAAGAACACTAAACCCACAACAATGCAATCCAATTAATCTAAACATGTAAATGGGAAGATTAACCAAAGTTTAGAGCACCTACTTGATGAATAAATGATAAAAAGTGATGAAAAACCAAAGAGAGATTTGAGTGCCACGAGTGAAGAAGTGCATGTCTCAGGTGAAAGAGAGAAAAAATTGGCTAAGAATGAAGTAGGGCTCGATGGAGTGATAGATGAGGGGCTTTATAGGGCTAATCCCTCGATGGAGGGAGAAATGCCCTTTATCGAGGAGATTGGTTCGGCTTGGGAAAAAAGGCCCTTGATGGAGGGAAATTTCCCACTACCAAGGAGATAGTCACTATACAAAATAAATAGGGTCCCTCAATAGAAAGAAAAATCCCCTCTACCGAGGTGATGCTCTTGGGAACTCTAAGCAAAAACCCAAAAAATCCAATTGTTCTCCCTTTTTTTTTAACATAATTCCCATAATTTAACTTAATCCTATTAATATTTCTTTACTTGTTTACTCTCACTTTACCTCCACATGATTAATTTAATCCATGTAAGGTCTCTAAATAATTAAGCACATTTAATTCTAATTACTCTCCACCTTGAACAATTAATCAAAGCTTAATCAAAATCATAAATAGACTAAATGAGGAACATACATACCTTGTAAATTGCACTCCAATTCCACTCTACATTTTGAATAAAAATAACTCTCCCTTTAATTCATGAATCATAAAACTTAGTAAAAACATGAAAACTAAACTTCAACAATGAAAACTAACTAAAGAAATGCACAATCAAACCAAGCAAAATTAAAGAGTTTAGTTCTGAATTTATAAAGTCTTCAGCTAGACTTTGAGAATCGCCTTACTTATCTTGGAAAACAAAGGTTGCCTTAGCAACCTTTAATTGAGGAGCATGATAAGGCTTTAATCTATGTTCATTAACTGTGTATTCGTTACCATCCTTTAGATTCTTGATGGTGGTCACTCCGAATGCATTGCTTGAACCACTTGATATGGCCCAAGCCATCGAGACTTTAGCTTACCTGGAAATAACCTAATAAACTATTATAGAGCAAAACTGTTAGGAACAAAACCAACATTTTAGGAACAAATTCCTTCAGCATTAACTTCTGATATGAGCTTGAAAAGCTCATAATTATTATGCTATAATGTATAGTTTTGTTTAGTATTGTGTTTATTATTTTCATATTTTATCTATATTTTGTTGTTTTTATGTGTTTGGTATGTTTGTGGTTGTTTTATTTGTTTTGGAAGAGAAGGGAAATGATTTGAGAATTAAAGGAATCAATTGGAAGGAGGAGGAGAGGAATGAGAGCTACAAGGGCATTGTCGCGCAAGAGAGCTTGTGACAGCAAGCGGGGAAGAGAGCCAGGCCAGCAGAAGAAGCGTGCATTGTCGCGAGGGCGACAATGAAGGAAAGGTCGCGACAGCCAGCAAAGCCAGCCAAAGTATGGGCGTGCCTTGTCACGAGCGCGACACAGGACGGATGAACAGTTGTATTTTTGAAGAGATGCAATTTTTCACCACCAAATACAACCTTTGTAAAGAGTTATTTTGAAGAGCCATATCTTTTAGGAAGGCATATATATGCCAAGTGAATAGATTTTTAGAGCGGATGAATTTTTGAAATTTGATATTGTGATCTTAAGAACAATAATATTTTTTTAGTACTTCATTTTTATTTTTTCATGACTTGAAGAATGAGACAAAGCAAGGGAGAAGACATCTTTTGTGAAGGGAAAAGGGTTGAGAGATCCCCTTCTTCTTGTTCTTAATTTTATTTTTCTTTCTTGCAATCTTTTAAATGAATATTATGTTGGCATTTGATTATATATGAACAATTTTATATTTCCATTTACTTAGTTAATCTTTGAATGTAGTATTTGCTATTAAAACTTTATTAGTATCATTATAAGTTAAGGAAGACGACCTTAGATGGCAATTCCTTTTCTGAAAATCATCATAATGGTCATAAATAAGGGAGTTAGAGAGAGCAACGTCTTATTGAAAGTTAATAGGAAATTCATTATCAAAGCATAGTTAGAGAGATCACATGTGGAGATAATTGCTATAGGTTGGTAGTTAATCTTAAAATATGTAATTAAAATCAACTAGTTCATTAACTAGAGTTGAGAATTAGCATTTTAATTGCATGTTTTAGGCAATCTAATTCATGTCGAGAGAGTGGATTGGAAATTTATTCCAACTTAGCTTACTAATAAGATTAAAACTTATAATTAAAATAATGGTATCAAGTGCATGATTATTTAATTTCATTATATTTATTGTCTTCTTTGATTATATTTAACTAAGATTTAATTTACACAAATTTAGTTTAGAATTAATTTCCACTTACAGACATCGTAAACAAGAATAAAGTTGAGTAGTAATAGTGGGTGATTTAAATCAACATTTCCTCGCGGGATCGATATCTGAAGTACTATAACCGGTACACCATATACTTGCAGTATTTAAACTTTTGGATAAAACATAACAAGTTTTTGGCGTCGTTGCTGGGGACATGTTTGATTTAATTAATGCATTATGAAACTTGATTTAAGATTTTGGATTATGATATTTAATTAGTTTTTGTTTGATTGTTCTATTTTGTAATTTCAGGATTTGACATTTCGTGTCGCGTATAAGGAGTTCGCAAGAAGAAATTGAACTATTGAATCTAGAGATAGAGAGATTTCTTTCGAGTAACCGCAAATCTAATAAAAAGAAGAATTGGAATAAAAGAATTACTATGGCTGAAGAAGAGAATCCACCACGATTAATGGACTTTGCCACGCCAGCATCGAGTGGAGCACAACAAGGTGTGGTAAGACCAACGGTAAACGCAAACCAATTTGAGATAAAACCATCACTGTTACAAATGATTCAAAATAGTATACAGTTCTATGGTTTAGCAAATGTGGATCCCAATGCTCATTTGGAAAACTTCTTAGAAATCTGTGATACCTTCAAAATTAATAGGGTTTCGACGAATGCGATTAAGCTTAGGATTTTTCCTTTTACATTAAATGACAAAGTAAAAGCTTGGTTGAATTCCCTTACTAGGGGTTCTATAACAACTTGGGACCAATTAGCCCAAGCCTTTTTATCAAAATATGTTTTCCTAGCAAAAACTGCAAAAATTATAAAGGATATCACCACTTTTGTTCAATATGACACTGAATCTTTGTATGAGCCATGGAAAGGTTCAAAGAATTGCAGCAAAGTTGCCCACACCATAATCTACCAAGGCAGTTGCTGATGCAAACATCTATAATGGTGTGAATCCAACTACTCGAGGCACCATTGATGCTGCAGCTGGGGGGATCTCTTATGAAGAAGACCATGGAGGCTACATTCGAGTTATTAGAGGAAATGTCAATGAACAATTGCATGTGGCCAACCGAGAGAGTAAGAGACCCTAATTCTAATTCTAATGCTAATACTAGGAGGGTCCATTCAATAGATTCTGTTGTGGCCTTGCAAGCCCAAGTAGCTGCATTAACCCAAAAGATTAATAGTCTAGGAGTGGGAGGAACTCCACAAACTGAGTGCACTATTTGTGGTCAATTAGGTCATGGTAATGAGGGTTGTAGTTTGGGAATAGGTAGTACAAATGAGCAAGTGAGCTTTTTACGAGGGAAAGGATGAGGAAACCCCTACTCAAACACCTACAATCCTGGTTGGAGAAACCATCTGAATTTTTCTTGGGGAGGTAATAACAATCAAAATAGAGGGGTAGGATTTCAATAACCTCAAGATAGGTTTGGAGCCTTGAAAGTGAAGGTAGATAGGTTTATTGAGGAGCTTAATTTAAAGTATACTTTGCAAGAAGATAATCAAAAGAGGTTAGAAACTAAATTCGATCAAATAACAAAGAATCAAGCCTCTTCAATTCATAATTTGGAAGTGCAATTAGGGCAAATTGCCAAGGTTTTACCTTTTCGGTTATAAGAAAACTTACCAAGAAATACGGAGGAAAATCCTCGCGACTATTTGAAGGAAGTTTATCATAGATTTTAGATTGTTTATATTTATATTTATATTTAAAGTTGACTTAGTGGTTAATTGCATGTGTATTTCTATTTCAATTTTTATTTTATTTTATTTTTATAGTTTCATTTGTATTGATTTATTTTCATATTTATTTTTGAATACTTACACATTTTATTTTTTTATTTTTATTTTACAGGTATTTATGTTTGATTTATTTGTGTTTTCTATTATTTTATATTTCCATTAAAAAAATTTAAGTCATGAAGTATCATCCTTGTCGCGCGCGCGACGATTGTTGCGAGTGCGACATGGACGTGTGGGACGGATCATAGGACTCTGTCACAAGCGTGATATCATTGCCCTCGCGACTGTTTCATCTTGATATGGGCATTAGGGTTCTGTCGCGAGTGCGACAACATCGCGATCGTGACTGATGAATAGGGAGATTAGGCATTTTGGCACTGTCGCAAGCTCGCTAGGTTCAAATACCATGTCTTGTCGCGATTGCGACTATGTCACGAGGTTGTGACAGGACACGAGATTCGAATTCCCAAGATTTTTGGCTGCCTTTTCACCTCTCCTATAAATCGTTAAAACCTTACTTTCAACCCTTCAACTTCCTTATTCATCCGTTCTCCGATTTTCAACTTTAGGTGCCCTCCTAAATCTTTCTTCTTCTTCTTCTCTTGTTTCCCTTTTACTTGATTTTGTGGGAATTTTTGCTGGGATTCTATTGTTTCTTGTTTCTTCCTCACTTGTTTTTGTGATTTTAGCTTGATTTAAACAAGATTTTCAGCATGGTTCGCACCAAATCCATAGGCCGCAAAGACAAACAACCTATGGCCGAGCCAAGTTCTCCACCATCGGAGCCTGTTGAGTATCTTCATGACAGGTTTGAATGTCCTTTTCCCCTTTACACTAAAGAAGAAGGAAAGAAATTTAAATTTTTTGCTATAAAAACTTATGTGGGCATGTTACACGTAGACAATGAATTGCTTAAAGATCTAGCTCTCACTACCCCATTTGATAAATTTATCAAATATATGAAATGGAATAAATTTTCTTGTATGAATTTGCCTATTAGGAAGGATTGGGCTATGGAATTTTTTTGTCACCTTGGCATATGTAGACAATAAAAAGACTCAATTTAAATTTAGACACCAGGGTGCTGAATTTATTTTTGGTTTTGAAGACATGCATGCTTGGTTTGGTTTTCCTTTGAATAGAAAGTGTTTTAATGCCAATTTGTTTAATCACCGGCCCATTTGGACTATGATAACTGGCTTAAAATAATTCAATAACAAAAACGCATCCAATAGACTTATTAAGGATAATGCTATATTCTTATTTCATAAATATCTATGTCATGTATGATTTGGTCAAGTCAAAAGCACAAAGGTTCAAACTAAAGATTTGTTTCTGCTTGATTTGTTGTTGACGCGTAAAACACCATGTTCTATTGATTTTATCTTTGATGGTTTATATCATGCGTCTATTGCTAAACCTAAAATGGTAGGCATGTGTCACATGGTAACCTGCATTATTTTAAGGTGTTTAGGTGACTTGGATAATTTTGTTTTGGAATAAAATGAGCCTGTTACTAAAATAGATATCCATTATTTGTGTAATTCACATGTTTTGGATAGAGGCGCTTGGTCTCCGCAGTTTCTTTCATGTTTTGTGCAGGAAACGGGTCCTCGTCATGCAAAGGGTAAAGGAAAAGCACTTGAATCATCAACTGCTGCAGCATCTGGTGATTCAGATGGTAATGATTATGAAGATTAAGCTAACCCCGCTAGTGATTCAGGTGCGGGACGCGATAATAGTGGTGAGCCAAGTGTTGGTGTTGAGCAAGGAGAGGTTACTAGATTGCAGCAAGTCATGTCACGTTTAGATGGCATTGAAGCTCAGAATTAAAGCATGACGGCCTGGATGGACTCTCTTGAGGCAAATGTGAGACAAATGCACAAAAGTCATAAGAGTCTCAGCCGCAAGCTGCTTTCATTCTTCCGTCATCAGAACATTCCTTTCACTCCTCCACCGGGGTCCCCAAGTGGACCGAGTAATGTTTCACTCTCCTATTTTTAATTTTTCTTATTTTTTCGTGTTTGTTTGTGTTGTGTTTTTGTTTGTGTGGTATGTTTGTTTTTGTGGCATCTTCCTTACATAATGAGGATATTGTGTCCTTTCAGTGTGGGGAAGCTAGTTGCTAGTTTGTCTATAGGATTAGTTTTAAATTTTTATTTTTTGTTCTGTTATGTTATGGAGTTATTCTTTGTGAGGTTATTGCCTAGTAACATATGTAGGTAATCTTTGCATAGTTAATTATGAGTCTATTGGATACATCTACTAACTTAGAATTAAGGATCTTTTGTTTTAATATGATTATGCTTCTATGGATAGGCATGTTTAGGTAAAGTACTTTTGTATATATCTCTTTTAGGCCAAGTTTCTTTGAATATGTGCTTTGGAATAGTGAGTTTTACTTGATGTAGAGTTTTGTCATAACCATGGTGATCTTTTGAGCCTTAACACATTAAAATTTTTGTTGAGAGAATTTCTCTTGTATTCATTACTCTAGAACTTGTGTTAGATAATTTTTAAGATCACATTTAGTATATAATATGCATGAGAAATGATAAGGGCATTAGGAGTAACCTATTTTAGCTTGCTAAACAACTACCCTTTTTGACTTTAGGTAGCCATTTTGAGCCTATAACCATTTGATTCATGAGCATATTTTTAGCCCTGCACCAATTTCTAATGAATTAAACTTTTCTTTTTGAACCCTTGTGTGGAAGATGTAGTAGTGCTTTGATGAGTAGGATATAGTATTGATATTGTGTAAGCATGAATTATAAGTATGAATCCTTTTTGATCCCTGAAGTTTAAAGCCACTAGTGTTTCCATTTTTTTTTAAAAAAAGAAAAAAGAGAAGAAAACTACTACACTAGTTTGCTTTTAAAAAAATGAAAACAAAAGTAAGAGAAGCAACTAGTTGAAGTTGAGCATAGGTGAAAACTAGTGAGAATTGAAGAATCATTGTAAGGGTATATGGAAATTTCATTAGGAAAGTTAGATATCATGCTTTAGTGCAACTTTTGCAATACAAAGTCTTACTTGTTTTAGTACTTGCTATGTTTTCCACATAAATGAGCTACTTAATAAAAATGTTCCTACCCTAACCTAAGCCAAGCTACAACCCTTTAAAGACCCTTTTGATTTTGTGCAATATTTTATGCTAGTGATGGAGATTTTTATTTAATACAAGCTTATGGTATGTGGTGGTACAAGAGGAAATATGAGTTAAACACTATCCACTAAACACTTGAGTGATGTAAGGCAGAAATTATGAGAGAATAACTCTACATTTTGTAATACTTACTAGGTTAGAGTACATGTTATAAGATATAAGGTTTTTAAGAGCTTTATATAATTGTACTTTACATTTTCCTATTTATCTTATTGGGGGCATGTGAGTATTAAACCTTATAGATCCAAGATTTTGTTTTGGTATTTGTTGACATTGACTCAATAATTAACATGTTAAAGTAACCTTGCATGTGTTAACTTGTGAGAATCTCAAGAAGTATGAACTCCATATTCCATGTTTTATGTTTTATTTATATGTTTGAGCTTGGATATTTTCTTGCATTTTGAGTTTTTGCTTGAGAACAAGCAAAATTTCAAGTGTGTGAAATTGATATGAGCTTGAAAAGCTCATAATTATTGTGTTATAATGTATAGTTTTGTTTAGTATTGTGTTTATTATTTTCGTATTTTATCTATATTTTGTTGCTTTTATGTGTTTGTTTTGTTTGTGGTTGTTTTATTTGTTTTGTAGGAGAAGGGAAATGATTTGAGAATTAAAGGAATTAATTGGAAGGAGGAGGAGAGGAATGAGAGCTACAAGGGCATTGTCGCGAGCGCGACAATACAAGAGAGCTAGTGACAGCAAGCGGGGAAGAGAGCTAAGCCAGTAAAAGAAGCGTGTATTGTTGCAAGGGCGACAATGAAGGAAAGGTTGTGACAGCCAGCGGAGCCAGCCAATGTTGGAATATTATGGTTACATGCATCACATACATGAGCGGAATTTTAAATTTTTTTTAACCATAAGATCTGATCTTGCCATGAATACACAATATAACTATATGAGAATAAGAAAAATCACCTTTGATTTTTGTTGAACAGTTGATTTTACTTCGCACCGGGTTGTCGCAAACCACAGTGTCCAAAATCGAACACCTCCAATGAGTAATCCACACTAGAGAGGGGTAAATTGAACCAACAACTTGGTGTTCAACTAGGGCTGGCCGAAATTCCCAAGAGCTAGCTTGGGAAGTGGCGCAAAAGGGAGAGAGGATTAAGAGAAAAAGACTTTCCTTTTGTTTTAATCACTTAACCCTAATTCTCATTAGTTGGCCTTTTATAGTTAGGTTAAAATTCCAACTCCTTAATGAGATTGGGCTCTTTAAAATTGCTGGAGAATTATTAATTGGGCTTCTGGAATTAATTATAATCATTTGGGCTTAATTAAATCCAAATTAAATCTTTTCATAAAAGACCATGCACAAAATCCACAAACTAGGCCCTTTGTGCATCTAATTGGATTTAAATACCCAAATGGATTCCAAATCCAACCAAATTAAATATGTGAGTTCCATAACACTTATGTAACATATATAAATTAATTTGGTCCAAGAAAAAGCCCTCTAAGCCCTTCTGTATGAAGTTGGCGTGTAGCCCTCTTCTGGAGGGCTTCCTCCAACTTCTTCATTCCTTTGGCCCTCTATAATTTCTCCAATGGTCCTATTAATTATTATATCAGTCCTATAACACTTATAGTAGTCTTATAACACTTATAAGACAATAATAATTAATCATGAAATACATTATTTCATTTAGGTCCAATTTACAGAACATTTCTCAAAAGTTCCGCGGACAATTTTATTTGATCATAATTAATTAAACTCTTTAATTAATTATTATCATATTCTCCTCTCTACCTTTATAATAATATCAAATATTATTATCCTTGTCATTTTACCATTTTACCCTTTTCTCTATATGTGTGTGACCTATTGGGTTCCTGTCCATGTTGGCAGTATAATATGTAATTGTGAGTTCTATTCAAAACTCACATGATTTAAACTCCTTTAAATCAATTTATCAATCTCTATTGATATTTTGATACATCATTATACAAGTCATGATTGGCCTCTAGCTAGGCATCATGACTACCCAAATGTCAGGAAAGTCATGTGGTTTGACTGTACCCTTCCATAGAAACAGTTACCGTGCAATTACTCCTTTCACCACTCTTATCTCAATCAGATTCTGAGTATGGATTTCTGTCAACTCATATAAATCTAATTATGTATGTTCTATTAATTTAACCATTGTTCCTAAAATGCCCTTCATGGATCTCCATCCATCTCGGCATATTACTCTGGCCAGAGATTCACTGAACAAGGTAATTATAGAATCATGTGAGATAACTTCCCTTGTTAAATCTGGGATGGTGAATCCTTTGTCAATCACTCAACTATCTTCAAGTAGGTCATGATATACCCAATCTCCTAACTATGTTCACTCCCAGTTGGAAGTAATCAGTTATGGAGTCAAAGTATACCACTTGCTACTTAAGATAACTTTGGTGATCTCAAGTCTAAGGATACTTGCACAACCGCTATGAAGAGATTCCTCACTGACATAGATTTAATATCCATATGAGGATTCTCTTTGCAGGTCTCCAATGAACTTGTTCCTCTAACAAGCATCCACATGTTAGCTTTGATTATCATCCATAATCACAATTATGAGAACCATTGCTTGAACCATTCAAGAAGCATAACATGTGCTAGTCTGTCCGAATTAACAATGTCCTATCTTGTTAATTCTATGACTAGGGATATTTAGATATTAACACATTTGCATGCGATAGACATCTCACATCATGAACACTTTCATGATTGCCTTTGCACTGTGTTTATAATATCTAGGACTTCATTTATTAATTTAAGATTTACAAACTCATGTATTCAAACACAGCATTAATAAATGAATGATGCCTTTTATTAAGAATATAAATTTCATACATATGAAAAACATCCCTATTACATGGGCTCTAGGGCATACTCTCTAACAATCTCCCACTTGCACTAGAGCCAATCACTCATATGTCTCAGACCCATGCTATTTATATGGTGATCATGCTTTATCTGGGAAAGTGCTTTAGTGAGGGGATCCGCCACATTGTCATCTGTGGGAACCCTTTCTATTTTCACATCATTTCTAGCTACTATTTCCCTTATGAGATGGTAGCGTCTGAGAACATGCTTGGATCGCTGATGAGACCGTGGTTCCTTCGCTTGCGCAATGGCTCCATTGTTGTCACAATATAAAGGAATCGGATCAACAATGCTAGGCACCACTCCTAGTTCGGTTATGAACTTTTTGATCCAGACTGCTTCTTTGGCTGCTTCTGAAGCAGCAATGTACTCAGCTTCTGTCGTGGAATCAGCAGTTGTTTCTTGTTTGGAACTTTTCCAACTAACCGCTCCTCCTCCCATTATGAACACATAACCAGATTGTGATTTACAATCATCTTTGTCAGATTGGAAGCTGGCATCTGTATACCCGTTTACTTCCAAACTGCCCTCTCCATATGCCAAGAATATATCCTTAGTCCTTCTCAAGTACTTAAGAATATTCTTGACAGCTGCCCAATGTTCCTCTCCAAAATTAGATTGGAATCTGCTTGTGACACTCAAAGCAAATGCTACATCTGGACGTGTACATAACATAGCATACATGATAGAACCAATTGCAGATGCATATGGTATTCTATTCATGCTCTCTCTATCCTCCAGTGTCTGTGGACACATAGACTTAGAAAGGTGTTTCCCATGCACCATGGGTATAAACCCTTTCTTAGAGAGATCCATATTGAACCTCTTCAATACTTTATCTATATATGTACTTTGAGAAAGACCTAGCAACCTATTGGATCTATCTCTATAGATCCTTATTCCCAGAATATAGGATGCTTCTCCAAGGTCTTTCATGGAGAATTGCTTGGATAACCATATTTTAACAGATTGGAGAAGAGAAATGTCATTTCCCATGATCAATATGTCATCTACATATAGAACTAGGAAGACAATTGCACTCCCACTGACCCTTTTATACACACAAGGTTCATCTTCATTCTGTGAGAAACCAAACTCTTTGATTGTCTCATTGAATCGTATGTTCCAGCTCCTAGAGGCTTGCTTCAATCCATAAATGGATCTTTGAAGCTTGCATACCTTTTCGCCATTTCCAGATGTGAATCCTTCTGGTTGTGTCATATACACATCCTCGGTAAGATTTCCATTAAGGAAAGCTGTCTTCACATCCATCTGCCAAATCTCATAATCATAATGAGCTGCAATGGCTAAAAGTATTCTTATAGACTTAAGCATCGCTACAGGAGAAAAAGTTTCGTCATAGTCAATACCTTCTTTTTGACGATAACCTTTTGCTACTAAGCGAGCTTTATAGGTAACTATATTACCTTCCATGTCAGTCTTCTTTTTGAAGACCCATTTGCACCCTATGGGTTTTATCCCTTCAGGTGGTTGAGTTAAAGTCCATACTTTATTCTCATACATGGAGTCCATTTCGGACTGCATAGCCTTAAGCCATAAATCACGTTCTGAACTGTTCAAAACTTCTTGATAGCTTGTAGGCTCATTGTCCTCTACTACAGTTATGCCTCTATCCGAATCTACGTGAAATCCATATCTCACAGGGATAGAACGCATCCTAGTAGATCTTCTAGGATTTTGTGTATAATCAGGTTCAACTGTAATCTCATCATTATGAAATTCAGTTTCGGGTTCAATCGATTGATCATCTTCTATTTGTGGGTCTTGAACTTCACCAAGCTCAATTTTACTCCCACTGTCTTCTCGTAGGAGAAATTCTCTTTCCAAGAAGACAGCATGCCTTGAAACAAACACCTTTTGTTCTAAGGGATGATAGAAATAATATCCAAACGTTTCTTTTGGATATCCCACAAATAAACATTTGTCAGACTTAACATCCAGTTTGTCTGACATTGTCCTCTTCACATAAGTAGGACAACCCCATACTTTCATATGAGAAAGCGTGGGTTTCTTGTTATTCCACATCTCATATGGAGTAACATCAACCGATTTACTAGGAACTCTATTTAACACATAAACAGCAGTTTCTAGTGCATATCCCCAAAAGGACTTAGGCAAGTCTGCTCGGCTCATCATTGATCGAACCATATCTAATAGTGTTCGATTTCTCCTTTCAGATACACCATTGTGTTGTGGTGTATATGGAGGAGTCCATTGAGATAAAATCCCATTATCTCTAAGATAATCCTGAAACTCTTGACTTAAGTATTCTCCACCTCGATCTGATCTAAGTGTTTTAATACTTTTGCCAAGTTGTTTCTCTACTTCATTTCTGAATTCTTTGAACTTTTCAAATGCTTCAGACTTATATTTCATTAGATAGATGTATCCAAACCTGGAATAATCGTCTATGAAAGTAATGAAGTAGGAGTAACCTCCTCTAGCATGTGTAGTCATTGGACCACATACATCTGAATGTACTAAGTCCAAAACCATTTTAGCTCGTTCTCCTCTACCAATAAAGGGAGCTTTTGTCATTTTTCCCAATAAACAAGATTCGCATGTATCAAATGATTCATAATCAAATGATCCCAAATCACCTGACTTGTGTAACTTGGTCATGCGTTTTTCATTTATATGGCCTAAACGACAATGCCATAAGTATGAGGTATTCAGATTATCATATTTCATTCTCTTGGTATTCACATTATGTACTTCTTTATTTAAATCAAGAACAAATATACCATTCTCAATGATAGCTTTTGCATAAAACATATTGTTCTTAAAAATGTAACAACATTTGTCCTTCAAAGAAATATCATAATCGTTCATCAAACGACTGAAAGAAATAATACTTTTGGATAAGGCTGGAACGTAATAACAATTATTTAATTCCAGTACTAATCCACTAGGAAGAGGCAAATAGTAAGTCCCCACAACTGTTGTAGAGATATTCTGTCCAGTAGCTGACTGCAAACATATCTCTGCCTTTCCAACTATTCTAAAGCTTCTAAGCCCATGTAGATCATCACACAAATGTGATCCACATCCGGTATCTAATACCCAAGACTGTTTTGAAGCAATAGAATAAGTATTAATTTCAATCATATGAATACCTGAGGTAGAAGCATCAGCATGCTTTTTCTCCTTGAGAGAATATAGATAGGCCTTGCAGTTGCGCTTTCAATGACCATCTTTTCCACAATGGAAGCAAGTTCCTTTGGGATTCTCTTTCTTGGCAACCTTCTTCTTGGAAACCCCACCATCCTCTATCTCATATTGCTTCTGAAGCTTTGAGGACATAACACCCAGCATCAGACATGCTGCTACTTCACTATCCTCTATGTATTTTCGATAAGTGCCTTTGATCTCATCAATGGCATCATCTGATGGAAGTGGTGGAAGATCTTTATCCAAGACATAATGGATCTTTTCAGCTTTGAGAACAATTCTCACTTGCTTGATCCAGTTAGAATAGTTGCTGCCAACCAGTTTGTTATCCAAGATTGATCGTGTATTTGATGTGCTCATGATGATGACATAGATGTGAAAAAGAAAAGATATGAGAGTATGTTCATATATATGTATGCATTAATAAGGTCTTTAATTAATCCATTTACTCCCACTATTTTATTGCGAATTAATAGCCCTCACTATATAATCCGAGAAAACCCGATGGTTTTCTTAGTGGGCCAACATCCAATCCTTGATATGTAATTTGACCTTGACTGTGGTCAACAAGCCAAATTCCATACCCTTGAAAGGTAGGTATCTTTATACCAATTGTGTCTCTACACAACTATTGGATCATTAGGTTATCAACTCTTGATGCATGCATATCATATATGCATTCCCTAATCTTGCCTCTAGAACCATTAGCCTTGACTGTGGTCAACAAACTAATGGGCTAGCTAAGATGACCCATTTAATTAGATTTGAACATATTCGATATAATGTGAGCTTGACTGTGGTCAACAACCCACACTATAAAGAACTCTGGTTCTCCTCAAATTAATGGAAGGCTTATATACCTTAGTATTTGTTTGAGGGTTTTAGTTAATTAAGTCTCATCATACATGGTTGGCATACATTGGTATGCATCCTATATCTATCACATAAATACAAGCATACAAATATGGTATAGTTATGGACTTCACTACATTGATTTCCCCGAGCCAAGAGGGAAATCAAAAGGTCACACCTAGGTAGTATGCATGATTCAAACAAGAAAATAATTACATTATCTTCAAGCTTGTTGGATCTCCATCCGGCCCATCTTGCTCCTTGAAAATGGTCTCCATCTCTATTTCTAATTCTAATCTAAGTAATCTAATTACATATTACAATTTGAAATCAAATACAAACCAAAAACAAGTGGCCGGGACATGAAAGTCCTCATTGGGCCAAAACATGCATTATGCTCAATCACATTGGGCTTTGTCCATAACTAACCATCATGCCAATCATTCACCCTTATATGCCTTTCTAATGCATAAAGAAATGGATTACTAACTTTGTTTCAACCTTTGAAACTATATTTTGAGTTATTTTAATGATGTGATCAAATTAGGAAACTTTTTCCATTTTGGAAACTTTCATTTTAGGAAACCTTTTTGCATGAATGTGTTCTTGCCTTAATAATCAATCAAATTGATTATTAATTAATTATAAATTAATTATTTAATTAATTAATCATATTAAATAATTAAAAGAATCAATTTTGGGCTTAAAATAAGTGTAGGCCGAAACCCACAGAAGAAAAACCCTAAGTGTGTTCACACACAAACTAGTTTTGTGTCATTTGGACCATTTGGGCCTTTTGGAATGAGCCAAGCCCACTCCAGCCTTTAAAACCCATTAATAAACTTAATTAATGTTTATAATAGTTAATTTAAATCAGCTCCTTGGGCCCACCAAGTCATTCACTAATTTAAACCAAGTCCGTAAACATAATTAAGCCCATTAAGTGGTTTTAATGAATTAAAATTAATCAAATTAATTTAAGGCCCATTTTAATTAATCCAATTAATTAAAAACACTTTAATATATCATATATATCAGATTTAGAAGATCAAAAGTCGTTCTAACCAAGAACACATCAAGAACACACGAAGAACACCAATTTGTCGAACTTTTCGACTAAACTAGTTTTCATGCAAAACTTGTTCGATTTTAATTCCGTTCGATCCTACGGCTTAATATCCCATATTAAACACATAAAATATCATCTAAATGATTTTTAAATGGATCCATAAGAAATTAAATTAGAACAGCCCCTTACATTACCTAGGGTTTCACGCCAAACCCTAATGGGTTTCACGCAAAACCCTAGTCACTTTTCTTCAAAAGTTCCGTTTTTGTTTCCGTCAAATTTATTTGATCACACATACAACCAGAAATCAATATTTCTCATTCATGAACAATCAAATCTAATATTTTAAAGTTCATGAAATAAATAACTCAAAACAAAACAAAACTTATTCCGCAGAAAAATATAGAATTGTATATCCATGGCAAAACCTGGCTCTGATACCATGTTGGAATATTATGGTTACATGCATCACATACATGAGCGGAATTTTAAATTTTTTTTAACCATAAGATCTGATCTTGCCATGAATACACAATATAACTATATGAGAATAAGAAAAATCACCTTTGATTTTTGTTGAACAGTTGATTTTACTTCGCACCGGGTTGTCGCAAACCACAGTGTCCAAAATCGAACACCTCCAATGAGTAATCCACACTAGAGAGGGGTAAATTGAACCAAAAACTTGGTGTTCAACTAGGGCTGGCCGAAATTCCCAAGAGCTAGCTTGGGAAGTGGCGCAAAAGGGAGAGAGGATTAAGAGAAAAAGACTTTCCTTTTGTTTTAATCACTTAACCCTAATTCTCATTAGTTGGCCTTTTATAGTTAGGTTAAAATTCCAACTCCTTAATGAGATTGGGCTCTTTAAAATTGCTGGAGAATTATTAATTGGGCTTCTGGAATTAATTATAATCATTTGGGCTTAATTAAATCCAAATTAAATCTTTTCATAAAAGACCATGCACAAAATCCACAAACTAGGCCCTTTGTGCATCTAATTGGATTTAAATACCCAAATGGATTCCAAATCCAACCAAATTAAATATGTGAGTTCCATAACACTTATGTAACATATATAAATTAATTTGGTCCAAGAAAAAGCCCTCTAAGCCCTTCTGTATGAAGTTGGCGTGTAGCCCTCTTCTGGAGGGCTTCCTCCAACTTCTTCATTCCTTTGGCCCTCTATAATTTCTCCAATGGTCCTATTAATTATTATATCAGTCCTATAACACTTATAGTAGTCTTATAACACTTATAAGACAATAATAATTAATCATGAAATACATTATTTCATTTAGGTCCAATTTACAGAACATTTCTCAAAAGTTCCGCGGACAATTTTATTTGATCATAATTAATTAAACTCTTTAATTAATTATTATCATATTCTCCTCTCTACCTTTATAATAATATCAAATATTATTATCCTTGTCATTTTACCATTTTACCCTTTTCTCTATATGTGTGTGACCTATTGGGTTCCTGTCCATGTTGGCAGTATAATATGTAATTGTGAGTTCTATTCAAAACTCACATGATTTAAACTCCTTTAAATCAATTTATCAATCTCTATTGATATTTTGATACATCATTATACAAGTCATGATTGGCCTCTAGCTAGGCATCATGACTACCCAAATGTCAGGAAAGTCATGTGGTTTGACTGTACCCTTCCATAGAAACAGTTACCGTGCAATTACTCCTTTCACCACTCTTATCTCAATCAGATTCTGAGTATGGATTTCTGTCAACTCATATAAATCTAATTATGTATGTTCTATTAATTTAACCATTGTTCCTAAAATGCCCTTCATGGATCTCCATCCATCTCGGCATATTACTCTGGCCAGAGATTCACTGAACAAGGTAATTATAGAATCATGTGAGATAACTTCCCTTGTTAAATCTGGGATGGTGAATCCTTTGTCAATCACTCAACTATCTTCAAGTAGGTCATGATATACCCAATCTCCTAACTATGTTCACTCCCAGTTGGAAGTAATCAGTTATGGAGTCAAAGTATACCACTTGCTACTTAAGATAACTTTGGTGATCTCAAGTCTAAGGATACTTGCACAACCGCTATGAAGAGATTCCTCACTGACATAGATTTAATATCCATATGAGGATTCTCTTTGCAGGTCTCCAATGAACTTGTTCCTCTAACAAGCATCCACATGTTAGCTTTGATTATCATCCATAATCACAATTATGAGAACCATTGCTTGAACCATTCAAGAAGCATAACATGTGCTAGTCTGTCCGAATTAACAATGTCCTATCTTGTTAATTCTATGACTAGGGATATTTAGATATTAACACATTTGCATGCGATAGACATCTCACATCATGAACACTTTCATGATTGCCTTTGCACTGTGTTTATAATATCTAGGACTTCATTTATTAATTTAAGATTTACAAACTCATGTATTCAAACACAGCATTAATAAATGAATGATGCCTTTTATTAAGAATATAAATTTCATACATATGAAAAACATCCCTATTACATGGGCTCTAGGGCATACTCTCTAACAGCCTCTATACACCCAATTCGTGCCTCTTGCCAATCGGTGTAAATATGAAAGGGTGCCATAAATTGTGTGATGAAAAGGGATGGTGACAACTCGACATAAGTAGTTAGGCTTGAGTCATGACATGCTTTTATAATGAGTTAGCATAACATTTAAAAGTTATCACAATAAGGCTCTACCACAAGGAAGCATAAGACGTCACAAATCAACACAAATCCAATTTTTCCTCCTCATACTTATAGACACTAGATCCTAAGTTGGCTTTTGATCAAGGTTACCTAATGAGAAAATGGTCAAAAAAAGAAGTGCTGGGATTTTCCCCTAATTTTATCTTTTTAAAATACTTTTTGAGCGCTTTTATGGGTTTTAAATGTTTAAAAATTCTTTTTTTGTGTTTTTCTTCTTTTCTCTCGGTCAGCAAGGTCGAAATGGATTTCAAAGGTAAAAATAAAAGGTCAAAGTCAAGGGCAAGAGTCACACCATTAACTCATGGGTCAAGGCCGTGACTCATAACCTGGAAAGTATTTTAATGAATGAGCACAAAAACTAAGGAAAAAGAGAATTAAAAAGATCTAATTTTGTACTTATCAAAAGAATGATTTTCATAGGTTTTTAATCCCAATGATTGGACAAAAATGGGGACTCTCTAGGTGACATCTCTCTCTCCCACACTCTCTTCTCCTTTTTGCTTTCTATTTCTAAGTTACAGATAGAAGGAAAAAAAGGAATTAGGATAAAAAAAAACTTGTTCTCTTGTTCTTTGATGGAACCAACAGTTCAGGTGATATTCCTAAGTTCCAAAGTTATTTAAATTGAGTGTTAGAATTTGAGTTACAGTAAAAATTCACTTATTCTTTATTTTCTTTATTTTTCTATTTATTTAATCAATTGAATTTAAACTTGTAAATTTGTAATTAATTGTGTTTTATGCTTATTACATTCATCAATTTATGTTAATTAATTAAAATCATGTTAAAATTAAGTATATAAATTAATTTGAAGTTTACTATTCATTATCTCAGTCTTTGGTTTCAAGTTTTGATTTTCATATTTCTTAGCTTAATCTTGATTTTCCTTGCTTAAGTCATATTTTTCATGTTTTTTAATGAGTTATTTGACCCTTTTATACATTAAAATAGTTAAAATTATTTTTTAGGTGAATTGTATTTTATTTCCATCATTTCTGGCATCGTTTTAGAGGTTGAACCTTAAGTCGAACCAAGTTATGCCCTTTGCCTGTGACTCTTCCTAACTCAGCCGATTGACTTAGGTATAACTCATCCCATCCCCATTTTCCCTTTGCTTATCACTCGTGCTGGATGCACACCATGCGTTGTCTCCCAACAATGCTCCACCAAGCACGCCTCACACTTCCCTTTCTTTTCCCTTACTTTATTATTTCGTATGCACATGGCCCAAATCATGTTTTTAAACATTTTAATTCATTTATTTTTCACTTCTTTATCTGTATCTTTTGTGTCTTATTGAACTTATACTTTATTATGTTAATTAGTTACTTTAAGTTATTATTATTATTACTTGTTAATTAGCCATTTTACATTTAATTTATGATTTAAATATTATTTATTTTATTATATTCTTTTATATTGTTATTAATGTTATTTTCATATTATATTTTTGTATTGCTTAATTTATCAATATTATATTTATTAATATTCTCTTAAAATATTTGGTATTAATATTATCTTTTATATTTGCATCTTTTATTAGCCTAATTAATATTTGTAACAAATTGATTATATTAATTTATCCTTTTGCTTTTAAAATATAATATGTTTTAATATTACTTATTTTATTGATGTTATTTAATTTGTGTCTATTTCATTAGCCTAATTAATTAATATTTGTAACTTACCATTCAAATAGTTTACATATTTGTGTTATATTCAATTCATTTTAATTTAATCATATTATTACTATTTACTTGATTATTATTGTTATTTTTTATATATATTCTTAATATATTATTATAATATCAATACTATTTATATTCATTTAATTTATTCATTTATCTCATTATACATTCACTTAATTATTGTATTTATTTTAATGCTTTAGCATATGTGTGCCTATAAATATTGAATGAATTTCAGATGCATTATGCATTTTTTTATCTATTTTGCTTATTTTATCATATTTAGTTAATTATTTATCCAATCTAAAAATCATTTATTATTTATCAATTTATTTCATTAAATTATGCAATTTTTATCCATTTTGTTTATCTGTTGCTCTAGCATATGCTTGTTAATGCATGCTGCATGAACTCCGAATGTATCATACATTTCATCTATTTCATTTAATTTATTATTTTAGATTAATTACTTCTTTAAATTACTCACTTTAATTAATTATTTACCATTTATTATTCGACATAATTCATTAACTAACTAATATCATTTTTATGCCTTATTTTAATATACACATCTGTATATCACATCTCAGGTCATGATGGAGTACGAGAAAGAGTAAGTTAATCTAGGATTTATTTTATTTCCCTATATATTCATCATTTTAGGCCTGTATTATTATTTTGAACTTTTTATGCAATTGATTGTAATAGCTTTGTAATAAATAAATTTTGCATGATAATTAGGAAAATTAATATTAAATATTTTCTATAGAATTAATTGGATTTTTTCACATAAAATGGACCAATGTCCACTTTTGTCAAAAAAAACCACACAAAGAAGTTTTATAAATATACATGAGGGAATCAATTTTCCCAAATCAATAAATGTCCAAATTTATGTATGTCATTTACGTGTATTATTATTCTTTCATGCTTTCCTTTATTTATTATGAATAAATGATCTTTAGAACATTAACCTAAAAACCCACCAAATGATTTTATACAACTTTGAGTGGGATTTTTCTATAATCAATGGGACCAATGTCCTGATTTTCATCCACAAAATAATATGTAAAATTAAAGATTTTTCTTTATAAATACAAAAGATTTTCTATTTAAAATTAATTCATATGATTCATTTTCCCAAAGCCGCATAGGCTCAATGCCTAAATTTTTATCAAAATTACACCCAAAACTTTGCCATTTTGATTAAAAACATGTGATAAAGCCCAATATCCTCGTCCAAATATACTTAATTAATTCCCCAATTTGTGTATGATTTTATCTTTACATTTGTTCTTATATTCTTCAATGCTTTCCATATTTGTGCTTTACAACTTTTCAAACATGCTTGAGTGTGCCTTACTTTTCCAGCATAATATCTCATGTGAGAAAAAAGATAAGATGAATTAATCATTAAAACTCATTTATATAACATTGACCAAAGGTATAAATAAGAATAAGGTCCCAATGGTTTTGGCCTCATAAGGTTAGAACTCATGTTCCAATGTTTTATTGGGCGGCAACTCCATGATGCCTATCTTGTGGTGCCCAACAGATGCCTTTGTAGGTCAATCACCAACAATGAAATGAGGGTACCCTAAGATGCTATTTCATACGTTTTTAAGGCTCGAGGTATGGTGGATTGGGTTGAATCCCTATCCATTGCAAAGAAATCGGCCTTCATGAGTTAAATGAACCATTATTTAATTTTGAGCACTAAAAGCAAGCTTTTAAGAGCAAACAAGATGACTTTAGGGTTCAGCATACATCATAGTGGCAACTCCACTAGGGATTATGAGATTTTGCTTTAAAAGTGCCTTTGGATAATTTCATATAAATGGGTTTAGAGATTAAGATCTTTTATCTTTTAAAAAAATAAATTGAGTTGCATTAATGGTAAAGCCTTAGAATTGAGTTAGGCATCACTTTTTTAATCCTAATGTATTCCCAAAGCACAACCCTACATTCATTCAATGTAGGAAAATGTTAGGAAGGACCATAACCCAAGCCATGTATCTTTTGGTATATCAAATGGTGACCTGATCAGTCGTCATGCTCGTGCTAAGCTAGATCCCTTAGCAAGGACCATAATTGGGTAGCCTTAAAGCTATATCGTAAGATTGAAAGCCCTATGTATTGACATAAACACTTCCACTAAGGGGAATATTCCATACTGCATTGCTTGTGATATGGTCCTTTATATAATGAATAAATCCCAATAATTTTAGATGTTAGCTCATCAAAATCTTTCATACCCTAAAGGGCATATGTCAGTTTACTTGGATTGTTCAAATACACAATTATCAAAATCCATTCACATGCACTTTAAATATAGAGAGGTTATGTCGTCACTTTTCCACTATACACCATACGTGTTTATTGGGTTCCCTATTAACCAATGAGCTAATCCTACCTAGGAAAAAGATCATATGACCTCATGTGTGGGAGCAATAAGGTTGGTAGGATTTTTCCTACTTTTGCATGTGTTTGCATATGTTGCTTATGTATGCATCTTTAAAAAATAACAAAAATAAAGATAGTAATAATAACTTATAAAAAGATGCATGTTTTGTGTACATAAATTTTTAATTTATGTACATTTCATTTTGTGTGCAAGCAAAATAATAATTTAATAATATGAAATATGTACATTCTTTGTGTAAATTCCCTTTACCATGAAGATGTGTATGTTTCATTTTGTGTCTGTCAAAATGCAGATTCTGCATTAGTTTTTATTAGCTTATACATCCTACTTTGTGTATAGAATTTCTCCATGCATTATATGTATGCCATGCTCATTCATCATTCATATATTACACATCATTCTATTTCATAAGTCACACATAATATGTATGTCATTCATGTTCATACATCACACATATTCCATACATCATATGTATACCTAGCATGTATATATTTTATGTGAATCTCATATATCATTCAAATGTCTTTTTCCTATGTTTGCTATCATAAAGTTACCTAGGTGTTTAGGGGTCGCAACAGTCGTTTTCTTATAGAGCTTCATCCCAAACAATTAGAAGAATAACAAAGATCAGAGATAGATTTTGATTCGGTTGATATTTTTGAATCAACTTAAGAAACTATAGCTATAACAGATCCATCATAGACATGAGCTCTTGATAATTAAGAGTTTGATAAGAGATTTGATGATTTTAACAAAAAGATGAGAGCTATGATGACTGAGATGATGTCTGCTTTAGTATAGCCTACTAGACAGCATCCTTTAGCACCTACCGTTACATATGGAGAACCAGCCACTATTTGGGCACTTTTACCGCAACCACTGCTATGACACCTTCTATATCCATCTAATATAAGGGTCCTATATCAAGAGGTTTTCCCATTAAACATAAAAAGGATAAAGTTATTTCCCTGAAGGGGATTTTATTCCTAAGGAAAAGGAGGAGCCAACACTAACTCAAATTCTCAAAAGAAAGGCACTTATACTGTAAGATCCAATTTTGAAAAAGATAAAAGAAAGGATAATAGCCTTGGCCCAAGTTTAGTCAGCTAGCAGGGGAATGGACATCAAAGATAGAAATCAAAATGGTGATGAGCCACTGCCTTAGAGGTTCAGGATGCAAGACTTACCCCAATTTGATGGTGTTTGTGATCCCTCAGCACACGTTAAGCAGCATACATTGATCATGAAGGGGATGACTCTAATGAAGAAATAGAAGATTGAATATTTCTACCTTTATCTATTAGGCCTTACCATCAACTAGTACCAAGGGTTAGATCATAGGACCAAGGAGGATTGGAATATATTAATGGAGGAATTCTCAAAATAGTATGATTGTAGGACAAGACTATAAATGACCCTAAAGGATCTAGAGTTGTGACATCAGAAACTAGATGAAGTCTTCCATGAGTACCTTACCTGATGGAGGAACAGAGTGGTGGAAATAAACAAAAGGCGAGAGATTGCCAATTAGATTAGGTTGTTCATTACTAGTGAATGAAGTTACAATCATTACTAGTGATTAATAGTGAAGCAATCATGGCTAAGCTACCATCTTGGTACCTCACTTGTGTCAGTAGGCAAAGGAAGTTACAATCATTACTAGTGAAGCTAACCATAAGCCAAGGGAAACTTGGACACAATACTAATTGGTATTGTGCTTACCACCAGCACACAGGGCATAAAATGGATTATTGCCATCCTCTAAGAGATCTTATTCAAGGTTTAGCTGACACCCAGCAAGCACTGATCTTGAAGGGGGAGAATCAAAGCTTCCTTAATAAGCTTCACATTATCACCAATCTTTGAGGAACCATCTAGTGTAGAAAGAGCTTGAAACATTGAATGACTTTTTGTTATCTATAGGAGAGGATGTAATACATAAATTTTTGATAAATGTAAAGTGTGTCTCTAAAATATGTATATGTTTCTCTAACAATGTTAATAATATGAGTTTTTATTATATATGTAATGTATTTTTCTATTACATTATGCATGACAATAATCATGGCCTATTTCTAAGACTTTGGTTCAATAAACACAAGTTTTTTTCGAACATAGAGGCATTCTGAGTGCATCCATTATGACTCGTAGAGTGAGTCTTGAGAGGACGGAATAAAAATGATTAAAACTTTTCCTAAACATGCAATGTCATCCCAAGAGATGATAAAAGCATCGCAATATTTCTTTCCCATCCTTTCTAACAATAAACTTTAGTCAAAAACCCAACTTGCTCAAATAAGGAAGCTTAAATGTTAAGCCTAACCTACCAAAACTAACCCATTTGATATTCCAAAAAAGCTTGTGAGGGATCACTGACAACAAAAGTCGGATGCATGTAAGGTGTCACCTTTTGAGATTAAATTAAAATCTATGTTTTTATATTACCTGTCTATTCATGATTGATATTGTTGCTATATGATGCACGTAAATAGGAATGCATGCATAAGCTATACATAAACATATGGTTAACCTATCAAAACAAACCTATGACGTGTATAGAGTCATATGCTGAAGCGGGCCTACTTCCAAGATAGCCACAATAGTGCCTTACATAATAAGGACTTTAGATGGTATGTGAAGCAGAAGCAGGATGGTCAGCAGAAGGTGAACTATGATTCTTGATGGGAATCAGATGCTTTGGGATAAAGCCTAAAGTTAGATGAAACTTTAAGCACTCCAATCAAGTTGCTTTGATTAACTACATAGCTAGTCATATATACCTTTACAAGACAGTAAAATCACACTCCCAAAGTCTCTCTATATAGAATCTTACAAGTAACCATCTCCGAAGGAGATGATAGTTTGGCACGATGGAGTTAATGAAAAGTTACTTCTAAGGGACATGGAGTTCTCACTATGACTTATAGTTCTTCAAATTGTCTAATATAGTGAGTTGCAATCTAGGACGTGGCCTTGCATAGCTTGCACATGACTACACATCATAATTACCCATCTAGGAAGGTAAGCAAAAATCTCAATCATGGCCATATGAGGAGGAAATAAGGCCAGCCTATTGAGAATGATTTTGATTATGCTAAGCATACGATGGCCATAAAAAGGATTTTTAGGATCAATGTCAAATGCCAGGAAAGATAGATCAACAGAATAATGCCATCATGAAAGGTGTATATATCAATGAAGGCTCATTCAGTACATCATTTTGGTTTTTCAAGAAGAAAGAATTGCCTTAAGATGATAGTTTGGCAACAGCTAATGGAGAATTCTTAATAATTAGGTTATTTCCCTTAGAAGATTTTACACAAAGCTTAAGATACAAGCTAGAGTTCTGGCTGTAAAGATATGCCCTTAGATCCTTCAAGCAAAGGGCATGGCTTTTAAGTAAAGTATGGGGTTACAAGCTAAGTATGGAACAATACCCTACGGGATAAATATGTTATAGTTTGTGGTTTGCCAAAAGCATAGCAATAATAAATCATATAACCTAAAAATAATAAAAGAGCTCAAAAAAAAGGCAAGGTAGGAAAAACCTAAGGGAGACAACCAAAGGAACCTTACCTAAAGACCAAGGGTTTTGAGAAAGACAAGTATAGATCATCAGCAAGATCACATCTAAGACAAGATCACATAACCACCTATGGTGTAGGCCATACATTTTTGCATACATTCTTACATTTCATGCATACACTACAAGAAAACAGGCTTTCAAGGACGGGAAATCTGGTCCTTAAAAGTGCTAATTCGGTCCCTAAAACTTTATAAGGATGGAAAAAACCGGTCGCTATCCCGTCCTTATAGGCTCCGCCGCTAATGATAATTAAGGACGAGATATATCTACCGGTCCTTTAAACTTTTAGTGACCGGGTAAGAAATTGGTCCCTAAATAGTATTAAGGACCGATTTTCCCATCCTTAATAATGTAAGTCACGTGCTTTTTAGAGTTAATAAGGACCGAATATATGGTCCACAAAAATATAATAACGACCGTAAATGTTTAAGGACCAGTCTTAAAACCAATCGCGTAAAATCATTAGGGACCGGATAAAAACTGGTCCCAGTTAGTATTAAGGACCGACTTTACCATCCTTAATAATGTAAGTCACCTGATTATTACAATAAATATGGACCAGAAATTCGGTCCTTAAAAATATAATATTGACAGTAAATTTTTAAGGACCATACTAAAATCTGGTCGTTGAAATATAAATAAGGAAAGGAAATGCCATCCTTAAAAGTAATAATCATAGGACCATATGATAGATTAAAGACCATAAAACTTTAATTAGAGACCATTCTTTTTACCCTGTATTTTTAATTTAGTATCACAACTAGAGCATCCAAATTAAGATTGCTCAAAAGCATAGACAATTAATAATATAATACATTCATAGATAATTTGTAATTGATACGTATATAGAATTATCATCCAAAAAATCAATGCATTGTTTATACAGCCCCTTTGCCAATGTCTCCAAATCCTTTCCTCTATTTGATGCCTTGGTTATGCCGCTGCCTCTACTTGGCACATGCCCATTACCAAACCCAAGGTTCCCATTTCTTGCCAATGTCTCCAATCCCTTACATGCCCTTTGGCTTGCATGAGAAGATAATTTGTCAGAATGTGATCCCTTGACACTTAATGCCCCATGTACTTGAGTTGAGAAACAAATAATAAGAAGTTTCAAATAAATAAATACCTATAACTCCACGGCCATCACTTCCAGTTTCATTCTAGAGCCTCCAAAATGGCTGAAAAGCACAAGTTCTTAGTTGAAGAATCATGCATATCTATTTCATGTTATGTTTAGCAATCATGAAAGCACTTAAAATATAAATATTGGGATCTGCAACACATGCTTACTGATGGTTCATGTATATGTTATCATACATTTCCAATTTGGTGTTAGTTAAATAAAAAATTATCTCCAGCATGTCTTAAAGCACATTATTAAATTTAGATTAACATGAGACCACCAGATGCCCTATTAACAAATCCATGCACACCAGCTTCACTATAAAGCAGTAATAAATTTAACTTTAAGAAAAGGCAAAAAGTGAAATGAGATAGTAGCTACCGAAAGGGAAAAGAATAAGAATTAAAAATAAGCATAATAAAAAACCAAAAAGGTTTTCCCAGTAAGCCATGCATCTAGCAATTTACTCCACGGTATATTTCAAAGCAAACTAACCCCTTTCTTTTTTCTTTTTTCATTTTCTTTTTATGAATAAAACAAACTAACCTTAATGAGTCTATTTTTGTGGTAAACATTAAAGCCCTGAATATCAATATGATGTTTTGCATCCTTCACAAAGCCAATAGTTACAACAGCTGACATCTGTTGTCAACAATAGCAAACAATCAAGAATTGATATGAGACAAGCAACTCAAATATAAAAAAATAAAAACTGCATGTGTGATGTATTACATTAAGATCTTTCATAACCCCATCAGCACCCTGAGGCCGATAAGTAATCTCCTGAGGCAACATCATATCATTCACTATATTGTGGTGCTCAACATCCTTTCCACGGAGAATGATTCGACAGAAGGAAGTCTCAAGTACAGAATTGAGGCATAACTCTAAAGTAGCCATGGAGGAACAAAATTATCATTAAATCATAGTCACAGAATCAGAGAGATCTAAAATCATCAATGAAGGAACCAATCCATGGAGAGAAGCCTCATTAATTTGAAGAATTATATTAGCAACTAGCAACTCATCCACATTCATTTATTAAGCAACATAAAGTAGTATATAGAGATTAACTACCCTTAGAGAATGCCTATAATTCAGGACATGCTTGGAGTTTGGAAATTCTCTGGCCATTTGTTTATTCTTTTCATCTCAATTGACCCCTCTAAGTTGGATATCCTGCAACATGAATAATGTGAGTAAAAAAAATCTCTTATGAACATGATAAAGTTAGAACTCACCTGAGATCAATAACATCAAAAAGAAAATTATTAACAAAAGAATGTTGTATAGTGAAAACATTCAATGGACATGCTTCATTTCTTCTCAAAGAAATACCTTCCAGCAGCAGAAAAGCAAATATCATTATAATTTGGATCAAGACCATGGATCAGCTTTAAGGAATGAAGTTCCTTCATCATCTGTGCACAAAAGAAACTGATAAACTAATATGTACACTGATCAGTAGAAACTTGAATAAATTTCCAAACTACAGCTAAGCTATAAATGAACACTTTACAAGGAAATAGAAATGAAGAGCTTGGGAAAAAAGAGACACGTAAAATAGCTAATTCAATGACACATTTCTCAATACTTATAAATGGCAAAAGGAATAGCTCATATATTACCTTACAGAACCAATACTTCTTTTCTCTTGGTCCAAAAATAATCTCTTTTACAACCTTATTTCCATCAGATTCCTCCTTCTATTTGAAGCGACACAATTCTAATGTTAAGAGAAACTAGATGATGTAAATACATGACGTAATATCAAAAGCAAAGGTAAAATTAATTAACAAAGAAGATATTAGATGCCATATGCTGGCTTCCTAATGAGATGAAATCAGGATTACATTCAGCAGAAAACTAATAGTCATTCAAAGTAAAACATCTATGGTCAATGCCGCAAAAATCCTATAACATCATTAAACAGAACAATAGGACACACCTCTCACTTAACCACCACTTGAATAGTTTTAATTCTTTGTATAAGTATGCTGGTTAATTCAAGAATAATAATCATAAAGAAAATGAGTATAATTTTTGTAGGCAGTCAAAGGATCATTGCGACTCCGTATATGCAAACAGCAAACTTAACTTTAGCACTTCTTACATGCCATTTGGGACAGAATCTCCTCTGTCGGCACCAGTTAACTTCAGAAAATTTGCATACAAAGGCTCATCAAGAACTTCAGTGTCATTCCTCTAAAAAACACCAAACAAAAAACAAAATTTAGATCAATAAGAAAAGCTATCACTGACAACTCTTTGGTACGAAACAAGCTGATCAAATATCCAAAGCAAAAGCTCAAGATTCCCAGCAAGACCAGGAAATCAACATCAATTGTTGTGAACTTATCATAAATCAATCAAAATAAACCCAAAAAAGGGGAAATATAAGGAAAGGGAGAAACCTGAGCAAAAGAGTACATAAGAGAGGCACTGAGGGATCTTGGAGCAGACTATGAATGGATCACCTCTATCTCTTTCAGGCTTTGTCCTCCCATGTCAGACAATTCCTCTATGTTAGTGTTAAACGGAGGTTTTGGGTGACCGGATGAGAGATATTAGATAGCAATAGCAAACTAAACCTCAAAAATTATAATAAGATCCACGCTTTGTTTATGAATGAGTCAAGTTTAATTAGGAACATATCTTGAGGCTGTTTTATAATATTAATTACTTAAATGGTCAAAACAAGATATATAACTTATGATTAGATTATTTTTAATAAATAAAAAGATTATCTAATATTTTTAGAAACGAGTGCTATTAATAATTTTGCCCTGATCATTTTTTAAAATAGTTTTTTTAAGCACAGGTTCAATGTAAGTTAGAAGAAATAATTTACCATCATGATATTGAAAAGGATGAAGATCAAAACCAAAAATAAAAAGTTATGCAACAACAGGGAATTACTGTAATCTCAATATCAAAAGGTAAAGAAATGACTCGTAAGATAGAAGACACAAACCTGACTAGCCTCTGTTCAACAACATATACACCCTTGCCATGAGCCAAGTCATCCCAAACAGTGCCTTCATACCTTGACAAAACCAAAAGACGAGGTAACAAGCAGAGGAATTAGTTTCAGCAGTCATAGCATCAGTGTCAGAGGATAAGGCTTTTTAGCTGAAAAGAAATAGAACAAGTATCTTCCTCAATTCTAACAAGCTCCTTAACAACAGCTTACAAAAGAACAATGAATAATTCAAAGCTCAATAAGAATTCTATATGAACAGAAAATATGCATTGGGGTTAAATTACTTTGTTGACTTCTTGAGCACATTCAAAATCAAAAAAGCTAAGTGAATGCCCCCTAATTCTAAAAATCTAGTTAATATGATTTAGGAAATTAAATTTTGGAACTTTTTTTTTATAGACATTCATCAATCATACCAAACAACTGCATTTTCATAAGATAATTAATTCTTCATTCAATTTTAGATTTCACAATGATCATTTTTATCTACCAAAATATAGAATAAACGAAATGGGAAGTGGGGCTGTTGAAATGCCCATGCCAATTCCTGCAGAATGCTGCTATGGCTTAATTTCGCAGAACGTAAAAAATGGAAATTTTGAACACCTGCACTCGCATGAAGAAACACAATCCTATTGCACCTCTCCTGGCAATAAAATGAACTGTATTTGATTATTTGATCAAATATAAAGCACCGCATCCTCACACCTTATTAAGAAAACTCATTTCACTCTTAGGTGTGCTTAAATTAACACAAATTTAAATCTAACATAGTGAGGGACCCTCTTTGAGCATCATATCCCGTTCTGTAGAAATAACATATACACAATCAAATGCCATAATATCAAATATAAAAATTATTGGCATTCGATGTTAGCGAATTTTCCAGTAGCAAACCAAAGGCTAAAACATTGCAATTTGGTATTGAAACTAATTCATTTCCCAAAATAAACAACTTGTAAGCTAAAACGCAACCCAAAAGGCCAAATCACAAAATGACAATAAAAGCTCAACTTCAAATCCAGATTCAGAATCAAAAACAAATATACAAACCTAAAAAGGCGTTACAATAGCAAGAGCCTCAAGAACCCCAGCCCCAAATCCAGCCAGAACTCTTTCGCGATTACTAAGCTGACCGATTTCGGAGTCCTTAAATGCCGACTGAAACACCACATTCAATCCCATTTGCAACGCGTATTTCAGTGTCAGGTGCATGGCGAACGGAGTCAATCCCTTCCATAAAGCCCGCAACCCTTCCGTACCGAAGACAGTCTTGCTGCTAGTGAAGACCAATCACTGCTGATCCGGTGGAATTCCTATGAAAAAATCACCTATTTCTATAATTAAGACTTGAAAATGAAAAAAAAAACATTAAACCACAGACTTAGAGATAACAGTATAATATCTACCAAATTTAGCTCAAATCCTCTTAATACGAAGAAAAAAGAAAACACGCAAAACCCTTTGACACAAAAGGTAATTAACTAGAATTTAGTAGAAAAAGAAGTGAGAAAACCATTGATAGGATTTTGAGAATAAAATAGGATAAATAAAACCCAATTTAAAATTAAAATAACGTACCTGATGGTGGAAGCAGTCGTCCCAGAGCTGTCGAGGTGGAGCAAATGAGCAAGAAGGCGTCTGTTGATGGAGAGCTACGGATGCAAAAGATCGCCGGTATGGAGTCCAGATCTAGTTGGGGTAGATACTTTGTTAGAAAGAAAGCAAATAAGAAAATGGGTTTTATGAAAAAGAGATAAAGTTCTCTTTTATTTTTTAAGGGTGCAGCACGGGTTGTCCCGCCTAAATTTTTAGTTTTAGGGACCAGAAATTACTAATATTTAGGACGAGATTTTATTCCGTGACTAATAATATGGGCTAAATCGAAAAAAGATGACCTTGTAAAAATCTGGTCCTTATTAGTATATTTTTAAGGACTAGAAAGTTGACTGGTCGTTAAACTGTGGTCTTTAATAAGTCTTTTTCTTGTAGTGATACGTTCTTACATTTTTGCATGCATCCCCAATTTTTTACATTTGTTTATGCATTCTCTTAAACATGGGTGTTCTGATACATATAATTTCTTGCATATGTTTGCACGTGCACACAACACATATCCCATTGTGTGCATTTTGCAAATGTTTCAAATATAAATTTCTACACGTATCTCACATGTATAATTTCCTATGTGCATCGCTTATATAATTTGTATAGGCTTCTTCACACATAATTTCTTATTCACATATAATCTTTTGTATACATCGCTATAGATCATCTTCTAGGTAAGGAAAGAATAGGTTCTATTATCCTAATTTTGATAATTCTCCTGGGCCACTATAAGTGACACACTAATTGCAAAGTCTAGAGATTCAAAGGTCACTGCCTTTCTGATGCAATCAAAATGACAATTGCAGCATTGCCCTTCTACTAATTTTAGGGAAAATCCTTAATTAAAATAATTTATGCCTTAAGTTTCATGTACCCTGCAAAGCAATGTCCAATATTTTGGCATAAATGTTTGTTATTAATTTACTTCCAATTTCAAATTTTCCTTCATTCAAGTAATTCTCAGCTGTAAATGGATTTAATCTCAATTTTAGAAATTTGTTTGTTATTCCAATATGAACTGAAAATAAGATAGCCATGCTTTATCTCTAGTTGCTAAATTCCATAAAAGCTTTGGCTAGGCCATGCAGCTTCTAAATCTTAAGCACCTTAAGCCTATTTTAAAAATAAGCTAAGAAGAAAAAAATGTTTGCAATTGAGAGGATTAGTTTAAACTCAATAAGAGCACTAGAAGCTTTCTGATTACCTATTAAAGCAACCCTGAGATGAGACAGAATCCAAAAAATGATTCAGGCAACCTTTCTTTATATAGCCTTCTAAATGACTCTTCCTACCCTAATTTCACAACTGCTTGCCAACCCATTAAGCCTTATTCTAAGCATATTGAATGTGTCCTCATTTCATGTTACACATATAAAAACAACCCTTAATCTAACATAATTTTGGCTTAGGAAGATGACCACTATGGAAAAGTTGATTTCACATTTCAAGAATAGGGGAGATTAATTTCTAACAATCTTTGGTATAAACTTCATTCATAGAGAATTAAGTTTATTTGATGAAGAAACATAAAGAGAAATAAAAGAAAAAATAAAAAGGAAGAGGAAAAAAGAGAAAAGAAGAAAAGAAAAGAAAAGAAAATGAGAATGGGGGGGGCTTTAAACTATTATCCTTCAAATAATCCCTTAAAATCATCAAGGCCAAATATGATAAGGCTTTGTTAAGTTGAAGATCATCAAGGCCAAGTGTGAATGCGTTTTGATAGTAGGCAAATAAGTAGAGAATGATCCTCTCACCATTTAAGAAAACATAGTGGTCATTTTCCTCTAATAACCTGACCTTTCTTTGATAGCCATCCACTCAAGCCTAATATTACAACCCATGTAATACCTCCCAATTTTAGGTTCTATCTCATCCAACTTGGTGGAGATAACCTTCTAGTAAGATTTAGTATATAAGAAGAGGCATATGGTGCTTTGTGAGTTTCAAGCGAGAAGCCATTAATGCATTTATGCATTCGAGTTAAGTCTCATCCCCAACTTTGTATAAGCAGTTTACGTTAAAAAGATGAAAATTCTATTTTGGCTTTGGTATACACATACACAAATGTCGTTTGGTATGCATTGTGCTTATTTACGATTTCAGTAGACCTCAATATTAGCATGCCTACTCTCTTGTTCCCTCAGTGAGAATGGCCCCTTAATTTCTCTTATTTAGATTGAATTAGCTGAAAATGTGCTCCATTTAACTTATTTAAGGATGTATAAGATTCAAGTTTGAAGAATTTGATAAGTTGTAATTACTTTAAATTTTGGACAATTCTTTACATGCACCACCTACAATACTTGCAACACATAGCTCATAAAAGTGATTGTGTGTACACATATTTTTTTACACATATATTGCACATATATAATCTCATGGGACACTCACACCAGTAATTTCTCACAAAGAAAATGCAAAATGACTCTACGCATTAAATGTATTCATGAGATAACATCAAATAGTGGATAATCAAATTAGAACAAAATTCCCATGAGAGAAATCATGCAAGGAGATCAACTCAAAAAGTGAGGTCATTAATGCTTGCCATGCTGAGTTAAATTACGAGAAGGTGACTATTTTTGCTTGAGGATAAAATCCCCATGGAATTGAGTCCATTTTAATCCATAAAAAGAGACCTTTAATAGAGCTAAAATATCAATGAACATTTTTCATGGGGGCAATTAGTTAAGATTCTTCATCCTAAAATGTACACCTACATTCCACACAACAAATGTACAAAAACCCAAATTCCTCAAATGTACAAAAACTCCAATTCTTCAAATGTACAAAAATTCAAATGTATAAAAACTCCTTTGAACACACCATAAATATAGGTCCATCAAGAATACAAAATCTTTACAACACCCTAAAAGTTTTAAGGCCTTAAAACCCTCCCAAGTTGTAAGACTCAACATTCACTCGAATTGTACAAGCTTAATGTACACACAAAATGTAAAATACAAAATAAACTTAAGATGTAATAATTATTAAAATTAAAAAAATAAAAAAATAACTAAAAGAAAAACTTAATTTTTACAGGTAAAATGTAAATAGATTCCCCAATGAGTAAGCCAATAGGTCTCCATTCGTAGAATGCTCCCAAAAGCTGGGATGATTTTCTCTCACCTCAAAGTGTGAGATGATATTTTGCCTGTTTGCATTAGAAACAATCAAGGAATATCCCCTATATGGATGATAAAATAGCAAAATAATTGATTGTATTTTATACAGGCCTATAAGTGTCAACTGTATACTATAAAGACCTTTTACTAATGCACTCCCAGTCTCTCAACAAGCATCAAGATCTTTTCTTAAGGCATTGCCAATCTCTTAACAAGCATCAAGACCGATTCCCTTAATGAGTATCAAGACCTTTTTTCCAAGGCATTATGAGTCTCCTAATGAGCATCAAAACCTTTTCCCAAGGCTTTTCGAGTCTCTTACGAGCATCGAGATCTTTTTCAAGGCATTCCAAGTCTCTTAACAAGAATTGTTAAGATTGATAAGGCCTTAGCAAGTGTATTCAATCAATAAGTAATACCGGGAAATATATTTAAGAACCAAAAATATCGAACCCAAGGGAAAAAGGGTTGTTATGTTAAATATCTATAATTGAATGGAATTAATTTGAGATAATCCCCAGTGTTGAATTAAAGGGAGTTCTAAATCTAAATAATAAAATAAACAAATAATGCCTAATGAGATTAAAGATTAAAAATTAAATAAAACATTGCCAAGAAATCTAATCCTCCTCATATCAAATGGTATGAACTTTTGGCATAAAGAATCATATAACTTAAATGTGGACAGCCCATCTAAAGCCAAGTTTCCCATTTCGAAGCCAACTACTTTAGCTATATAATTTCCCATTTTGAAGCCAATTGAATTATAGCACCCTATATTATAACATATTATTGTCTTCTCATATGTTACATTAATGGATTATAATCAATGGACTAGTCTTTACTTAACAACCATGTTTCAAGATCTTATAGGAAAATTAAACCCATAATGTATGTTCTTTACTATTAAAACTTTACTTACGTATGAATCTCTTTAAACATTACAATAATTACAACTATTAAACATCTTTACTATACAAATTTCGAACACAATTTAAAATTTCAAAGCCAAAAGAAATCAAAACGAAGACTATATACTTTCAAGTCTTTTAAAGCTTGTATTGTTCATCCCACTGTAGATATTATCCCTAAAAAAAGTCCTAGTTTGGTAATGTACATAGATAAAAACCCATGCTAAGTTATAAATTTAGTGGAAAACATAAAATAGGTACACAACTTCTTTGAAAGTCATCAAAATACATAATAATAAAAGCATAAATATCTTTAGACATATAAACCAATCATTTATATTAAAAGGTTAAGGTCACTTATATCAAGATATTGTAAAAATATGTTTAACTTACTCATCTTCTTTAATACATCATAATATCAATATCGATTTGCAAGATAGCCAACTTAATATCATAAAAGTATAGATTAGTAAATTGGATCCATAAGTATAGTTGAATACTAATAGTTTACACATCCTAAAAATATATGTAGAAATATCCCATTTATCCAATTGATGTATTAACTTTATTTGCTATTGCTACCATATACATGTCATTCCTATTCCTATTAAGATACCATTCCAATTTGCTATTACATTACCATACTAAATCACTTCCATCTCATACATACATACATACATATATATATATATATATATATATATATATATATATATATATCGCATACATATGCTATGAGTTCATAATTAATTTAGGTTTACATGCAAGAAGTTACACATCTCATTTCTCCATATTAAGTAGAAGTTGAATAACTATAAGGAACCTATTAGCCAATACCATTATTAAAAGACATTACTATACACAAATACAAATATATATAGCTTGTATTCCTAGGTATTGGAAAATCTTTTAATTTGCCTCAATATTTTCATAACTTTCATTAACGAGAACTCATAAAAGTCATTTAATAATATTGAACAAGTAGCATATGTCCATATAATACATAAATTCCTAATATGCTTGTGGCTAAGAAAACAATAGTATGGAAGTTCATATGCATAACTTATAGTCTGGTATGCACATGAGATACTAAAATGCCATGTATACACACACATACATACATACACAAACACACACACACACACACATATCATCTTTTCTATATTATGTTTTCCATATACAATATGAGGATGTTATAAAAGATAATATAAAGATAAAATTTAGAACTATTATGCTTTTTTATCTTCTAGTGTTATATAATACTTTTTTTATTCGGTAACGGGCTTGTACTTTTCTTAAAAATTGGATAACGAGTTAAACTATAACGGTAGAACCTGAAGGTACAAATAAGATACCCAAAGGGATTTAAACTCTAGACCTAAATGGGGATAAATTTGTACTCTAAACCCAAATGGGGTTAAAACTGTACTCTAGATTGATTAAGAGGACCCAAATAGGGTCTACTACAAAAACAGTGATATTTATGATCCAAACGGGACCATTTATACCTTATGAATCGAATAGGGTCAAAACTAAACTATTGATGCCTCACAACACAAACAGAGTCTAAACTAAACAATCGATGCCTCACAACCCAAACGGAGTCGAAATTGAACTATCGCAGCTGTAAGGTACCCTTATTGGCATACCTATCTATCTACTACCTAGATAAAACGTAGGTAGTTAAATCTCTTTACTTTATCTTCCTTTACTGTACTTTACTGTGCTTAATCATATACATATATGTATATGTATGCTCATATATATCAATGTATATGGTAATCATTCACATGTTCATGTATAAACTTTTTATAAGCATGATATCATGTACTTGTTTAAGTATAAATACTTGATACTTCTAATCAATTCAATTACATGTAGCTCAATCACATTTGCATGTTGATGATATTAATTATATATTATCTTGAATTTCTCTAATTAAATATTACGTATGTACATTTCTATAATCTTTTAACCTTTGAAGTATACTATGCAATCAAAACCACTTAACAATATGTTCATATAACCATGTATGCTTACACATACTTTATAATTATCCTTAAATTGTATTCCATCATATTACAATTATTTGAAAACATTACACATATAAATTACCATTTACCCATCTATACACCCAATTGCATATAAAAATATTATATATATATATATATATATATATATATATTTGTATATACACATATACCCATTTGTAGACATACCATCATATAATAGTACAATACTTGTAAATGTGGTGATTTTATAAGATTGCACATTCATATGATAACATAATGACTTGAGCATTTAGGCATTCCTATCTTAGTTCATGTAAACAATCGAAGTAATATATGTATATACCCATATACAAGTCATATACGCATGTTACTTTTAGTTTCATAAATATATTTACACTATAGAGCTAACATCCTTCTTCTAAATTTATAAATCATCATCTATTATATAAATCATATAGAATGTCTAGTCATACAACATATATGTAAAAATACATACATCTATAATCTAATGTATTCTTGCCATTGCTCTATAAACATACATACTATAATTATTTATAATCTTATGATAACATATTGTGCAAACACTCATGCAACTTACACTTTTTCAAGTAACAAGTAAAGTCATATTGACTTGACAATAAGTGATCTCAAAAGTTATCAAAACTTACCTTTATAGCTCAGTATTCCAATATCACATCATTTTATGTACATTTACAATAAAAAATAAGTCTTACTTTCCTGTATAATTATTTACACATTCATATCTTAATATATTTTACATCTTAACTATCACGGTTTAATAAGATATATCTACATTATGGATATTTTAAGGTAAAATGTTTAATTAAGCATAATTCAATTTTTATTTTACAAGTTAAAACACTGAGGCTTTATTAATTATATTGTAATAGGGTAAAATAACTATTTTAGCATATGGTCAATTGGAATAAAATTATAAGTATTAGGTGTAATTTAAAAAGGAAAGATATCTTAGGGTTTAAAACTTAAAGAAAGAGGTAAGTAGGGTTAGTGTTAGAATAAAGGAAGTTTGGAAGGAGTTATTAGGAATTTTCCTTCTCTGCATATACTTTAAAAAGTTGCATGTAAGAGAGAGAAGATGATTTAAGGGACTTAATTAATGCTCTGGTTGGCACCTTGAAGGGAGAAAAACTCATATTTTCTTTTAAGCTCTCTCTTTCTTAAAAAGTATGGAAATATTTTCTTATTTATTAGAGAATTTAGCCCTCTTCCTTTCTCTTAGAGTATTTTAAGATCTTTTCATGCTTTTGAGTCAAACTTGGTGAAAATGTCTTTAAGGATATATGCTAGCTAGGATCAAAGTATGAAGAAGAAATGGAGAGAAAAAGGAAAATTTTGAAAAAGATTGGAGTCACATGCCAAGTTTGGAAATTTCTTTGATCTTGCATGTGTTTTTTTATGTTTAATAGATATAGTATTAGATAATAGTAAAGTTAAAAAAATAGAAAAAAAAATATATAATTGTTGCATGTGGTTGTTTTAATAGAGATCAAGATGACATTATAGATAACATAAGTATATCAGATCATAAGTCTCTACATGCAATCATCTTAAGATGAATTTGATAATTAGAGCTTAAAATGTTATGATGTGATGCTCAATAAAAAAAGAAATCAAAATTTACTTGTTGAGAAGTTTAAATGTAATTCTATTTATAGGGAAACATAGGAAATCATTAGAAATCACAGTATGTTTTCTCATTTTTCTTATTTAACATATTTCTCTATTTTATAGTAACCCTCAGATTTAATTTCCATAACTAGTTAAATAAGAGATTTAATGGTGTTTTAAAAAAAACTAAATGTATAGATTTTAAGAGATCATTAGTGGAAATTGAGTATTATTTAACTATGGATAACATCCAAAATGTCTGCCTAGGCATGAACTGTAGTACCGTGATATAGTGATGTGTTACTCGATAGAGTGGAATCTCACTCCATCGAGTGGATTATCCTTCTACCGAGAGAACGTGATCTAGCTGCCTCTAGTAGCCTTTAGATAATTACTCAGAACAAAGTTTACATAAATCTTTGATAATGATATGTCTTAAATACTAATTAAGTGACTCTAAATAAATTAGCATGAAAGCATACTAGAATCAAAAATGTATGATAGTTTATGGCATTATTTCATTAAAGAATCACAGTATAGAATTATAGTATTAATATATTCATAAGTATTTATATAATTGCTTGAAATTGGGTGTTTAAATACACATATGTATAGGCAAAAATATGGTATAAGTAGATAAGAACGCCTAAAACAATATGATATTATATATTTGTGTATAGATAAAAGATTATACATGGATAGATATTGGTATGGATATATGGGCATGTATGAATAGGTTTCAACCTTGAATTTGGAGTGACACGTATATATGAATAAACTTATTGGTTGTAACATCTTGAACACTTACACTTGACATACTAAACCAATATAAACATGTGGTGATGTGTTTAAAATAAAAGAATGCATAGGAATTGGATATAATAAATTATAAGGATATGTGTCTATGAATTGATTTTATATCAATATGTTTAATACCATATAATTATAGCTTTTATAAATGCATCTTACAAGTATGATAGACTAGAGCTTGTGTTAGTATGAAAATTATATGTATACTAAAAATGTGATTCTAAAGTATATTATGTTAAAAGAAACATTATATATAGATATTTGTGCATATACCACTTGAATGAAGGAATTCAAAACAATATGATGATAAGTATCACTTTTATAAGTACATGAAGAGAAACATGCCGTTATATGGAATTTAATTACAGAGTATACAAATATTCAAGCATGCATATAAGTTCATGCTTATGTGATATTCACATATGAAAGAGACATAGTACTATGATAATAATTATACATTTATATGTATATTCATGACTAAAGAGAGAAAGTAAAATAAGCCAAAGTTAACAGACTATTACCTATATTGTGTCTAGGATGTAAATAAATAGACATGTATATAAGGATAACTTGCAGCTGCGATAGTATAATTTTTGTAAGGACCCAATCATGGCCCTAATAGGATTGTGGTTAATTAAGGAGGATTATGGTTAAATGAGATAAGATTTGATTTCTTTGTACTAATAAAGTCATTTCCCATGAGGGCTATTATGGTAATTTCAGCATGTAGGTAAATGAGCATGGTTAAATTATAATTAAAGGAAGAGATGCAATCGAAGTAAGCTAGGAGTTTGGGGCAATTTTGAGAGAAATAATAAGTTGGGGGTTTAGGTGTGTATAAGGGCATTGTGGGAATTTTTCTTAGGGAGATATTTACCCCACTCACCTATTTAGGGTTCCTGGAGACTGAGGAGATCAGCATAAGGAGGTCACTCTCTCTCTCTCTTTCTCTCTTCTCTCAGTTATGAGTTGAAGGGGATAAAGCTTAGGGTTGGTGAGTTATCATAAAAAGGTAGGTTTTCCCCTCTTGCAGTCTTTCTTCCTTCTTAGGTTCAATTTTCAGATTTAAAGGATTATGATTGTTGTCTCTATGTCTAAGGAGAAGAAAGAAATCTTGAGAAAGGGGGAATAGATCAAGAGTAGGAAAAGAAGGAAAGAAACTAGAGGAGTTAATGCATCAGTATCAGGTACGGGAATTATGTTTACTGTACTGTTCATTATTTATAGGAACTTTTCTTTCTTCTTCTTGTATGTGAGTCATATTTGATGATGTTAAAGGCTAAATCTAGCAATGTAAATGAGTTTAGAAAGATTCAAAGGTTTCAGGAATATTGTTGTGAGCTATTATACTGAACTTGGTTGAAATCTGGAAATTAAGTGCATAATCTGGAACTAGGGCTAGCCTAGCTTTAATACATGGCCAAGCAAGGTTTTTTTTTCTTGATTTGCACGGCCACTTATGCTTTATGTTCTTTCCATGCAGGGCCACTTATGGCCTTTCTCCTCTCCTTACATGGCCATATAAGGCCTATGGTTATTGATGCATGGCCAAGCATGTTCTTCTTCTCTCCACTGCATGGCCATATGTACTCCTTTTATTCATCTGAGCCAAATCTCACCCCAAGATTAAGCCATGTATTTAGATATTGAACACGGTATTATATGGTTCATAAGATTATTAAGAGAACAAGAGTTGAGGTGAATTGACTATAGTAAGTAAAACTAATGATAAATGGTTATTAAGTGATGATTATCACGCGAGTTAATATCAATTGATTAATAGACTATGAAAGCCTCTCTCTCTCTCTCTTTTATGCTAAAGTCCATAAAGATATGGTTTAGAAAGGCATGAATATAAGATGAAGTGTTATAGAAATTTAAAAGACATAAATTTTATTATAAGAGGAAGAAGATTGAACTAAGTTGTAAGTTACCCAAAGTCACATGTAAGGTGAATAAAGCATGATCAGTTAATTAGAGAAACCTCTACACACACACACACACACACAGACATAGTAGAGTGAAAAGCTTTAGGACAATAAACCTATAAAGATTTAATTTGGAGTCCACTTGAACCCTAAATTAGAGGGACTTACACATGGTAATGCTAAAAGGGAAAACTGATAGAAGATATAATGAGCATAAGAGTATCTAGGAATCGGAGACAAATACAAATGATTACAGATGGATGAGTTAGCTATGGTTAATAGAGAACATATAGTTATAGTTGCTTTTAGCTAAAGCAGAGTTTGGATAATTACTAGCAATAAAGATAAAAACTATAGGTTTGAATTTCGAGGACAAAATTCTTTTAAGAAGGAGAGATTTGTAAGGACCCAATCATGGCCTTAATCGGATTGTGGTTAATTAAGGAGAATTATGGTTAAATGAGATAAGATTTGATTTCTTTATATTGATAAAGTTGTTTCCCATGAGGGGTATTATGGTAATTTTGGCATATAGGTAAATGAGCATGGTTAAATTATAATTAAAGGAAGGGATGCAATCGAAGTATGTTGGAGTGTTTGGGGAAATTTTGAGAGAAATAGTAAGTTAAGGGTTTAAGTGTGTATAAGGGCAATGTGAGAATTTTTTTTGGGGAGATATTTGCCCCACTCACCTATTTAGGGTTCCTAGAAATTGAGAAGATCAGCATAAGGATGTCTCTCTCTCTCTTTCTCTCTTCTTTTAGTTACGGTTTGAAGGGAATAAAGCTTAAGGTTCATGAGTTAGCATAAAAGGAATGGTTTTCCCCTCTTGTAGTCTTTCTTCCTTCTTGGGTTCAATTTTCATATTTAAAGGTTTAAAGGATTATGATTGTTGTCTCTATATCTAAGAAGAAGAAAGAAATCTTGAGAAAAGGGGAATAGATCAAGAGTAGGAAATGAAAGAAAGAAACTAGAAGAGTTAAAGCATCAGTATCAGGTACGGGAATTATGTTTACTATAGTGTTCATTGTTTATAGGAACTTTTCTTTCTCCTTGTAGTATATGAGTCATATTTGATGGTGTTAAAGGCTAAATCTAACAATGTAAATGAGTTTAGAAAGATTCATAGGTTTTATAAATATTGCAATGAGCTATTATACTGAACTTGGTTGAAATATGGAAATTAAGCGCATAATGTAAGCCTAGGGCTAACAGCCAAGCAAGGTGTTTTCTTCTTGCTTTCATGGCCACTTATGCTTTATGTTCTTTCCATGAACGACCACTTATGGCCTTTCTCCTCTCCTTGCATGGCCAAGTAAGGCCCATGGCGATTGATGCATGGCCAAGCATGTTCTTCTTCTCTCCACTGCATGGCCATATGTACTCCTTTTATTCATTTGAGCCAACTCTCATCCCAAGATTAAGCCATGTATTTAGATATTGAACACAGTATTATATGGTTCATAAGATTGTTAAGAGAACAAGAGTTGAGGTGAATTTACTATAGTAAGTAAAAATAATGATAAATGGTTATTAAGTGATGATTGTTACACGAGTTTATATCAATGGATTAATAGACTATGAAAGCCTCTCTCTCTTATGCTAAAGTCCATAAAGATATGGTTTAGAAAGGCATGAATATAAGATGAAGTTTTATTGAAATTTAAAAGACATAAATGTTATTATAAGTGGAAGAAGATTGAATTAAGGTGTAAGTTATCCAAAATCACATGTAAGGTGAATAAAGCATGATCACTTAATTGGAGAAACCTCTCTATATATATATACACACATAGGAGAGTGAAAATTTTTAAGACGATAAACCTATAAAGATGTAATTTGGAGTCCACTTGAACTCTAAAGTAGAAGGACTCGCACATGGTAATGCTAAATTAATTAGGTTGCTAAAAAATGTTTTAGTGCCTAATAGCCCAAAACTAAAAAGAGTAAGAAAAAATATGGTAATCACAAGATTTTATGCTATTTACTATGCCCTATATAGTATGGTATAAGGTATGTGTTATGCTAAAGTAAATTGTTTTACCTCAAATGTTGTACATTGTGAAAAATACTATGATTTAGCCTAATAATAATAAGAAGATAGTTGCAATTTTACATGTTTAAGTTAAAAGAGATGGAATATTAATTGACACTTAATTATGGAGCTATAAAAGTTTGGTTATGCTCTAAGCCATAATAGGAATTAATGATGAGCTTTGACGTAAGGAAACCTACTTACTTATCTTTTTATGCCCTATGACATAATATGAAAAACTGCAAGTCCACAATTAGTGTTCTAATGATTGCAATGAAATAATCTTATATAAACTTAACTAGGTTTAAAATGTTATAAAATAAAAAGTACAAGTAAGATGATCAGTGTATATGTGATAATATTAAAGAAGATCACTTTTTGTCCATAATCCAATATACTATAAAAGTAAGCTAAAAGGGATTAAAGATGCAAAAGTGTCGACCTTAATCTAAAGAAAGCCTACTCATATTTGTATATGGAGTATAAATGCATGAGTATTGTTTAAAGTAATTATGTGTTGATAGGAGTTATGATGCTGTATGGATGCTACTCATGGAAAACAACAACAAGGTATGCCATTGAGAACTATTGATGAGTTAAATAAGTCCAACATCTTATAATTGACATACCTATGCTAGGATAAGTAGTCTAATTCAGTATGTAAACAAGTATGCGTAATGATAACATGTATTGCCATGGTTTAAGCTACATATACATATGTATATGTGTATGTCATCACGCTCAATGCTAATTATGAAAGATTACATGTTTTTATTGTTTGCATAAATAGGTAAGTATTATGACATTAACGAATGAAAGTTGATGCAACTATATGATCATATGATAGCATCCATGTGTATTGGAGCCTATAGCTCAATATTGAAGTATGATAAGAATAATGTGCATTCTTATATGACTGATGGCATTAGGCAAAGATGCTATATTAAGTAAAGAAAGATATGTTTAATCAAAATATGCTTAAAAATTGTAAAGCCTATGGATCTTATTTCAATTGTGGATTAGATAGGCATGCCTAGAGGGATATAGTTACAGCTACCATAGTCGGCCCCGTTTAGGTCTTGTTCTTTAATGAAACCATTGCTCGACCCTGTTTGGGTCTATTATTTATTCCTTGATGGAACCATTGTTTGGCCCTATTGGTCTATTATTTGATATCTTCGAAAAGTCATTGTTCGATACCTTCGGGTATCCATCGTTCTCGTTATCCACCCTTTGAACTAGTACTTAGGCAAGCTATTAAAGATGATAAAAAGTATAAGAAATAAAGTAATATATATACACTAATTTCTTCACTTATTTAACATAAGCATGATGAATGGCCTATTGTATTATGTTGTTCTATCTTAAATTCCTTTTATTAATAAATTATTTCTATGAAATGAAATGCTATGTTCATTATGATATGATTGTGATATTTCACACCCATTATGAGGAAGGTTCCTGTGTGAGGACTGGTGCAAGTTAGTTCCACCAATGGATTCCATGGTGAATAGATGGGCCACTTGGGCTACAAGGTTACAACATTGTATTAAACATTATACGAGTTGTGTCATACATATTGATCTTCATATATGTGGAAGTTATGAAATGTTTGCATATAGTATGAAGACTTTATCAGTTAATCATGATGTGTAATACATGTTCTTTAAAATGGCATGCAAATCCGTTAGTATGTATATGAACATGTACTCATATATATGCATATGTATAATTCTGACATAAGCAATCCTTTATGATTTTAATTAATGTTGAATGTATACTTTATGTACCCAATGAGAATTAATGTATTAAGCGAAAGTTTTATACTGTCAATAATCTTAATAACTGGATCTTTAAAATAAAGGACTATAAGGTGCATGAACTAGGCTAGTTAATAAAGTTAAAAAGAGATTATATAATGATAGTGAAGTGACAAGTATCCAGGAACAAGATAAGCTAAGTAATGCTCTAGATTATGATAAATAGGATATTTATTATTAAAGATGAGGACTCCTTTGAATTCTCATTGAGCAATGATCCATATGATAGACATTTATGTTCTCCTATGTTATAGTGGAAGTTGTTTAAAATAAGATGTAATTGTAAAAGAATTGTCTATTGAGTTTTGTTCCCCACTAAGCTTTATAACTTAGCACGAGTTTGTTTATCCGTGTAGGTTTCAGGATAAGCTCCAGTAGATCGATAGCTATAGTGGCTAGACGATAATTGAAGGGAAGATCTAGCATATTGTAGTTGACTTTGAGGAATTCATTATATATCTTTGGCCAATTATGTTAGGCCTTCTGATTTATAAGTTTGATTTAATTTATTGTGGCATGTAATTATGGCATGTACTGTTAATTATTATTATTTCTACCTAACCTTTACTAGGTTTATGATTATGATTGATGATTATCCATGGTTAATGGATTAGGGTTTTACAGTTTTGACCCTAATTGGGTCTTAAAAAGCTAAAGTACTATTGACCCCATTTGGGTCATAAAGTATCCTACAATTCAACCCCGTTTGTGTCCACCGTACAGTTTCATTCCTGAAAAGGGCTACTATTCATTCCCATAAAGGGCTATTTTTTATTACCATTAGGTATCTTATTTGTATTTTTGTATGCTACCATATAACCCGTTATCCACTTCTTTAGGATAGTGCAGTTGTAATAACAAATAAAGAAAGTAATATGTAAAATTAATAGATAAAGAAGCATTACAATTTAAAATTAATCTTTAGTCTTGTGCTTATGCATCTGGTATTTTAGTATCATATAAACATACTAGACCTATAGATTATGCATATGAACTTGCACATTACGGATGTTTATTACTAATTATATTAGTGAATACATGATCTTATAGCCATATATTTTACATGATTTTATTTATATACTACTATAATATGCATCAATGTATAATATATGGGAAAAGCATGATATGAAATGAAAGAGTATTTTATTAATGTATGAATAAAATTATTGATGTGATTTCATAGTACTTCTTATACTCAGAAAGACAAGATATACCTATTTGTATATGTGAATAGTGATGTTTACAATAAACCTCATTGATTAATATGTTTTACTTATAATTACTAGTTTCATGCTTAATATAGAGAAATGACATGTGTAACTTATTGCTTGTTAACGTAAATGAATTATAAACTAAAAGCTAATGTACTTCATGTGATTTAAAGCTTGAGATAGAAGTAGATTAATAATTTAATGCAATTAAGAACCAAACAGTAACCAAGGCAATAATGAAATGGAATAATAGAATAATGATTAAATAAGGTTTTATTGTGACTTGTCTATAAAGATAGATTAATATTACCAAGTCTTTAAGACTTTTGAGTAGAGCAAAGTGATTATCTAACATTGAAATCTAGAAACTTAAAAGTTATAGTTGTTATATGTAATATTTCTAAACGTAAATAGTTGTTAAGTAAGTGATAACAAAATGGAATGTTTTATACATGTTTGGCATTTTAATTAAAAATAATATAAGAAGTGTAAATAACCTATTATTATAAATGATTTTTTTCTATGCTTATAGATATGTTGTATGTGTATACATTATTTTGATGACTTTCAAAAGAGGTCATCTACATGTTTTATGTTCACCACTAAGCTTTATACCTTAGGACAGTTTGTTTATCCATGTAGGTTTCACTATAAAAATCCTTGCTTAGGGATGTATTCTGCATCAAGAAGTCCAACATAAGTCTATCGGTATATTATGTTGAAGGTTCTCCTTTTGTTATTTTTGTATATTTTTATATTATGGTCGGTATGTATGTATTGGTGTAATTATATAACCTTATGTTGTAATGGTTCACTTTTGTAAGAATATAGTATATGCTTAATTTTATGAACTAAATTATCTATCATAGTGATGATATATATGATAGTGTATAAGAGATGAAATATGGAATATTTTTAAGCAACATGATTATCATGTGATAGTAAAATATTTTATGCCATGATAATAGTCTAGAGTTTGAATATATATCTTAATAAGGTATGTCATAGGTTTATTGTATAAGGGTGTTACAGTAAAATTATCTTCATCTGTCGAATTCGAACTTCTCTTTGAGTTAGTCTTCCATGATACCTATGCTATAAATAGACAACTCATTCGCTTAGTTAAAACTAATAATATATACTTAATACAGACAAATAACAAATAATTGATTTATTATGATTTCATATAAATTATTTAATCATGCTAATTTATGAGTTACTTTCATACTACTATTCGAGATGATAGTTCAAATCCTAATACCAAAATCTTGTTCAGTACTATCTAGCCTGCAGTTACTGAATTTATGGGATTTGGTTTGGATTTGGAATAAGTGTTCTAAGCTTTCTACATATCCCAAAAATGGGATTAAAAACCACATTGCTCTACATCCTAGTTCTCTCTAGCGTCATGTTTAAAGGTAACTTTAGTGAAATACCCTATATTTATTTACATCCAAGCAAAACTTTACCTATCAAAATACAGAGCTTGGTTACCTTGCTTATATCTTAACTCTACTTATCACATTTAATATATAACTTGATTAAATACCTATCATATTCTATTATTAACTACTTTCCTTATTATAAAGCATATATTATGTATATAGGTCATTATATTTAAAGATACATTTAAATATATATCAAAAATTAAAAACCATATAACAATTTTTGTATCAAATCATATATCTTGATCACAATCACATATATTGTGTTCACGTATTCATATAACCATTTATTCATATACTAAAGTCAATTATATGTTCAGGCATCCATGTACGATATTCCAATATAGTTAAACTGTCAAATCAAAATAATATGTAACATAAATTCCACATTAGATATTGCAATTATACATTGAGTCTGTAATTATAATTAATAAACTGTATCAAAATGGAACAGAATGATTCAGCATAAGAAACATATCGGTTGCTTATTTACATACTATTTCTGTAAATGTGGATAATGAGTCCTGGAGATACTCAAAGTGAGTATCAATTAGAGATACCAATAAATATCAACTGGAGAGGCTAAGCCTCAAATAGTAGTCATTAACTAGAAGTGCTAAAGCACTAGACTAGAGACACAAATTCTCAAAGTAAGGACACCGTAGTGTCACTGGAGTAGCTATAAAACCCTTATAAGCATGCCTATTTACCTAGATCCAAGGCTTTATAGACCAAGGTATGGATAATGTGAGCTAGAGGATACCATGAGGTGGCATCCATTAGAGATAGCTTTGAATGTATCACTGGAGAGATATAAGCCTTAAAATAATATTTCTGAACTGAAGACACCGAAGTATCGAGAGAAAGACACTATTCAGTGTCACTGGACTAGACTAGCTGCAAAATCTCTATAGGCATGCCTATCTATCTAAAATTTAGATTTTAGTTGGCTATGTTATCGAATCATATCAAATATCTAAAAATCATAGCTATTTCACGTTTTAGACAATATGTAAACATGTATTTAAGAGAACGTATCTAATTATTAATCTTAACATCATTTACACATTCATAATCATATGTACACAATTATGCTCCATCTATATTTAGAAGTTACACATACTTAAACATATTTATTCATGTACCAGATATGTTTATCAACATAATAGCATACTCTTTTTATTTATAATCACATACATATAAGAGTATGATCATATTTTCAATGATACGTTCACAAATTCATAAATGTATCCACATAATTGTTTTCTCATGTGTTTAATTATTAAACATGTTTAGACATATATTGGACAAGTTTATAGAGTCCATACATTTTCTCCTTTATATGTACACTAGGCTTACATTATATTATCGATACAAAAATTTATTAAAAATTCATTTTTCAATAGGCATGTATTTGATACATATTTATATTATAATGAATTGTGATGCATTAAGTCACATTATAATGTTACATATGTGTTTAAAAATTTCACAAACATCCGAGAAATTTGAATGTGATTTTTTGACATTTCGGTGAGAAAATCTTACTTTTAGGTTGAGATAGGGTAACACATGATTGTACCCTATTATTTATAGCCATGCATATTGTCCCAAAATGGATTTTTAAAGGTTGAATGTATTATGCATGGCTGTACCCCAAATGTTCACAGTCGTGCCCTACTAAATTCCCATATTTCTTACAAGGCAGCTGCCCCTAGTTTAACTTGTAATGAATAAGTAACTGACATTTTTAGG